>JAYESA010000003.1:171975955-172341133 GCA_036927795.1 Iris macrosiphon
ATAACTAATATGGTTTATTAAAAATTGGGGTTTTACAATCTACCTAACTTATAAAAATTTTGTCCTCGAAATTAAAACTAAGCCACGGTAGAAAGTCCAGGATGGTATAAGATATAAATTAACAAATTAATTTTATACCTTGGTCAACGAATAGGTTCGGAAAAAAAATACTTGCGCATGTCGTCCTCGTGCTCCTAAGTAGATTCTCCTGGCGCGCCATGCTTCCATGCCACACGAACAAAGGGAATAGACTGGTTCCTCAACACTTTCTCTCGACGATCAAGGATTCCCACGGGTTGCTCTTGATATGACAAGCTCGGCCCAATGGTGATCTCCGAATGGTCGAGAACATGACTGTTGTCTGCCATATTTTGCCTGAGTTGCAACACATGGAATACGTCATGTATTCCTCAAGTGAAGGTGGTAGCGCAAGTCGATATGCCACTTCTCCCACTTCCTCTAGCACGTCAAATGGTCTAATATACCGTGGACTCAACTTGCCACGTCCTCCGAATCGAATGGTGCCTCTGGTAGGTGATATCCTCAAGAAGACATGATCGTCCTCTTTGAACTCCAAGGGACGACGATGAAGGTCTGCCCACTGCTTTTGTCTGTCTTGCGCTGCTCGCAAGTGTCCTTATATCTTCTTAACTGTCCCTACGGTGTTGACCACCAATTTCGGTCACGCGAATCCCTGTCTGATACAATACTGACTGGTATACCGTGCAATCTTACGATCTGCCTCATATATAAGTCAACTAAAGCTTCTGTAGACTGGCCAACTCTAAAAGGTAAGAAATGTGATGACTTGGTGAGTTGGTTCACAATTACCCATACTGCATCTCTTCCACTTGTACTACTGGGAAAACCCGTGACGAAGTCTATAGTGATGTGCTCCCTCTTTCACTCTGGAATCGGAAGTGGTTGTAATAATCCTGTTGTTCTCTGGTGCTCTGCCTTTACTTGCTGACATACCAGGCATTTAGCTACAAAGCGAGCTATCTCTCTTTACATTCTATGCCACCAAAAGTGCTGTCATAAGTCACGATACATCTTGGTGCCTCCAGGATGAATAAAATATATTGAACTATGAGATTCTGTCATCAGCTCCTGTCGAATCTCTCCATTTAGAACATAAAGACGATCACCACATCATAATATCCTATCTGCTCCGGGTAAATCACTTTAATACCAAGATCTTGCAAGTCCTCCAATAATTCTCTCTGTGCTGTCAAGAAATAAGCTGCTGGCCTCCGGCTTAACGCGTCTGCTACAATGTTAGCCTTGCCTGGGTGATAACGTAGCTCTATCTCGAAATCTTTCATCAATTCAAGCCATCAGCGTTGTCTCATATTTAACTCCTTATGCGTGAAGACGTACTTGAGGCTCTTATGGTCTGTATAGATCTCCACTCGTTCCCCATATAAGTAATGTTTCCATAGCTTCAGAGCAAATACAACGGCTGCAAGTTCTAAGTCATGAGTTGGATAATTCTTCTCATGCACTCGTAACTATCTAGATGCATATGCAATCACCTTGCCATGCTGCATCAATACGCATCCCAAGCCTTTTCTTGATGCGTCACTGTAGATCACATAACCTCCTGATCCTGATGGAATAGTCAATACTGGTGTTGTGGTCAGTCGCTTCTCGAAAGCGGCTTGACACTCGTCGGTCCATATAAATTCTTGATCCTTACAAGTCAACCGAGTCATATGTGCTGCTATCCATTCAGGAGTCAGTCAATTGTTGTAAGCCCCTGATTTTCAAAAAAATATTAAAATTGGGATTTTTCGCAATTTTCTGGAATTTTCTGGGAATTTTCTGTAATTAAAATCAGGATTCCTAATAATTAAATGATTTTTATTTGATAATAAATAATATTAAAATATTATGAAAATAATATTTTTGGGTGTAAAACGAAAAACTGGACTTAGGGTAATTTCCCTGGATTTTTTTGGACCCCGGACATATTTTTAAATGCCTAAAAACTATTTACCTATTTTATTATTATTATTATTATTATTATTATTATTATTATTATTATTATTATTTTAGTTTCTTTTTATTTTTTTTTCTCCGGCCCGTTCCCCAGCCCGGCCCATTGGGCCTGACCCCCGGCCCAGCCTGCCAACCCGCTACCGGGTCGGTTCGGGTCGATCAAACCCGAACCGCCCGCCCGCTGACCCGGTCACCGCTGCCCTCCCCACGACCTCCGCGTGGCCACGTCTCCCGCCGCCCCCGGCGGCCAGCTCCGCCTTCCCCGCTCCGCTCCGCCTTCACCGCCCTCGCCTCCGCCTTCCCCGCCACGACGCCGCCATCCCCGGCCGACCCAGCGCCCCTCTCCCCTATATATAACCCCCTTCCTCCTCCCTCCGGCCACCGTCGACCTCCTCCTTTCCTCCGCCTCACCTCGCCACACGCCGTGCCGCCTCGCCCGCATTCGCCAGCCCCGCCTCCCTGTGCCACCGCCCGTCTCCGTCGTTCCCCTCTCCTGCTCCCCTCCGGCGTCCGGCCAGCAGCTGCGGCGGCCACAGCAGCTCGGGTCGACCCGGCCAGCCTCGGACCGCCGCCTCCGGCGCCTGCCTCTCGCCGCCGACCAACCTCCCCGTCGTCAGCGCTGCCCAGCCACCTCCGGCAGGCCGCCCCTCCGCCGGAGCTTCCAGAAACCCTAACCCTAGCCCTAATTCTCTCCCCCGTGTCCGACACGAGTCGGACACGACTCAACCCCGGTTTCTCGGGTCCCCTTCAGGTACTCGTATCTTGCACCCTGTATCTCCGTTTTCGATTCCGTAAATTGCGTTGTGAAGCCTGTATGACCCTTTCGGTGTCCGGATAAACTGTTCGGGGCATCGCGTCCTGTGGTGATCGCACACCGCGATCCAAAAACAGGAAAAAACCAGACCCTGTTTCACCCCGGAACTGAGTGCGCCCCGCCAAACGGGACGACTTGGTCGCGTGCGGTCTTCACAGATACGTACGCATCATCGATACGGACGTGTGAGTTTTCGTGGAAGCTGATTCGGGTGTGCGTGCACACCGGAATCAACGCGTATCCGCGGACATCGCCCCGTATCCGCCTTTTTGGCAATTCACCCTAACTTCGTGCACACACGTCGGATCGAGACAAAACTTGCGCCATTGGACTCGTAGCGATACGCTGGTCCTGTGGGTCAAGTTTGGTTCGATTCTGAGAACGTTGACGAAATCGCGTGTCGTGGGCCCCACAGGCCCCGCTCGACGGGCGATTTTGTGTTCGGCTCATCGGAATCCAAATCTGGAAGTTCCGTTGGGTTCGTATCAGCGTTCCTGACTTGTTGACACTAAGTTTGATAAATTTGGAGACCTTTGACCCGGACACGTTTTTCGGTGTAAAGCGGGCCCACCGACGGACCCCATTTTGACCCGAAACTGCCGTTTTTGCCCTTGTCTCCAAATTGGACCCAAGGACAGGCGTTTCTAGCTATTTGATATCTTCTGAGCATGATGGTAATGTTTATTTCAGCATCCGGACTCATTTCTGGAAATTTCCCCGAGACACCAAACTATAATTGGATCCAAACATCAGGCAAGTACCTGCACTTCAAGTTTAACTTTTATATTGTGATAAATAAATTCTCTGCTTTATTAGTACCATTGATGATTATATGTAGAGTTAGAACACTGAATTTCATGTCTTGAATAATGTATTTCGTGTCTTGCTTTTCGTGTCGGGCGGGAGAATACTAGGAGGCATGTAGTTTACCCTTTCCCCCTGTAATCACTGTGTACCAGCTGTTGGTACGCGATTGTACCATCAGCCTTATACTTGATTATTCCCGTAATCATTGTGTACTAGTCGTCTATGACGGCCCTATTAGCCTTATAAATCCCTACATGCCAACTAGGTATTCTAAATATACAAGTTCACGCACATAAGTTCCTGTCTTGTTACAGTTATATTTCTTGTCACATTTTATTCCTGTTTTACTCGGATTTCTGGTTTATAGCAATCAATCATATTTTACTTCTAGTCTTGTTTTATAACATTATTTCTCAGTTAATTTCACTACTTACTTACGCATTTCTCAACATAATACTTAGTCAGTTATTTTCTACCTGTCACAAATATTTAGTTTAAATCTTGTTGTGCATTGTGTACTTTGCTCCTTTCCTGACTGGATCCGTTGTTTAGGCGATGACGAGAACCTTGCCCCCACCTATTATGGACCCTCTGAGACAGCAGGTGATACAGTTGCAGAGCCGGTTCCCACACAGGAGACTACCCCTGCAGAGTAGTTAGCCTTAGTTATTTATTTCCTTTCATCTTAGTAATCGGGTTTGTCCCCGATATAATCTATGGTTCTGTAATAAACTCTGGATCTGATTATCATATTCTGGTTATAAAATCTTAGCATTCTTTTCCTGCTATTTTTTTTTCCTTGCCTATTTAATTATTGTGAATGAGCTAGATTTATCACCTGTAATCATGCCCTAGACAGCGTACTACCGCCGACACTGCGGCGTAGGCTGGACGTACCCACGCACTCGTGCCCGAATTTCCGGGTGCGGGTCGTGACACGTTTTTGTGGTGGCCCATGCAGGTCAAACGACTAAATTGTTCGGTTTCAACTTAGGGACCGAACAGGCCTGCAATAAGATTGAGGATTCTAGGAAAAGCTCATTCACAGTATAGGGTCCTTATTTCAATTCTTGATATCACTTTTGATCAATTTTTTCTATCGCCCTTGATTTCCAAGTAATCTACTCTGATCTCCCTATCCCTTCATCTTTCAGAATGGTTCAGACAAGGAACACAGTAGGAGGCACATCAGAACCAGCTGAGCAGACTGTGCCCGAAACTCTTGCACTCCCTCCACCTCCATCTACTCCGGCAGTTACTTTAGATGGGGCACAACTACTTAGAGTGTTCCAGGGACTAGTGGAATCCCAGAAAGAACAGACTGCACTTCTGCGGACCAGCCTCTCAGAAGCTATTAAGTCCCAGGAGTCGCCACTCAAGAGGCCAGGGAGTGCCAAAGACTTCAAAAACCTCAGACCCCTGGAATTTTACGAAACTGAAGGCATTCTCTATGCCGATGAATGGATAGAGAACGTAGAGAGACTCCTGAAGACTGCTCGGGTTCCTGATGATCTCAAAGTGGAGTCCGCAAGCCTGCAACTGTTCGACATTGCTCGAACCTGGTTCAGAGATGAACCCCAACTATCTGCTCCTGACCTCACCTGGGAGGACTTCAAGAGGCTATTTAAGGAGAAATTCTACCCCGAAGTGGCTCGGGAAGCTCTCGAAAGCCAATTCGAGAGACTGGAACAAGGTAACCTATCTGTTGATGAGTATACTGCTGAATTTAGCAGGTTAAGCCACTTTGCGGAGTACATGGTTCGTACCCCGGAGGACAGAGCCCGTAGATTCAAGAAGGGGCTGTCTCCGGATATTCGCCTTGCTGTCACCACCAGCCGAGCCCGCACCTATGAGGAAATCTTGAACGTGGCACAAGGCATTGAGAGAGACATGGGGCATAAACTAAAGCGAGAGAGAGATACCGAAAATGCGGGATCCAACAAACGCCCTTTTCAACAACAACAACAGCAGAGGTCCCCGCAGCAAACCCAGCGTCCTCTCCCTCGAGCTACAGCACCCCAACACCAAGCTCAAGGACAGAATCAACGAGTTCCCACTTGTGGCTTTTGTAAAAAACAAGGTCACACCTGGCAAGTTTGTAGGAAGAGACTAGGTGCCTGTCTGTATTGTGGATCAACAGCACATCGAGTGAGGGACTGTGCCGCTGCTCCAGGACGCGGACAAGCTTACGTGATGACCGTGGAGAACGCGCAGACCTTGGGAGCAGCCAATGCACGTAAGTGATTCGTAGATACCTTTTCCTAGTATTGTTTTTGTGCCTATTGGTTCGTGACCTCAGCCCCAACCTAGTAGTTTTTGCTAAAATAGCCTAGTATGCTTTTTAATTTTGATAACTGTAGAGTTTTTAGAAGCTTTTGCTATTATGCTTATTTTGTGTCTTGAGAACTTCAATAAATTTTGTACCTCTTTTCATCATCATCTAGCGCACTTAATTTTTGCTGAACTCGACTGATGCTGCTATTTTATAGCATAGTTTTGCAAGCTTACTCTTTATCGGGCTTGTTCATGACACCTGTATTATTGAGGCATGATCAACCCCACTAATACAAGTGTCTACTCAGAATCAGTGTACTACGGTCTGATCAACCTTAGTGCATTTTGATTCGCACTTCGTACGACTACTTTATGTGGATTGAGTTGACTAGCATATTCGTCCCTAAATACGCCCGAGCATATCGTATCAGTTACATAACTGTACTAATACGAGCATGCGAACAAATGATTACCAGAATAGAATCTCAATCCATAACCGCCTGACAAATTTCCATTAGAATTCCTTAAACGCCTTGATCCCTATACCTCTGTTCTACCACCTCGCCCTTAAACTCTTTATTATTGATCCTCGTCTTCCCTCATTTCGGAAAGATAAAAACCTGTGGTTGGTATAAGTTGATTTGTAGTGCTAGACATACCCCTCAGACCGGTCGAATTGATGATAACCTCTATGACTAAGGGAATACCATAGGTGGTGTATTTGTATTGCAGACTTAAAGATTCAATACCATGATTTATTAAGTTGGGACCTAGCTTTACTAGTCGTACAGCCTTAGAGGATATATGGATAAATTCTAAGTTGGGTAGCGACCGCAATGTTCACCTGAGAGAAACCCGTTAGACTGTAATCAAGTGAGTCTGGACAGAGAGAACCCTGCCATAATTTAAATTTCGAGGACGAAATTTTTATAAGTTGGGTAGATTGTAAGCCCCTGATTTTCAAAAAAATATTAAAATTGGGATTTTTCGCAATTTTTTGGAATTTTCTGGGAATTTTCTGTAATTAAAATCAGGGTTCCTAATTATTAAATAATTTTTATTTGATAATAAATAACAATAAAATATTATGAAAATAATATTTTTGGGTGTAAAACGAAAAACTGGACTTAGGATAATTTTCCTGGATTTTTTTGGACCCCGGACATATTTTTAAATGCCTAAAAACTATTTACCTATTTTATTAATTATTATTATTATTATTATTATTATTATTATTATTATTATTATTATTATTATTATTTTAGTTTCTTTTTATTTTTTTTCTCCGGCCCGTTCCCCAGCCCGGCCCATTGGGCCTGACCCCCGGCCCAGCCTGCCAACCCGTTACCGGGTCGGTTCGGGTCGATCAAACCCGAACCGCCCGCCCGCTGACCCGGTCACCGCTGCCCTCCCCACGACCTCCGCGTGGCCACGTCTCCCGCCGCCCCCGGCGGCCAGCTCCGCCTTCCCCGCTCCGCTCTGCCTTCACCGCCCTCGCCTCCGCCTTCCCCGCCACGACGCCGCCATCCCCGGCCGACCCAGCGCCCCTCTCCCCTATATATAACCCCCTTCCTCCTCCCTCCGGCCACCGTCGACCTCCTCCTTTCCTCCGCCTCACCTCGCCACACGCCGCGCCGCCTCGCCCGCATTCGCCAGCCCCGCCTCCCTGCGCCACCGCCCGTCTCCGTCGTTCCCCTCTCCTGCTCCCCTCCGGCGTCCGGCCAGCAGCTGCGGCGGCCACAGCAGCTCGGGTCGACCCGGCCAGCCTCGGACCGCCGCCTCCGGCGCCTGCCTCTCGCCGCCGACCAACCTCCCCGTCGCCAGCGCTGCCCAGCCACCTCCGGCCGGCCGCCCCTCCGCCGGAGCTTCCAGAAACCCTAACCCTAGCCCTAATTCTCTCCCCCGTGTCCGACACGAGTCGGACACGACTCAACCCCAGTTTCTCGGATCCCCTTCAGGTACTCGTATCTTGCACCTTGTATCTCCGTTTTCGATTCCGTAAATTGCATTGTGAAGCCTGTATGACCCTCTCGGTGTCCGGACAAACTGTTCGGGGCATCGCGTCCTGTGGTGATCGCACACCGCGATCCAAAAACAGGAAAAACCAGACCCTGTTTCACCCCGGAATTGAGTGCGCCCCGCCAAACGGGATGACTTGGTCGCTTGCGGTCTTCACAGATACGTACGCATCATCGATACGGACGTATGAGTTTTTGTGGAAGCTGATTCGGGTGTGCGTGCACACCGGAATCAACGCGTATCCGCGGACATCGTCCTGTATCCGCCTTTTCGGCAATTCACCCTAACTTCGTGCACACACGTCGGATCGAGACGAAACTTGCGCCATCGGACTCATAGCGATACGCTGGTCCTGTGGGTCAAGTTTGGTTCGATTCTGAGAACGTTGACGAAATCGCATATCGTGGGTCCCACAGGCCCCGCTCGACGGGCGATTTTGTGTTCGGCTCATCGGAATCCAAATCTGGAAGTTCCGTTGGGTTCGTATCAGCGTTCCTGACCTATTGACACTAAGTTTGGTGAATTTGGAGACCTTTGACCCGGACACGTTTTTCGGTGCAAAGCGGGCCCACCGGCGGACCCCGTTTTGACCCGAAACTACCGTTTTTGCCCTTGTCTCCAAATTGGACCCAAGGACAGGCGTTTCTAGCTATTTGACATCTTCTGAGCATGATGGTAATGTTTATTTCAGTATCCGGACTCATTTCTGAAAATTTCCCCGAGACACCAAACTATAATTGGATCCAAACATCAGGCAAGTACCTGCACTTCAAGTTTAACCTTTATATTGTGATAAATAAATTTCCTGCTTTATTAGTACCATTGATGATTATATGTAGAGTTAGAACACTGGATTTCATGTCTTGAATAATGTATTTCGTGTCTTGCTTTTCGTGTCGGGCGGGAGAATACTAGGAGGCATGTAGTTTACCCTTTCCCCCTGTAATCACTGTGTGCCAGCTGTTGGTACGCGATTGTACCATCAGCCTTATACTTGATTATTCCCGTAATCATTGTGTACTAGTCGTCTATGATGGCCCTATTAGCCTTATAAACCCCTACATGCCAACTAGGTATTCTAAATATACAAGTTCACGCACATAAGTTCCTGTCTTGTTACAGTTATATTTCTTGTCACATTTTATTCCTGTTTTACTCGAATTTCTGGTTTATAGCAATCAATCATATTTTACTTCTAGTCTTATTTTATAACATTATTTCTCAGTTAATTTCACTACTTACTTACGCATTTCTCAACATAATGCTTAGTCAGTTATTTTCTACCTGTCACAAATATTTAGTTTAAATCTTGTTGTGCATTGTGTACTTTGCTCCTTTTCTGACTGGATCCGTTGTTTAGGCGATGACGAGAACCTTGCCCCCACCTATTATGGACCCTCTGAGACAGCAGGTGATACAGTTGCAGAGCCGGTTCCCACCCAGGAGACTACCCCTGCAGAGTAGTTAGCCTTAGTTATTTATTTCCTTTCATCTTAGTAATCGGGTTTGTCCCCGATATAATCTATGGTTCTGTAATAAACTCTGGATCTGATTATCATATTCTGGTTATAAAATCTTAGCATTCTTTTCCTGCTATTTTTTTTCCTTGCCTATTTAATTATTGTGAATGAGCTAGATTTATCACCTGTAATCATGACCTAGATAGCGTACTACCGCCGACACTGCGGCGTAGGCTGGACGTACCCACGCACTCGTGCCCGAATTTCCGGGTGCGGGTCGTGACAATTGTCCATCCCGGTGAAATCCATTGAGACCCCTGATAGCAAAATGATACATTCTTCATCGAAACACTTGAGTTCTGAACTTGACCAAAGTTACGAGGCAAAAAATTTTATGCTGCCATAGTGATACATGTATCAGGAAGGTAATAAAATAAAATGTAGGTAGGTAGTGAAGGGTCATTCTAAAGGTAGCATAGTTTTAAACTGAAATCAAATCTAATAATAGAGTTTGATAATTTTCCCAAGAAACAAACAGAAATGGCTACAAAAATAATACACTTTTCGTACTTATACTAAGCACGAGGTTTCGTCTTTCCGAAATAAGGGAAGACGAAAAACAATATTCAAGAGTTCAAGGGGGAGGTAATAGATTAGAAGTGTGGGGATCAAGGCATTTAAAGAATTCAAATAGGAATTGTCAAGGCAGTTGTAGATTGAAATTCTATTTTGGTAATTCCTATTCACATGCTCGTATCAGTACAGTTATGTAACTGATATGATATGCTCAAACATATCTAGAGGGCAAGTACATTCGTCTACTAAATTCTATATATCTCAATCCACGTAAAGTAGTTATGCGAAGGGCGAACCAAGCGCACTATGGTTGATCAGACCGTAATACACTGATTCTAAAATATATTAGTGTAGTACTCCAATAATACATATATTATGAACAAGCTTGATAAAGAATAAGCTTGCAAAACTAGGCTATAATAGCAGTATAAGTCAAGGTAGTACAGTAAATATAAGTATGCTAAATTATGATGAGAGAAATTATAAAATAATTTAAATTCACAAAAAGATAAGACTCTACAATCTCTACAGTTGTTATTCTAACTCCTTGTCTAAGTCGCTAGTCGACCAAATAGGGTATGGCCTTCTAAGTTCTACAGTCTTAATAAACACTATCGTCTTATGCTAGTATACAGTTAATATCATTCAGTTACACTGTAATAATGAGTCAAGAGGACTATGTGTTACTAGGTTGTGAGGCATACTACCCAACTTATAATAATAAGCTAGTACTGTAACTTCCTTAAAGGAGATTCTACTAAATAACTTGGTCCTGGTAAATAAAGTAGAACTCTTATTAGGGTACATGAGGAAAAGATCTCATTACTCATTAAGGTCTCCTATTGCATTATATAGGTAATGGTCATTTTAAGTCTTAGTCGTAGTGATTATAGAACAAGGTGTCGATAAAAAAAATGGAAAAGTTACTGGTCTTCAGGGGAAAAGGGGATATAACTCGTATCGAGGTGTGGTACAAGTTACATGATTTAAAAATAAGAATAATTAGATCACAATCTAAAGGAACAACTCAAACTATCAAGCTCTAACTACTAAGCACGATTTTTCAAAGTTTAACATTAACAACAATAATCCTAGTAAACTATATATCCTAACATAAGATAAAATCGCTTGGTCTTACAATCAGAAGCGTCAGGTGGCACGAATTGAAAGATGAAGAATAGAAGAACATAATTAGTCGTCGCACAAAAGCAACGCTAAGGGTTCAGAGAAAAAAGTCATAAAACTAAATAGAAAGACTCTGTATAATGTCATGGTTTCTCTAAGGGGAATGTGGTATGCTAACCTCTGTGTTCGAGGTATGATCAAGAAAATATTCTAGTCATTCCTCTTGGCTTCCTAAGATACTGTTTTGTTAATATCAAGACAAGAAGCTAAAGTTGTAGCTCTCTAATACTATCTTACCATGAAAAGCTAGGTTCAGTCCTAATGTTTAATATTGGATTCTATTGGTTCCTCCATACTAGGGTCAAACACTATGGTCAAATTTTAAACTAATCCTAGTAGTGTCTATACTACTTTCAAGTCATCCCTAATTATCATGGGATAATGGTCAATCATTCTACAGGTAAGGGTTGCTAGGGTTCATTAGGTAGTCTAAACTTAATAATGTGTCAATGTCCTAGTTGTGTTCTTAATAGGAATGTTACCCTAATGATCATCCTATCAACAGGGATTCCTATATTCTAGCAGGGGCTATATTCAAGGAATTATTAGGGAAGCACAGGATTCAAGCAAGATACGATTATTCAAATGGAATGGATTGGAAGGAAGATGAGTCAAAGTCAAATATGGATGAGATCCTATACTCTAATCCTATTTGCAGGCTTGCTCGATACAGTAACATAACCGAGACAATATGCTCTGACCTGCATGGGCCACCACTAAAAATATGTCATACCCCAGTCCCAAAATACGTAGGACTAGGACACGTAAGCATGCCAGACGCATGTATATGGCAACTCCAATATATGGAAACCATAATACATGCATACGCTGTATAATGAACAATGATTCACAAGTGGTAAAACTATCACAAGTCACAGGTATAATCTAAATCTTATCCACAGAAATCAAGTATAAATGAATAACCAATAACCATGTAACTAGATCTCAATATAAAGTATGTAAAGATGACAGTCGGATGGAAACAAATCCACTGCCGAAATAGAATATAAAATGAACAAGATAAATACCCTATAAGTACAACATCTGACAATCACGAGGCTCGAAGAGAAGACCTCCTGTCACGACCCGCACCCGATTATTCGGGCACGAGTGCGTGGGCACGTCCAGCCTACGCCGCAGTGTCGACGGTAGTACGCTGTCTAGGTCATTTCTGGGGTCAAAAAGCATCTATCTCATCCACAATAATGAACATGTAAGAATAATCACAGGAAAAAGGAATGCTAAGATTTCATAATATTTAATCTGTGACAACTAAACCACAGTTAATACAAGCCAGAAGATAAATCGGGGACAAACCCGAGTATGTGCTGAAAGGAAATAAAATAATAACTAACTGGCTACTCCTCCTCAAAGGTAGTCTCCGGAGTGGGAGCCGGCTCCTCAATGTGTCACCTGCTAACTCATAAGGGCCATAATAGGTAGGGGCAAAGTCCTCATCATCGCCTAAAACAACGAATCCAGTCAGGAAAGGAGCAAAGTACACAATGCACAACAAGATTAAACTAAATATTCATGACAATTAAAAAGAACTGACAGGTATCATGTTGAGGATATGTATAAATAAATAGTAACAATAACTAAGAGTTAATTGCTGTAAGACAGGGACATGAATAAAATAGGAACAAGGTGACAGAAAAAATGAACTACAACCAGACAATAGGAACTGTAACAAGACAAGAACTATGTGTGTGAACTTGTGTATTTAGAATACCTAGTTGGCATGTAGGGGTCTATAAAGTTAAATCGGCCGCCATAGACGGCTATCAAACAGGAATAATCGAGATCCGGCTGATGGACAGTCGTGTACCAACAGCTATTAATTATGACAAGGGTCAGGGTAAACTACATGCCTTTCAGTATTCTCCCACCCGACATGAAAATAAGACATGAAATACAGTATCCAAGGCATAAAATCCAGAAGTCTAACACTACGTGTAATCATCAAGGGTACTAGTAGAGCAGAAAATTAATTATCATAATATAAAGAATAAACTTGAAGTGCAGGTACTTGCCTGTTGTTTGGATCCGATTAATTTGGTTCTCGGGGGAAATATCCAGAGATGAGTCCAAATGCTAAAATAAATATTACCATCACGCTCAGAAGATGTCAAATAGCTAGAAACGCCTATCCTTGGGTCCAATTTGGAGACAAGGGCAAAACGGCAGTTTTGGGTCAAAACGGGGTCCGCCGGTGGGCCCGCTTTGCACCGAAAAACGTGTCCGGGTCAACGGTCTCCAAATTCACCAAACTTAGTGTCAACAGGTCAGGAACGCTGATACGAACCCAACGGAACTTCCAGATTTGGATTCCGATGAGCCGAACACAAAATCGTCCGTCGAGCGGGGCCTATGGGGCCCACGACACGCGATTTCGTCAACGTTCTCAGAATCGAACCAAACTTGACCCACAGGACCAGCGTATCGCTACGAGTCCGATGGCGCAAGTTTCGTCTCGATCTGACGAGTGTGCACGAAGTTAGGGTGAATTGCAGAAAAGGCGAATACGGGGCGATGTCCGCGGATACGCGTTGATTTCGGTGTGCACGCACACCCGAATCAGCTTCCACAAAGACTCACACGTCCGTATCGACGATGCGTACGTATCTGTGAAGACCGTACGCGACCAAGTCGTCCCGTTTGGCGGGGCGGACTCAGTTCCGGGGTGAAACATGGTCTGATTTTTCCTGTTTTTGGATCGCGGTGTGCGATCACCACAGGACGCGATGCCCCGAACAGTTTGTCCGGACACCGAGAGGGTCATACAGGCTTCACAATGCAATTTGCGGAATTGAAAACGGAGCTACGAGGCGAAAGTTACACGCACCTGAAGGGGACCCGAAAATCAGGGTCAAACCGTGTCCGTGTCGTGTCCGACACGACACGAGAATTGGGGATTTAGGGTTAGGGTTTCTGGGAAAATCCGGCCGGCGAGGGGCGGAGACGGCGGCTGGGCTGGCCAGGCTGAGGCGAAGGGGGCCGGGGTGCTGCGGCGGAGGGCGGCGCGGCTGGGCGGCCGGCCGGGCGGAGGCGCCGACGCTGCTGGCTGTTGCTGCTGTCGATCGAGGGGGAGGCCGGAGCCGTGGAGGGAGGAGGACGGCGGGGCGAGGTCGGGACGAGGGTGGCGGTGGACGGCGGAGCAGCGGGGGTGAGCCGGCGGCGGAGAGGTGGTCGAAAAGCTGCCGGAGAGAGGAAGTCGGGGGGGGAATTTATAATGGGAGAGGGTGGTGGCTCGGGGCCGAGGGAGGCGGCGGCCAGCGCGGAGGCGAGGGCGCGTGGCCGCGGGCAGCGCGGAGGCGGTGGCTGCGTGGCGCGGCGGCGTCGCCGGACGCGGAGGGGAGCGGGTCAGGCGGGGGAGAGGCTGGGGAGTGGGTCCGGGTCCGGGTCCGGGTCCGGGCACCGGGTCGGGTCGGGTCGGGTTCGGGCGGATCCGACCCGACCCGCTAAGGCTGGGCTGGGTTCGGGGAATTGGGCCGGGCCGGCCCAACGGGCCGCGGGCCGGACTGGGCTGAAATTATATTAATAATAATAATAATAATAATAATAATATTTAATTAAATAATTAAATAAATAGTTTTTAGGTATTTAAAAATAGGTCCGGGGCCCGATAAATTCCAGAAAAATTATCCTAAGTCCAGTTTTTTATTTTACACCCAAAAATATTATTTTCATAATATTTTAATATTGTTTAATATCAATTAAAAATCATATAATAATTCAAGACCCTGATTTTAATTTCAAAAAATTCCCAGAAAATTCCAGAAAATCGCGAAAAATCCCAATTTTAATATTTTTTGAAAAATCAAGGGCTTACAATCTACCCAACTTATGAAAATTTTATCCTCGAAATTTAAAATTAAGCCATAATCTTTCACGTATCTCAATCGCAATCTCCTTGCGAAATTTTAAATCCTAATCATGTCCACTGCAACCACTTCATGATTAAGGTGTCTACTGTTCAAATCAGAAATTTGATTTATGGTTATTACTCCCTCAAGTTACCCACAGGCAGGTTTTTGATTAAGTCCACATAGTATCTTCCAGATTGGCACGGGCTTATGAATTTACCTCACGATCGTAATTTCTTCTGGAGTAATTCGAGTCCTGTATGCTTCAACTTCATCTCCTCAATAATCCAACTAGTTAGTCAACCATCAAATTTTAATTTGTAATTCAAATCATCAAATTGAAAAATAATTAAATGTAGTCCACCCATGTTCAAGTCTGAAATTCTATAAATTTCATCTTCTAAATTCAAATTGATGATTTTTACCTTCATTATTCAAAATCAGAAACCTAAGATATAACTATTGGGTCCTTGATATCAATTCACTAATCATCTTAGTCACTCCTTAAATTTTCAAAATTAGAATGGCTTGCTTCTTCCAATCTAACCTTACTCGGTCACAATCCAAAAGACATTCCTCTCGAGTTGACAAATGCATTGCTACCCAACTTAGAGTTTACCCATTCATCAAAATAGACTATATACCTTAAGAAAAATATTCCTAAATATGTTTACCTATGTCATTCAATCCTCGAACTTCAACGCCGATCATATCACATATAATATGTCCTCAATTACGAAAGTTTAATCCTCAAGTATGTGATCGGCCTATGTGGCATATCTAGTACTATCTATGTACTAACTTATACCAGGCACGAGATTTTGTTTTTCCGAAATAGGGGAGACGAAGATCAATAGTAAAGAGTTCAAGGGTGGGGTGATAGAATAGAAATATCGGGGTCAAGACGTTTTAAAGAATTCAGGTGGGAATTGTCAAGTGATTGTGGATTGAATCCTATCTCGGTAATTCCTATTCACATGCTCGTATTAATACAGTTATGTAATCGATACGATATGCTCGGACATGTCTAGAGGGCAAGTATACTAGCCAACTATACATCTCAATCCACGTAAAGTAGTGCGAAAGGCGAATCAAAATGCACTAAGGCTGATCAGACCGTAATACACTGATTCTGAATAGACAATCGTATTAGTGTGTCGACCCACTAATACATATGTCATGAACAAGCTCGATAAAGAGTAAGCTTGCAAAACTAGGCTATAGAATAACAGCATAAGTCAAGTACAGCAAAATTAAGTGCGCTAGATGGTGATGAAAGGAGGTACAAATTATTTAAGTACACAAAACAACCTATAATAAACATAATAACAAAAGATTCTACAATCTCTACAGTTATAAATATAGAAGCATTCCAGGTTATTAGCAAGTTTAAAGTTACTAGGTTGGGGCTGAGGTCACGAACCAATAGGCACAAGCTAAAATAATACTAGAAACGACAGCTAAAAAGAATCACTTACGCGCATTAACTATTCCAAAAGTCTGCGCGTTCTCCACGGTCATGCTGGTAGAGCAATCTCGTGGTGATCTTGTAGGAACCTCATCGCTTGCTGGTAGATCCTTCACTCTGCATCCAAAAATGAACGATAAAGGCGCACAGGAATCAAGGCAGGATGCAAGTCAATAAAATGATTCAAAGCCGATATGAATATCAAGAATGATTCAATCAAGTGGATGAGCTTTCCTAAAATCCTCAATCTTATTGCAGGCCTGTTCGGTCCCTAAGTTAAAACCGAACAATTTAGTCGTAGACCTGCATGGGCCACCACACCTCCTCATAAGTAGCCTGTCCGGATCTGCGCTCCTGCGAATACTCATAAACATCTACACCTGGAAATGGACCAGGTCCTCAGAGGGACATAACAAGATACATAGAAGCATGCCATAAAGTAAATACTGAATAAATAAAGGGGGTGTGCTAACCATCTAAGTGAATATAATTTGAGGACAACTTTGGTACGTATAGGTAGGCGTAGGCATAACGTCCAACGTTCTCTAGAGTGTGGTATCTGCAAAATCACCAACTAACGTCCAACACTCTAGGGAATGTGGTATCTGTAACGTCCATCATTCCGAAGAATGAGGTATCTGCAATATATATACATCCGTATCGCTCCGAAGAACGCGATATCTGCATAAAGAAGGTAGGTGTCCCATACGCCTACTAGTCGTCCTCCCTTTCCAATATAAATATACAAGTCATGAACACGACGTGGACATCTCGTGCTAAAATGCAAGTCTCTATAGAAATAAACAACTAAGCTAAATACCGTTACACGTGTTGCTCACACCGATGGCCAGTCGAGTATGAGGCACGCGTCCCTACATGAACTCACTCTGTGACGTGTAATCATACGTGTCAAGGCCTGGGGAGTCATACCAATAACTCCACAACTTTAGGTGGGTCTACTAGACACTAGGTCAGACACAAGTCCTAACGTCAACGCCTTCGTTGACTGCACCCGAGTCTCTCTCGGACGCGCACAGTTATATAATATAAATATGCAACCAATAATACAGAATTTAAACAGTACAACAAGGCAAGGTATACTTGCCTGGTAAGAGAGCTGTAAAATGTAACGTCCAGATGTCAAACACCAAGAGTCGGAAACTATGACCTCAGAATGAACGTCTCCGGATGCTGAAATAAACATCACCAATGTTCCCAGAATAAGTGAAATAGCTAGAAAACACTACCCTTTCGTCCAATTTGGACACAGGGGCAAAACGGTAATTTTAGGTCAAAGTGGGGTCCACGTGTGGCCCATTTTGTACCGAAAAGCGTGCCAAGGGTAAAGGTCACTAAATGGGACAAATTATAGGTCAAATAAACTCTAAATGTTAGTACGAACACAACGATATGTCCAAATGTGGATTCCGATGAGCCGAACACAATTTTGTCCAAAAAGTCAACCGTGGGACCCGCCAATTGGCGACTTGGTCAACTGTCTCAGAATTGCGTGAAAATTGGGTCACAGGACCAGCGCGATACCACGAGTCCTCTGGCACAAGTTTTGTCGTATTCTGACGAGCGTGCACAAAATGCGTAGGGCTTTTGCAAAGTCGCGACACGGAGATTTGCTGCGGATACGGGCTGATTCCGACGCGCACACGCGTCCAAATCAGTTTTCGCAAATTCTTACACGTCCGGGTACACTGTGCGCACTCTTTGGTATACTTGGTACACGACGGGGCGGTCCCGTTTGGCGGGGCGCGCTCCATATCAAAAGTTTTGGAAATTATAAAAAGCAGGTTTTTAGGTTTTTCTACCTAATTTATTTTTACATACAGCAGCTAATAAAATATTATATTTAATAAAAAATAAACTAAGTTAAGTGGTCTTCTCATACCAAAAATAAAATCCAAAATTGGATCTCTGTGGTGAGAGATACAAATCCATGAACATAGGTAGTTTATCGCAGTTTTCTGCGTTCCAAAAAGTTGTTATTTTTCGTTAATTTGGGCGCTGTTTTCGCCTAGGTTTACGCGCTGAACGAGGTAAACTATTATACATGATTTAGAGAGGGATAGGTGGTGAACGTACCGACGAAGACGGGGTCGAATTTGGTCAAGTGAGGGCACGAAAAATGGAGCAGGAACACATGTACGTTGCTGCAATTTCCTGCGCGGCGTACGACGGTCGCGGCGGCGGCTCCGGCGCCAAGGCGGCTGCACGGCGGTCAGGTACGGCACGGCAGTCTCGAGGGGAAGGAGAAGATGGAGTAGGGTTAGGGTTCGTGTGAAGTAGTATATATAGAGAGAGTAAGGCGGCGCGGGGGGGGGGGGGGCAGAAACCGCGGGGGGGTGCGGTTTGTAAAACAGCTGCTGCTGCTCCTGCTGTTTTCTTTCTTTCTTTGTTTTGGTTTTGGTTTGGGGTGGGTAGGGTAGGTTATAGGGTTGCGGGTTTGGGTTTGGATCCATTAGGATCCAACCCATTTTCTTTTCTTTTCTTTTTCTTTCTTTATTCCTATTTCTTTTTCTTTTATTTTATAATTCTCTTTTAGAATAACTATATATATATATATATATATATATATATATATATATATATATATATATATATATACAATAGAAAATTCTAGAATTTATATTTGTGTATACCATTAAGCTATCAACTGTCCACCGGGTCTCCTACATGGAATAAATTAGGAATTTTTTTTATAATGGCTCCATAAATCCCCTAAATGCACAAACACCTCAAATAAAAATTAAATAAATTCTATTTTCTCTAATTAGTACATAAATACTATAAATAAAATAATTAATTAATTAAAATAACTAATACGGTTTATTAAAATTTGGGGTTTTACAACTTTTGACCTAGATTTGACCTAGAGTTGACTTTTGGATCCAAAGTTGACTTTTTGACCCAGATTTCACCGGTTTGACCCATTTGACCTAGAATGACCCTAGAAGCTTGTCTTTAGTTATTTTATATCTGTTTAACTTATTTGAATCTCGTTTAACCTTGCTTTTCGCAATAGGTCCTTGCGACGCCAGTTCGGATCGTCAGTTGCTCAGGACGTCAGGCGAGTACATTCTCTGATAGTTTTTATTATCTGATGATTATTATGATTCAGATTCTAGTATAGTATTCTCTGATTTTTCTGGCATGACACAGACTAGTATTTCTGGATTCATTTACTTGCGACACGTATATTTTATGTTTCTGGCCTCTATTCTGGAATCACCTACTGGCATCACATCATGACTCACTACAGACATCACTCATATTTCTGGATAGACTCATATTTGATTTACGTGTCGGGTCTTGGATTCACTTGTACTAGTTCGGGCGGGAAAATATTAGAGTAGACATGTAAACATTTCCAACTGGAATCACTGGAATCATCCCCTCTGGTCTAATCTGGAATGATAGCAGCCGCACACCCAGTGCGTGATGAACCGTACTTACCCCTAGCCGTTTACATGTCAAAACAGGTATTTCAAAGACACGAGTTTATTCTTTCTAGTCTGGACTCTCTTGTATTTCTTGACTGGTCTCACTTATACTTCCTGGACTGGACTCATTATATTTATTCTTGCTGGACTCACTACACGTTCTTGTGCATACACTTGATCTTAGTTTAGATTTCTTGTATCTTGCAGTCATTGCTATCTTGCTTCTGATTTTTATGCATCTTTACCTTTATGCACCAGTTGATAGATATATATATATTTTTTTGTTTTATACTTTATTTCTTTCACCTTGCTATTTGCTACAACTATTTTATAGTTTTTATCATTTAACTGGAACTGCTGTTAGAGGTGTACTTGCTCCAATCCTGACTGGATATATTTTTCAAAGGATCCGGATGATTGGTGTCCGATGTTTTATGGAGCTCAACCTGTCGATGGTGCAGACAGGGACCCCCTAGTTTAGGAGTGATTTTCGGGTTGGTAGCCGGGATCATTAGGACCTCAGTTGTATTTATTAGCTTTTGGTACCGGATTTGTCCCTGGTTTTGGATTGAGACCTTGTATTGTATTTGATTCTGGATGTTGTTGTATTATTATTATTGATGTTGTTGTTGTTTTTAGTTGTTGTTGTTTAGACTTTGGAGTTGTTAGACTTCTGTGTTATCTTATCGTGCTTAGATTCGTGATTGAGTACTTGTGTTATCATTATTATATTGCTCCTCCGTTTGGAGTTGAGATCTTGACAGGTACTTATATTATTGTGTGAGATTATTAGCTAGATAGTAGACCTAGACAACGTTCTACCGCCGATGCTGCGGCGTAGGCTGGACGTACCCATGACTCATGCCCAATTTTTGGGTGCGGGTCGTGACACATGTCACGCCCCAGTCCCAAAATACGTAGGACTGGGAACAAGTAAGCATGTCAGCCGTATGTATATGACAACTCCAATATATGGTGTCACTACCACATTTTCATATAAGGGCATTTATGTAAATTCACTATTCTAAATAATTATGTATTAATTAAATTGCTGAGTTTTATAACTATTTATATGTGTTAGTGATATTTGGTTTTAGGTCAAACCCTAGAACCCATTAGGACAAACCCTAATGGCTGAACCTAATTTGAAAACCCAGTTCTAGAGAAACCCTAGAATTCAAATTTTAGGGTAAACCCTCAAACCCTAGACTGACTAAACCTGAGTTATTTGGGCTCTACATGACCTGACCTGGGGGTTTAACCTAAAACTATATATTAGAAACCCTAGCTAGGTTTAATATAAAAAGGGAAACCTCTCTCACAGCCTTCCTTCATGTAGAAAGGAGAAACCCTAGCCTCCATCCAGAGAAAACCATCTTTCCCCCACCACAAATTCAGAATCTAACCCTAGGGAATCCCATTTTCCTCCTCCAAAGCAAAGAGAAGCAAGGGGTTGGGTCAAGAAGCTTTGGAGAAGAAGAACCTCCATTGAAGAAGCCATCTCCCTAGGTAAAACCCTATTTTTATTCATTTTTATATTCTGTTTTCTGTGATTATTGCCCATTAGGAAACCCCCTATTTGTGTAGGTCTCGATTTCTAGGGATTCTACATGAAAACTTAGGTCGAATTGTGTTTTGGGTGACCTACGGGTGTTTTCCCCAATTTTCAAGAACCCTAACCCTAGGTATTTGTTTGTAGACTGATTTCATCTCATATGTATAGGTTGAACTCGATTTTTTAGGGTTTGGATCTGAGGATTCATGATGTTCCTGAGTAAACCCAGTTTTCTGCACACCAAGTGTTTGGTGATAGGTTTCTTAGGGTTTTTGCCTATCCCTGTATTTTAGTTTCTGCATATTTGATATACCAATCTCTATTCATAACTATTTTTGGCATAGTGTGTTTAGGGGTGGTGATTTGAGGGGGGTGCACAGTGCAGTCGAGTGTTGTGGGACTGTGTACTGTGCAGTCGGGTAGAACCTCTGCGTGTAGATGTGTTTGGGAAGTTCAATGTACAGTCAAATTGAAACTGTACCTAGTGTGTGCAACCCGTGAGAATCAGAGAACTTGTGCCTCAATGTGAAACCAATGTGTATGTAGAGTTTGTATCTGTGTGTATTCCTCAGGATTGGGGAGAATTCTGTGCAGTGTATGTTCTTGTATCAGAGTGTCTAGCTCTTAGGTGTGTTTGTGTTATTTGTGTATATAGCAGTGCCTACTGGTGTCTCAGAATTTCCTAAATACCTGAGTGAATACCTATGTGACTTTGTATCAGTGTCTAGATGTACTGTGTAATCAGTAACTTAGAGGAAATACCTGTGTGTTTCAATAGGAAATCAGATATTACATTGTCTATGTGAATTCAGTGTGTAACAGTAGGTGTGGGTGTGCCTGTGACTATGTGTGTGTGTGCAGGATTTAGAAATCTGAGTGTGTGGGTTTCCCTGTGTAGTTGTGTGTGTTATGACTTGTTGAGCTCCTAGTATATTAGTACCAGTAGCTAGTTTTAATCATGCATGTGTAAGTCTGAACATTTTTTTTCAACTGTGACTGTTGGGTAGTAAAGTGTAGAAATTTATGGTATTAGTGTGTGAGGAGATCTGGGGAATTTCAGTGAGTTCACTGGGTGTGTGAACAGAGAGTTGTGTGTGTGCCTATGTATACCTGTGTGTTATGTACAAGTTGGAACTAAGGGTTAGTAACTGTTATGTTAGTCTCAATATTAGGACTTGTGTGCCAGTGTGTATAGCAGAGTGGGTATCCAGAACCTGTGTGTGTTTTAAATTTATGTGTGAGGACTGAGAGTATATATATATGTGTGTGTGGAGTGTGTATAACTAGAACCTGTGGGATTCAGAGAGAGAGAGAGAGTGTTTGGTTCCAGATTTCTGAGTGTGTGCATAGAGCCTAATAACTAGTGGGTATTCCAAGACTTAGATGTGTATCAGTGTCCAGGTCTGTGTATTCTTCCTGAGGTGAATGTGCAGGTCAGTGTAAAAATCTGTGTATGCACCAGTGTGTAAGTCTGAATAGTAAATCCTGTGCCTGTGCCTGTGCATTTCATATCAGTGTGTGCAAATGTCAGTGTGTGTATGAGTGAACCTAAATCTCTGAGTATCAGTAGCAGTGTAGGATCTTCCTGTGTGTAGCATGTGTGCTGAGCAGTTGAATTTCAGTAGGTTTTAGACTGTGTGGGGGTAGTGTATGCTGTGTGTATCAGTTTAGCCTAAGGGTGTGTGTGTTTACCTATGTATTAGATACCTGTGTTCCTTGGTTGTCAGTATGTTATGTGTCCAGGCAGTTAGGTAGGTGAGTCTAATACTAGATGATGATACTAGTCATATTTGATTTTACCAAAGTGTAGCAGCAACATTAGGAGTTAGAGTATCATATTCCTGATATAGTTAGTACTAGTTAGTTAATTGACCTTATAGACTAATTAACTAGTTTTGAATCCTAATCCTTAGAATGACCTAGAAACCTCGTATTAAATTGTTAAACATGTTATTCTTTTGATTTAATATCTGACATTAATATTCCATAAATAGGTCATTGTGATCCCACTTTGGACATCGATCCTCACACCTTGCTCAGGACCACAGGCGAGTACATTCTCTGACAGTTTTCATTGTTGATTACTTCTATAAATTATAGTGTATTACATACTTGATTCCGACACTATGAATACACGGGTTAGCACCCTAGATCCCCATCATGAGGAGTCGTGATTGGAATCCATCGTGCTAGCTGGGGGATGGAGAACTATTAGTAGATTATGTGATCATATCCAAATCCTTTACATGCATCATAGCTCACCCCACTTCTCACGTTGGGTGCGGCCTGACCATCTTACATGCATCATAGCTGTTATATATGATTAACCTGACCACTACATGCATCATAGCTAACCATATGGTTAGCCTGACCTACAAGAATCATAGTTAATCATATATAACCAGCCTGATCAAGTCCCAAGCCGATCACATAATAAACTAATAATTTAAACACTTAGCTAGATGTCTATTTTATTCAGATTCACCTGTTCCAGCATTCACTACTTATTGTCTAGCATTCACTATTTATTGTTCATTGCTAGATGCTCTATTGCCTATTTCTATTTTCTCCAGTACTTTACATTTCCAGCATTTATTTTCCATCTTGTATTTCTTACACTGTTTATAGATTTTGTCAATTTAATGAAACTGCTGTTAGTGCTTGTGCTTCGCTCCAATCCTGACTGGATAACATTTTTCAGAGGACTTGGAGGATCTTTGCCCCACTCATTACGGCCCAGGATTAGAGGGTGATTTCACTCCAGAAACCCCAGAGGAGTTGCCTAGCCTAGAGGAGAATTTACCTGGTTGTTCTTAGATTATTTTCTGCATTTATTGTTTTAGACTGAGACTGAGTTGTATTTTTATTTATGACTTTGTGAGGTCATGTAGACCCAGGATTTGAGTTGGACTTATTGTGGTTGGTTTTTATTAGAACTCTTTTCTATTCTCATCGTGCTATTATTTCTATTTAATTTTGTGATTGAGTATATCATAGAACTGTGGATTATTATCTTTGTCCTCCGTGCGGAGTTGAGACTATGGACAGGATATATTATATGTTGGGACCTAGACAGCGTTCTACCGCCGATGCTGCGGCGTAGGCAGGACGTACCCACGACTCATGCCCAAATTCCGGGTGCGGGTCGTGACACGTTTTTAGTGGTGGCCCATGCAGGTCAGTAGTCGAGTCCTAGAACCGCATTAGAGCGATATCGTAGTGGTGCTCGCTTAGAGTATTACTACGAGCCTGTTTTAGGAAATAGGAATTTGGCCGAGGATATACTCAATCACAATTAGGGAATTCTGATTCTTATGATACTACTCTTAATGATTTTCCTTTAGAAATTTACTGTCCTTCCTTGATGATATCGTGTTTATTACCTTAATTGATCTTTCGATCTGTCTTCAGGATGCCGCCGAGGAGGTCCCAGAGACTTGGAGCAACAGATTCAGAGGGGTCTGCCACCTCTCGCCCTGCCGGACAGACATCCGCAGCACCTCCTACATCTCCAGTACATGTGGGAGTGTCTGCAGCATTCGGGGGTCCTCCACCACCAGTTCAGAGGGTCCCCACAGCTACGACGGCACCACCACCACCACCAGTTCAGCATCCAGGAGGTGTGCCTGTCGATGGGGCACAAATGTTCGCCTTGATTCAGGGCATGGTCGATGCCCAGAGGACATCGGCAGAGGCCCAGAGAGTGCAGGCTGAGGCACATCAGGCCCAGACAGAGATGATGAGGGTGAACATGAAGAATGCTCACCAAGTGGCTCTCCAGGCTGTGGAGAGAGTCACTCAGCAGCAGCAGCGTCCTGATCAGCACCACCAGAGGCCGGGCACCATTGTGGATTTCAAGAGGATGATGCCTCGGGAGTTCAAGGGGACAGAAGGGATACTCTACGCCGATGATTGGCTAGAGGACATCGAGAGGAACTTGCGCTTGGCGCAGCTTCCGGAGGCCCTCCAGATCGAGGCCGCTGGCAGCCAGATGTTCGACATTGCCTTGATGTGGTTTCGCACAGAGCCGAGACTCTTGCGCAGGGGACTCACTTGGGAGGATTTCAAGGAGCTCTTCAAAGAAAAGTTCTTTCCTGATGTCGCCCTGGGAGCTTTGGAGAGTCAGTTCCATGACTTAGCCCAGGGGAGCTCGTCCGTCGATGAGTATGCCGCGGAGTTTTCCCGCCTGAGCCGCTTCGCGCCATCGATGATTAGAGATCCGGGGGACAGGGCCCAGAAATTCAGAAAGGGGCTGACAAGGGAGATCAAGTCTCGCACGTCGGGACGTCGCACAGCTACCTACGAGGGCATATTGATGGATGCCCAAGTAGCCGAGGACGACTTGGGCCTCAGGCCCAAGAGGGGACGCGATGGTTCCGGAGGAGCAAACAGTAGTACGGGACCGAGCAAGCGTCCATACTTTCAGCAGCAACAGCAGAGACCCTTTCAGCAGCAGCATCAGGCACCAGCCCGAGGACAGGTCCAGCAGCAGCAACAGAGACAGACTCAGCCCGCCATCCAGTGTGCGTACTGCGGGAAGATGGGACATACTAGAGATATCTGCAGGAAGAGATTGGGCTCATGTCTGTCCTGCGGATCGACGACACACCAGCTGAAGGATTGTCCTACCTTTCGTCCAGGTCAGGGTGGAGCAGCCGCCCAGAGAGGATCAGACAGGGTGCCTACCGCACCAGGAGGCCAACAACAGAGGGGACCACTTCCACCGCAACATCAGAAGTTCGCCCAGCATCAGCAGCAGAGAGGTGCACCCCAGGGGCGAGCATACGCCATGGCAGTCGAGGAGATCGAGCCAGCAGGAGACTTGATCACAGGTTCGGTTCTTCTCGATTGTATTCCCGCATTTACCTTATTCGACTCTGGCGCTTCCCATAGTTTTGTGTCTATATCTTATGCACTTTGACATCATTTAGACACAGAACCATTAGCTAGGACTTGCAAGATCATGACTGGTGGAGGTATTATCCTAGTCCGTGATCACTGCAAGGACCGGAGGGTGTCAGTAGGAGGTCGAGAGTTGAGCGTGAGCTTACTTGTCATGCCACTTCCGGGGTACGATATTGTACTCGGAATGGACTGGTTGAGTAGGCATCATGCTACTATAGATTGTTATAGAGGCAGAGTATTATTTAGACCACCAGGAGAGCCAGAATTTGAGGTCGTCAGAGGAGCAGCAGAACAGAGCAGGGGCACATTTTGCGGAGCCAGGGCAGAAGAAGAGGAGTTGCCACACCCTCTGATAGCGGAGTTCCTGGATGTATTTCCAGAGGAGTTGCCAGGCTTGTCGCCAGACAGAGATGTTGAATTCTCTATAGACTTGGTTCCAGGAGCGGAGCCCATTTCACAACATGTCTATAGAGTCAACAACAGCGAGCTGGCAGAACTGAAGAAGCAAGTTGAGGAGCTGCAGGACAAAGGTTTCATCCAATCCAGTTCATCACCATGGGGAGCTCCGGTATTGTTTGTACCGAAGAAGGACGGCACGGTACATATGTGCATTGATTATAGAGCTTTGAACAATATCACTATCAAGAACAAGTACCCGCTACCGAGGATAGATGATCTTTTCGATCAGTTGAGCGGGGCGAGGGTGTTTTCAAAGATAGATTTGAGGTCAGGCTATCACCAGGTGAAGGTGAAGAAAGAAGACACGCCGAAGACAGCTTTTCGGACCAGATACGGCCAGTTTGAGTTCATGGTGATGCCATTTGGTTTAACCAATGCACCGGCAGTATTCATGAACCTGATGAACAAGGTGTTCCATCAGTACCTTGACAAGTTCGTAGTGGTGTTCATCGACGATATTCTCGTGTATTCTAAGACCCCGGAGGAACATGAAGAGCACCTGAGATTGGTCTTAGAGACTCTCAGGAAGGAGAAGCTGTACGGGAAACTCTCTAAGTATGAATTCTTCCTTGACAAGGTCGAATTTCTTGGGCATGTGGTATCGGGTGACGGAATCTCGGTTAACCCACAGAAGATCGAGGCAGTGGAGTCATGGGCTACCCCCAGTTCGGTAGCTGAGATCAGGAGTTTTCTCGGGCTAGCAGGGTACTACAGGAGATTTGTACAAGACTTCTCCAAGATTGCGGCGCCGATGACCAGACTGACTAGGAAGGATGTAGATTTTGTCTGGACGGAGGAGTGCCAGGCTGCATTTGATGAGCTAAAAAAGAGGTTAACGACAGCTCCAGTTTTGACGTTGCCAGCAGGGACAGGTGGTTTCACCATCTACAGTGATGCTTTAGGAAAGGGTCTGGGATGTGTTCTTCAGCAGCACGGGAAGGTAATTGCCTATGCTTCCAGGCAGTTACGCCCTCATGAAAAGAACTACCCCACCCACGATTTAGAGTTGGCAGCAGTTATTTTCGCTCTAAAGCTGTGGAAGCATTACCTGTACGGAGAGAGTGTGGAGATCTTCACAGACCACAAGAGCTTGAAGTACGTATTCACACAGAAGGAGCTGAACATGAGGCAGAGGAGGTGGTTAGAGTTGATGAAGGACTTTGACATCTCATTGCAGTACCACCCAGGGAAGGCCAACGTAGTCGCCGATGCCTTGAGCAGGTATCCGATGGCTATGTACTTGACGACAGATAGACATTTATTGGCGGATTTGGAAAGCTTGGAGATTGAGGTATTAGTTCCCGGTACTGAGATTCAGATGTGGGGATTGCAGATACAGTCCGAGCTGATGGACAGGATCAGAGCTGCGCAGTACGATGATGAGACTCTGAGGAGTATCAGAGCACAGGTTTAGATAGGATTGTCGGACGACTTTACTATCGAAGATGACGGTTCTTTACGGCACGGCACGAGGATATGTGTGCCGAGCGGGGAGCTGCGCGAGAAGGTTTTGCAGGAGGCATACCGCTTTCAGTACTCGATGCATCCCGGTGCCAACAAGATGTATCGAGACTTAAGGGAGCACGTATGGTGGTATGGAATGAAGCGCGAGGTAGCACGCTTCGTATCCCGGTGTCTAGTGTGCCAGCAGGTAAAGGCAGACCGGCAGAGGCCAGGTGGATTGCTTCAACCTTTACCGATTCCAGAATGGAAATGGGAGCACGTGACCATGGATTTCGTTTCAGGACTTCCACGTTCTCCAGGAGGGAAGGACGCGATTTGGGTCATCGTGGACAGGTTGACCAAATCAGCCCATTTCTTACCTTTCAAGGTGGGCACGTCGACAGAGAGGCTAGCAGAGATGTACGTGCGTCAGATTGTTAGGCTTCATGGAGTTCCTGTAAGCATCGTCCTCGGATCGGGATAGCCGTTTCACTTCCCACTTCTGGAGGAGTCTGCAGGCTAGCTTGGGCACTTAGCTCAAGTTCAGTACCGCATATCACCCCCAGACAGACGGGCAGTCTGAAAGGACTATTCAGACTCTCGAGGATATGCTACGCACTTGCGTTCTAGATCTCGGAGGTTCTTGGGAGGATCATCTGCACCTGGTAGAGTTCGCTTACAACAACAGCTACCAGGCCAGCATCGAGATGTCCCCATTTGAGGCTCTTTATGGACGAAGGTGTCGTACACCGTTATCTTGGGACGACGTTGGAGAGAGAGCCTTGCTAGGACCAGAAATGGTCGTGGATGCAG
The DNA here is from genome assembly GCA_036927795.1 of Iris macrosiphon. Classification (NCBI taxonomy): domain Eukaryota; kingdom Viridiplantae; phylum Streptophyta; class Magnoliopsida; order Asparagales; family Iridaceae; genus Iris; species Iris macrosiphon. The sequence continues at coordinate 172,005,053 of JAYESA010000003.1, forward strand.
CAGAAAAGGTGAAACTCATCAGAGACAGACTGCGAGTGGCGCAGGACAGACAGCGGCATTGGGCCGACAGCCACCGTAGACCCCTTGAGTTTCAGGTATAGATTATTATTTTTCTGGCTTGTGTTTGTTTGTTTAGACTGCGTGTTGAGACTGTTTTGTTTAGGTTGGCGATCTAGTATTCCTACGAATTTCCCCGACGCATGGCACGATTCGTTTTGGTCGAGGCGGGAAGCTTAGCCCACGCTACATCGGACCCTTTGGCATTCTTGCGAGGGTAGGTGCAGTGGCGTATAGACTGGACTTGCCGCCTGCATTGGAGGGAGTGCATGATGTATTCCACGTGTCGCAGCTGAGGCGGTACGTGGCAGACCCTAGTCATGTACTTGATCACTCGGAGATTGAGGTTGGTCCGACGCTCAGCTACCCCGAGCAGCCCGTAGAGATCTTGGACCGCAGAGAGAAGGTGTTACGGAACCAAACTATTCCTTTGGTTCGTATAGCATGGAGACATCACTCTCCATGGGAGTCGACCTGGGAGAGAGAGGATAAAATGCGTGAGCAATACCCGTACCTCTTCTATACTTGAGGTATTTTCTTTCTGATTTCATTCTTGTTCTAGTTCAGTCTAATTTCGAGGACGAAATTTTTTTTAGGAGGGTAGACTTGTCACTACCACATTTTCATATAAGGGCATTTATGTAAATTCACTATTCTAAATAATTATGTATTAATTAAATTGCTGAGTTTTATAACTATTTATATGTGTTAGTGATATTTGGTTTTAGGTCAAACCCTAGAACCCATTAGGACAAACCCTAATGGCTGAACCTAATTTGAAAACCCAGTTCTAGAGAAACCCTAGAATTCAAATTTTAGGGTAAACCCTCAAACCCTAGACTGACTAAACCTGAGTTATTTGGGCTCTACATGACCTGACCTGGGGGTTTAACCTAAAACTATGTATTAGAAACCCTAGCTAGGTTTAATATAAAAAGGGAAACCTCTCTCACAGCCTTCCTTCATGTAGAAAGGAGAAACCCTAGCCTCCATCCAGAGAAAACCATCTTTCCCCCACCATAAATTCAGAATCTAACCCTAGGGAATCCCATTTTCCTCCTCCAAAGCAAAGAGAAGCAAGGGGTTGGGTCAAGAAGCTTTGGAGAAGAAGAACCTCCATTGAAGAAGCCATCTCCCTAGGTAAAACCCTATTTTTATTCATTTTTATATTCTGTTTTCTGTGATTATTGCCCATTAGGAAACCCCCTATTTGTGTAGGTCTCGATTTCTAGGGATTCTACATGAAAACCTAGGTCGAATTGTGTTTTGGGTGACCTACGGGTGTTTTCCCCAATTTTCAGGAACCCTAACCCTAGGTATTTGTTTGTAGACTGATTTCATCTCATATGTGTAGGTTGAACTCAATTTTTTAGGGTTTGGATCTGAGGATTCATGATGTTCCTGAGTAAACCCAGTTTTCTGCACACCAAGTGTTTGGTGATAGGTTTCTTAGGGTTTTTGCCTATCCCTGTATTTTAGTTTCTGCATATTTGATATACCAATCTCTATTCATAACTATTTTTGGCATAGTATGTTTAGGGGTGGTGATTTGAGGGGGGGCACAGTGCAGTCGAGTGTTGTGGGACTGTGTACTGTGCAGTCGGGTAGAACCTCTGCGTGTAGATGTGTTTGGGAAGTTCAATGTACAGTCAAATTGAAACTGTACCTAGTGTGTGCAACCCGTGAGAATCAGAGAACTTGTGCCTCAATGTGAAACCAATGTGTATGTAGAGTTTGTATCTGTGTGTATTCCTCAGGATTGGGGAGAATTCTGTGCAGTGTATGTTCTTGTATCAGAGTGTCTAGGTCTTAGGTGTGTTTGTGTTATTTGTGTATATAGCAGTGCCTACTGGTGTCTCAGAATTTCCTAAATACCTGAGTGAATACCTATGTGACTTTGTATCCGTGTCTAGATGTACTGTGTAATCAGTAACTTAGAGGAAATACCTGTGTGTTTCAATAGGAAATCAGATATTACATTGTCTATGTGAATTCAGTGTGTAACAGTAGGTGCGGGTGTGCCTGTGACTATGTGTGTGTGTGCAGGATTTAGAAATCCGAGTGTGTGGGTTTCCCTGTGTAGTTGTGTGTGTTATGACTTGTTGAGCTCCTAGTATATTAGTACCAGTAGCTAGTTTTAATCATGCATGTGTAAGTCTGAACATTTTTTTTCAACTGTGACTGTTGGGTAGTAAAGTGTAGAAATTTATGGTATTAGTGTGTGAGGAGATCTGGGGAATTTCAGTGAGTTCACTGGGTGTGTGAACAGAGAGTTGTGTGTGTGCCTATGTATACCTGTGTGTTATGTACAAGTTAGAACTAAGGGTTAGTAACTGTTATGTTAGTCTCAATATTAGGACTTGTGTGCCAGTGTGTATAGCAGAGTGGGTATCCAGAACCTGTGTGTGTTTTAAATCTATTTGTGAGGACTGAGAGTATATATATATGTGTGTGTGGAGTGTGTATAACTAGAACCTGTGGGATTCAGAGAGAGAGAGAGAGAGTGTTTGGTTCCAGATTTCTGAGTGTGTGCATAGAGCCTAATAACTAGTGGGTATTCCAAGACTTAGATGTGTATCAGTGTCCAGGTCTGTGTATTCTTCCTGAGGTGAATGTGCAGGTCAGTGTAAAAATCTGTGTATGCACCAGTGTGTAAGTCTGAATAGTAAATCCTGTGCCTGTGCCTGTGCATTTCATATCAGTGTGTGCAAATGTCAGTGTGTGTATGAGTGAACCTAAATCCCTGAGTATCAGTAGCAGTGTAGGATCTCCCTGTGTGCAGCATGTGTGCTGAGCAGTTGAATTTCAGTAGGTTTTAGACTGTGTGGGGGTAGTGTATGCTGTGTGTATCAGTTTAGCCTAAGGGTGTGTGTGTTTACCTATGTATTAGATACCTGTGTTCCTTGGTTGTCAGTATGTTATGTGTCCAGGCAGTTAGGTAGGTGAGTCTAATACTAGATGATGATACTAGTCATATTTGATTTTACCAAAGTGTAGCAGCAACATTAGGAGTTAGAGTATCATATTCCTGATATAGTTAGTACTAGTTAGTTAATTGACCTTATAGACTAATTAACTAGTTTTGAATCCTAATCCTTAGAATGACCTAGAAACCTCGTATTAAATTGTTAAACATGTTATTCTTTTGATTTAATATCTGACATTAATATTCCATAAATAGGTCATTGTGATCCCACTTTGGACATCGATCCTCACACCTTGCTCAGGACCACAGGCGAGTACATTCTCTGACAGTTTTCATTGTTGATTACTTCTATAAATTGTAGTGTATTACATACTTGATTCTGACACTATGAATACACGGGTTAGCACCCTAGATCCCCATCATGAGGAGTCGTGATTGGAATCCATCGTGCTAGCTGGGGGATGGGGAACTATTAGTAGATTATGTGATCATATCCAAATCCTTTACATGCATCATAGCTCACCCCACTTCTCACGTTGGGTGCGGCCTGACCATCTTACATGCATCATAGCTGTTATATATGATTAACCTGACCACTACATGCATCATAGCTAACCATATGGTTAGCCTGACCTACAAGAATCATAGTTAATCATATATAACCAGCCTGATCAAGTCCCAAGCCGATCACATAATAAACTAATAATTCAAACACTTAGCTAGATGTCTATTTTATTCAGATTCACCTGTTCCAGCATTCACTACTTATTGTCTAGCATTCACTATTTATTGTTCATTGCTAGATGCTCTATTGCCTATTTCCATTTTCTCCAGTACTTTATATTTTCAGCATTTATTTTCCATCTTGTATTTCTTACACTGTTTATAGATTTTGTCAATTTAATGAAACTGCTGTTAGTGCTTGTGCTTCGCTCCAATCCTGACTGGATAACATTTTTCAGAGGACTTGGAGGATCTTTGCCCCACTCATTACGGCCCAGGATTAGAGGGTGATTTCACTCCAGAAACCCCAGAGGAGTTGCCTAGCCTAGAGGAGAATTTACCTGGCTGTTCTTAGATTATTTTCTGCATTTATTGTTTTAGACTGAGACTGAGTTGTATTTTTATTTGTGACTTTGTGAGGTCATGTAGACCCAGAATTTGAGTTGGACTTATTGTGGTTGGTTTTTATTAGAACTCTTTTCTATTCTCATCGTGCTATTATTTCTATTTAATTTTGTGATTGAGTATATCATAGAACTGTGGATTATTATCTTTGTCCTCCGTGCGGAGTTGAGACTATGGACAGGATATATTATATGTTGGGACCTAGACAGCGTTCTACCGCCGATGCTGCAGCGTAGGCTGGACGTACCCACGACTCATACCCAAATTCCGGGTGCGGGTCATGACATATGGATACCATAATACACGCGCACGCTGTAATATAAATAAAACTCACATATGGTATCTATTTTATCACAAGTCACAAAAATACTAATCTCATCCACACAACAAGTCACAGAAAGGAATATAACTAAACTAGAATAAAGAGTCTGAATAATCCAACAATAATAGTCGGGTGGAGACAAATCCACTACCAATAACTATATCAAAAATAAAATGAGAGTGAAGAGTAGAATGTCCAATATAAAATAAGGTGATGACATAAAAGTGTCAGCTAAGGAATCCATCGCTAGAGATAATCAATGATGCTCAGTGGGTAAGGTCTCTTCGGCAGAAAGTAACACGTCAGGTCCGGGTCCGTATTCCTGCGGATACTCATAGTCGTCTATACCTGGCAAGGGACCAGGTCCTCAGAGGGACATAACAAGATACATAGAAGCAAGCCAATTGAATACAGTAAACATGCATAATGTTTAAAAATATATAAGTACGCTGTACAAGATAATCTATATGAATGCAAATGAGGACAACTGTTCGACGTATGGGCAAGGGTAGGCTACTCGATCTAAATCTCACAACTCACACACCCGTCTAGAATATCAGAAATTGATATACCTCGGGGGTAGCGACCAACGCGACTCTACAAAAATCGATATACCTCGATGGTAGCGACCAGCGCGACGTACTATCGTAGTGCGAGCTAGATACTACGGTTTACCAGAGTGGTTAAAGCCCATACGCCTAATGATTTTCCTCTCATGATACTAGGTGTTAAGTGTGTGTCAACATATCTAATATATAATAATGACTGAACGAAATTACGCATGCAATGAATATACAAAAATATAAATAGCATGCAAAGTACTGTAAACAGTTTGACAAGGTATACTTGCATGGCAAAAAGCTATGTAGTCCCAATATCCTGCTCCGAAAGTCGCATAGAACAATCCAATATATCCTCGGGGTCAGCGTGCACAGGCACGGGAATCGGGGGTGACTACTGCAGGTCGTCTGGCAAGGGTGATGGGTCCATGATGAACACGATGACGAGGGTGATGACGATGAGATGATTAGGTTATAATGATGATGATAGTTATGGTTAAGGTGGTAATTAAGTCAATGATAATGGTTATGTTGATGATGGGGATTATAATAGTGGTGATGATGATAATAGATGATGGTGTGGATGGTGATTGGGATGATGGTGATGGTGTGGGGGTGACTGGGATGATGGTAATGATGTGGATGATCATGATGAGGTGCTGATGATGATGAGGCTGATGATGTGGATGATGGTGATGACGAGGATGATGATTGGGATGATGGTGATGATGAGGATGATGATTGGGATGATGGTAATGACGAGGATGATGATGTGGATAATAATGGGGATGATGTTGATAATGGTAATGGTGTTAATGATGATGGTGTTGATAATGGCAATGGTGGTGGTGGTGATAATGTAGGTGGTGATAATGAGATGATGATGGTGATTGTGATGATCATGATGATGAGGTCGTTACTATTCCGGCCAGGGGGAGTTCGGCAAGGAGGAGGAGAAGGAGGACAGGGAGCAGGAAGGAGGAGCTTGTGGTCTGGTGCAGCGGAGCACAGCGGCTCCGGCGAGGATGCTCGGCTCAGGTCGGCCTGATGGTGCAGGTGGCCGGGGTGTCGTCGACGTGATCTGACGGGTCGAGGTAGAGAGCTGTCGGTTGTGGGAAGCCAAGGATGGCCAGGTGGTAGTGCTGGGAGTCAATGATGGGAGGGGGAGATCAATGGCGATGTTGCAGGAGGTCCGGAGGAGAAGGTGTTAATGGCCGGTGATGGCTGGACTGACGTCGATGGAGGGTTCGGTCGGAGGAGATGGAGGAGAAGAGAGGGAGAGGTGGAGATGGTGGCGTTAATGGCGATGGTGGAGTTCGTCGAGCGGGGCGCAGCGGCTCGGGATGATCGGCTCCGGCGCTCGGTTCTGGAGGATGAAGATGAGGGTGATCCCGACGGGACTGGCTGCTCCGGTCAGCGAGACTGAAGGGAAGGGGATGGCAAGGCGGTCGGGGACGACCAGGTGAGCGGTGTCGTGCTGTCTCCGATGGGGTGGCTCATCGGAGGAAGATCGGGTCTGCAAGAAAGGCTCGGGGAGAGGAGATGAACAATATGGGAGGGGTCGGCTAGGGTGTAGTTTGGGTTTTGGGTTTTTGGAGAAAAATAAAGAAAAAGAAGGAAAAAGTTGTATTTGTACATGTAGATTTTGGATTTTGTTGACCTAGAAAGTTTGGGCTTGGTCAACTCTACTTGGAGTGGGCTTGACCTTACATGGGGATGCTTGGAGGGGTATAATTACATTGTTTAAAATACAAAAATAGGATTAAATGAGGGGGCGATGTTGTGCGTTGCACATTTCGAAAATTTATGGAGAAAATTCACATGACCAAATAATGAAGTAAAAATTGGGTTTCTTCATGTATTGTCCAATTGTATGGATACCTCATTGCACTTTTGCATAAAAGCGCCCAAAAATTGGAAAATTTGCACAAAGATGGAAATTGGATTAAATTAATTAAAATTAATGCGCAAGGTGTTCTTGAATTAATTAGAAATACATGGGGATAAAATTAGGTGGGATACAAGTGTCATGGACATAGAGGACTCAGAGTAGAATTTTATCATTAATTTGGGTTGCACAAAATGGTCAAGATTGTTTCTCCAATTTTGATTGGAACGCACAAGGGTACAAAGTTAAAATTTATTTGGAATTAAGAAATAACGTCCGCGATGATTATTGTACGACTAAAATATAGCACAAGAGAGTATAATTATAAGTTACACCGAGGTCAGAATAGAAGGTGCTCATGTCTAGGATAAGAGTGTAAAATTTGTAGAAATGTAATGGCTAGTGTAGTGCTCCAATTATCGAAGCAACGGTAAGGTGTGCTAAGTGATATAAATATTACAAAATAAAATAAAATAAATGTTCTATTTCTAATTGGATTTAATTTTAGCCCTAGTCTTTACTATCTAGGCCAAGTAGGCCTAATTTTGGGTAAGGGGGTTTACATATGTCTTGTATATGTGCTTCAGTTCCGGACGCAACGTTCCAAGGCTCCAGAGTGATCTCCACGCCTTAGCACGCACGAAGGAGGCATCCGCACCGAACGAGGTTCTTCCGCATCCTGCAAGAAATCTGGTGGGTTATCAGTACATGAATGCACTAATGGGGAGGCTACTCGCCTGCTCGACAAATCCAAACATGTTCAATAGATTTCGTGCATTATCTATTAAGTTATCTTTTTTATTCTTGCCTTAGGATCAGTTTTATGGCATATATGAAAAGCCTAACTCGTGTGGCAGTGCGCTGTACGAGATAAAGGAATTACACAGCGAGATTTACCAACTTACCATCATCCTTCCCTGTCCAAGGAAACCAAGTTAATTCAACACAAGCAGCATATATATAATGAGTCCAGGGCAATAACATATGCAAACATAAGCGTTGTGGCGAGATTCTATTTTGGGTGCACGAGCATACAGTTTATCCAAAAGTCGTGAGAATAGGTTCAAGTGTTCAATTATGTTCGAGTGTGTTATAATCATATCCGATCAAATATCTCAGTTCATTGGATACGATGCAATGACTCGCACGCGGATTGCCGCTAAGCGATGATGACTTATCTATATGAATAGGAGTCTCTGGCATAGCCATTATGGACATAGTCATAACAAGACGGTGGTTCCGATGCCCCGACAACTGATCGAACTTATCCGTACTAGGAACAAACTAGCACGACTACTGGATCTCCCCTAGGCCGGATCGGTCCCGGTGCCCCGGTGCCCCATCCGAGAAAATCAAGCTTGTGTACAAGCGTCCGTGACTGAATGAGTTCTTTTATTTGTTCTTTCATTATTCTGAGTAAACGACAATAGTTATATGCACAGGTCATGATCCTCGCTACAAACCATCCCAGGTCCTGACTCAGTGGTTCATTTATTACGAATTTTACACAACTTTACATAAAAATCTATAATTTATGTTCAGATGTTACTTGACATGATGCATTCCCATAGTTCGAGGATTGTCTTGGCGACCTAACGGTCCCGGATACTTGCAGGTTCATCTTGCACAAAAGGACTACTCGATAGTCTTTTGGCTAACAAGATACATGCAAGATACACGATAGTGTTACTTGATTGTGGCATAATTTGTGTGACAAGCACTGGATCGAGGCAACATTACAAGTTAACATATAAGCAGACAAGCATGCATTCATAAGAAAACTTAAGCATTTACGTTGGCTCGGACCTAAGGATGAATCTGAGGAGTGAAGTCGAATGGGACATACCGTGCAACATAATCCAGGGTCATACAATGTAGCAAATAAAGCAGTGCACTATGAAGAGCATATGTATATCGTTCTACTCAAGGCATAGCGGGGTCTAGTTGCACAAGGCAAAGGTAGCATGCGAGGGTCCACATATATAAGCAATATTTTATTTTCATGTTCTAACACAAGCAATACAAGTTGGGATTATTCCCTTAGCTAGGTGCATTATATTCTTATTAGCATGCAGGGGGTGATTCACCTAGCGACTAGCATGAAACATCCATATTTTAAGTGTGTTGGCTAAGCAAAGACAAGTTTATCGTAGCCACCCACCTTAGCGATGATTCGCCTTGGTCGAGCGATACTCTGAGCGAGCCTCTAAAAGCCTAAGCCGGAACTCCTGAAGAACCAAGTCTGGAAATCCTCTTGCCTCAAACTAGTATTCTCGCTGAGCAAAGTGGCCGTTTGAATTGGCAGTCCGCTTGAGCGGAACGGGTCGTTACACAAAACCAGTGGGGTCAGACCCCAAAACAGCAAAGTACCACAAGAAAACCAACTTAGGAACTTAAACCAGCATGCAACATTCAATATCATGAGGAAATATAAACAAGAGTAATATGTAAATGAGCAGTTAAGCAGTTCTAGAATTAGTAACGAGTATAGATCAGGAGTAGTAGCTGGATAATCCAAGACAAGACAATAATTAAAAACAGGCAATCACGGCCAATCATGACCTACAACTTACTACCATTAACTAAATAGGATTATCACAATCCTGGTTACTAACAAATACAGTTGAGAAATATAGCCACATGCCCTGCAGACTATCTGGGTTATCCAGACGTAAGAATACATAATATAGATTAATTAAGTATATAGTATTTTTCTGGTAGATTACAACACTCGACGATGTGCTGGAAGTATGCCCCTCTCGACGGAGAGCTCCAAATCCATCAGGTATCTCTGGGATACCGAGATTGCATGTAGCCAAAAAATATCTCAAGATGCTTCTAGATAATTATTCTAGTTATTAACTTAGGCAAGTTATCAAGGATTCCTGACCATGGTGCTCAAAAATCTACCTTAGACATGATACAAGATTGGACGATAGCTTGACAAGTACAATCAGGACAGGGACAAGCAAGCAACTATGGGAATTATCTTATCAATACAAATATTTTAGTTCTGGAGATTCTAGCATGTCCGGAGAGAGCTACGTCGAGCCACTATCAGATTTATCTGTACATGTCAGGTATCTGGAGTCAGGAATCAAGTTCATTCAGTATAAGTCAGGTGCCGTGAGTTCTTAGTTTAACAGTGCCATTATATTCCATGTTCTGGGTATTCCAGGTTCTGATAAGTATAGCATCCAGGTTATAAGCACTTTAGAAATAACATGCATCATATGAATTAAACTAATTGGGCCAAGCACAAGGAGTAAATAATCCATAAGAGAACATATAACAAATAAAAAAATTCTACTATGAGTGCTAGAAGTGCAGGAGATGAGCTGGCCGCAGGCAAGAAACAAGCCGCATGGGTCAAACTGGCTGCATGGATCAAACTGGCCACATGGGTTATCGCAAGGTCCACTCCTCCGGACAAGGGTTGAGTGACAGGAATAAATACAAGGTCATGAACTGGCTGAAGTGACTAGCCAATAAAGTGTGTTAGAGAAGTTACCGATGTGACTGGCCAATAAAGCGTGTCAGTATAAAAAAAACAAATTCAGAGAAAATTGTGCCAATGCGGCACTAAGTCATATATTAGAGGAAAAGATGAATACATTTCTCGGGCCACATAGACAATCTTGGCCGCATGCTCCTCTGGGCCGTATGAATTCTGGAACTTAAAAAATTTTCTTTCGTTCAAGCTTTATGCTTTTGGTCAAGGGACGCATGTGCAAATTTAGTCATGCTTTTGGTCAAGGGGCGCATGTGCAAATTCATTCACGCGTCTAACAAGATGGCCGCATGATGAGTTTAGAGCGAGGAGTCCATGCGGCATGCAAAGCAGGCCGCATGGAGCTCCTTCGTCCAAGAACAGCAAGTTTCAGTCATGGAAAAGCTCTAAGTCCTGATAATATGATTCTCCAGGAAATCCTCGTTTCCAGCCTAAATTCAGATAAGTAAATTTTTAAACCACTTTAAATTAGATGCTCTCTCACATAGAATAACTAGTTTTAAAAAATAACAAGTTTTAAGAGATCAAAACCATAAAAATGTCAAGAACACATTAAACTAAAAATGTAGATCTAGTTTAACCAAGCTATCAAAACCAAAAATACCAAGAAGTAAATATGCATATGATTTCATAGAGCACAATATAGACTAATAAAATATGAGAAATCCATAATAACAAAAAGTACAAAAAAATTTCTCATTGGCAAGATGTACTTGCATAAAACCATCACTAACTACCACCATTACTACCAAGGGAAAGGGGAGGGGGACCGGCCTGGGTTACTCTCAGCTAGAGAGGAGGGGAGAGGAAAGGAAAAGAAAATGAAAAGAGGGGAAAAGTGAAAGAGTGGGAAAAAGAGAGAAAGAGAGGGGTTATATATCAAGGGTAGTTAACACTATTCACAAATCTTGAAATTACATGAGAGCAGCTAGAGAAATCCATAAAAAATATACGGAAAGCAATATACAGTAATAGCACACATATACAAGATATGAACATGAAACAAAATACGTAATAGTGAGAAGAGTATAACACATAGTGATCCAAGTCCGCCCATAAGCGACGTAGCTCCGTTGCATACTGGAGTACTGTCTTCTCCTCCTGTGTTGGTAGCATCAATCTTTATCTCAACTTTCATCATCAACATGACACTTTCAGCTCCAGAGTACATCCCAGCCAATGTATTCCAAACATCAGCTGCACTGCAGATTGACTCCACCATCCGATCTATGGATGGAGACACAGAAGTCGGTATCCAAGAAACCACCAGAGAATTAAGGTGACTCCATATGCTCCACTCAGCACTCGTCTTATCCTTTGGCTCAGTGCACTTTTTCTTCACATATTTTTCAAGTTCCTTGGTCCGAAGGTTCAACAATATCCTCTTAGACCAACTTAGGTAGTTTCTCGTCCCCTTAAGTTTGATGTCATTGGGCAGCGACGATTCACATGCGACGGTTCTGGTACGGGCACGACTGTCCTACTTGACGAGGTCTCCTCTAATTTGGTCTGAAATATCCTGGCCATCTTCTCCAATATCTCTTTCAACTCCCGACTAGTCACAGGTGTTCCCATCTCCATAGTTGCACACATGGACGAGGTCAAACATAACTCAAACACGTGTCGTGTGCCTACATGCGGTTTCGACTTTCTCCATCTATCTATACACCCCCAAACTCATGCAGTATGAGAGATGCACGATGGATAGAACTTGTCAGAACAAGGGCTAGAAATAGAGATTTGTGCAAACTTTCCAGAAAGTATGCTCTCTAATCTCAGAACCTACGTTGAGATCAAAATCAGAGGATCACACAAGAGTTCATCTCTGATTATCCACGATCCAACGACGGGCTTGATGACACCCGCAGGCAAACCCGTAGGAAATATCGACGACACCCGAGGGTGGTGGTGGTGGGGGGGGGGGGGGGGGCTTCCACGCACAGAGGAAGGCGGGAGGAGGGGGGGGGGGTCGGGTGAGAGACATGGGAAAAGAAAATTTATATATATATATATATATATATATATATATATATATATATATATATATATATATATATATTGAAAAAGAATTCAGTGTGCGCATGCGTGCGCGGCTAAAGAACACCCGCACGTGTGTGAGCTTTGGCTCTGATACCATGTAGAAATATTTAATTGATTTATTTCTTAAAGAGGAGGTACATATATATAGGAGGAGGCTAGCCTTCTCCTTACTTTCTATTCAATGTGGGACTAAATAAGTTTTCATAACTCAACAGAACCGACCATTCTGATTTAAAATATATATAAAAAAAAACTAAAAAAATTTGTCACGTGAGATTTTGACCATTTGGTACTTTGTTTTGTTTTGAGAGACCTTATAGTTGTAAAACCAAACCAAACAAAACCAAACCAATCTAAGAAGTAAATGTGGGTATCTTACATGATTTGGTTAACATAAAGAGCCTATTTGAACCTCCGGTTGAACTCTGGTTGATCCCGGTTGAACTCCGGTCGGACCTGTACTAAAGATTTTCGGTTCAATTATCGGTCCGGTTTTTAAAACATTGATGTGGCTTGTCAATTGGGTTTGGAGTTGGGGTACGTATCTCAACAGTCCCAACCCAGGCCATTATTAATTTGCCGACTTTGTATGCTCATTCTGAGCCCTGTCAGGTCAAAATTATAAGCGCAGTTTTAGGCCTAAGCCAAGATGCGATTAGAACAGACTTCTCAACATTTGTAAAAGCTAGCTAATTCAAAATATATAAGATAGCACATAATTGTACAAGCTTGCAAATGTAATAACTACCTACAAACTTTCTGCATATGACCGACCAGTGGGTGTCTCGTCATATATTGGTTTTAATACACATAGATAGGGAGATTCAAGGTCTAATTAGTTTCAAAGTTCAAACTGGACACGCTGTACATAATTTGGAAGGAGGAGGAGGAGGAGGAGGAGGTACAAGAGCAATTGGCGTGTCCCGATCACTATAATTACTGCTCTCTCTCAAGTTCTTATGGCAATCCAACTTCCACACCTAGTGGCAATCCAATGTAGTAAACTCCCTGGATGTGGATCGACTCACTCCAAGATCACACTTGGTTGCATTCCATACTTCGTTCCTCTGCCACCATCCACTGATCCATCCTCCCAAAGATGAGACTCTAAATCCACCACCAATTCCCACCCCATCACATCCACACATCTCTTCTATAAACCCCAATCCAAGCTCCAACTAATTAACCTCCCCCTGCTGACCCGACCACACCAGCAAGCAATGGAGAAAGCATGGCCATGGATCACCACCCTACCGAGCTCCACCGGCTGGCCTCTCTCCCTCCCCCTCGCCTCCTCCGCCGACGACAAGTCCATCCTACTCAAAGCCGAACGCACCGCCGGCTCCGACACCGAAACCCTTGTCACCTTCTCCATCTCCCTCCACGGCTTCCACCTATCCAATCCCAACACTACCTCCAAGAGTACCCTCTGGGTCTCCAACCCTTTCCCCCTCTCCTCCCCATCCACCCCCCTCCTCGCCCAACTCCTCGAGGAACTCATCCTCCTCGCTCCTTCTCACTCCACTCTCCCCCCCTCTCACCCCTCCTCCGCCCCGAAGCTCGACATCGGGCCCGTTGCTACGGACATGGACGCGTGTCGCGACGACTCGGCCGTGTCGGCCTTCTTCACTCTCTCTCTCCTCTGTCGACTATTCTGGCTCTGCGCAGTCGACGCCCCGGCCGATGCCGGCTTCCTCTTCTTCCGCTCGATCGACCCTGCCGTCCTCGGACACGTGCTCGGCACCTGCAAGCCCGCTATGCGGGGAATCGTCGCGGCCATCGGGGCCGACTGGGAGGAACGGTTCATGCGGTCGCTCGGCTACATGCTCACGAAGTGGAGCATCCTCCAGCAACTGCAGATGATGGGTCCGAAAGCCGCCGCTTCGATGCCTTCCGGTTGCTGCCCGTCCTTCGTGGTCGACTCTTACGGGTTGTGGACTCTGAAAGGATACGCGCCGATCCAAGCCATGGCTAGGGTCAGCGGGACGGCCGACGGAGCGGTCGGGACCAAGGATTCGGTCATTCGGTACGCGCTGGCTCATCAGCAGCTAGAGGCGGTTGTCCAGCTGGAGTACGCGGTTTCCATGCAGGACCCACGGTTCATTCGGGTGAGCGTGCGTGTGGACAACATCAGGCTGCATGTAGTGAGACTAGGGTTTCGTAAGGAGGGGGAGGAGGAGGAGGAGGAGGAGGATGTTGCAGCAGGCGAAGGCGATCGTGACAGTCTCGTGCGGGAAAGGCATTTCCCGTCGCGGGTCCGAATTTGGGTCGGACCGGAGGTCGGCAGGGGCGCGGCCTACGCGACTGGGCTGAGCCTCGGCCGGTCCACTGGCAACCCGGAGAGAGAGGTCGAGACGACGAGGATCGTGAAGGGGAACCTCGGGGGGAGCGCAAAGCTCCCCCCGGGGGTGAAGGCGAAGTGGCGCTCATCGGTCCGGGGGAGGGAACGGAGGTGGCGGTGGGAGCATGAGGCCGAAGGGAGCGCAGCCGTGTTCGAGGGGGTTCTGTGCGACGGGAGCAGAGGAGCAGAGGTGGCGTCGACCGGAGGGGGGGGGGGAGGAATGGGGAGGAGGTACAGTGGGGCAGGGAGGGCATTCAGTAAGCTCTGTGGGTTGGTTGTTGCTGGTGATGAGCTGTCAGAGGGAGTGAGTTGGAGAGTTGGGAGAGAAATGGAAGGGAGAGTTTTGAAGTGGAGAATTGGAGGGAGAATTTGGGTCAGTTATTTTCCTAACGAGGTGAAGAGTAGGTATTTTGAGACGAGATGTGTGGAGTGGATGGAAGAAGTTGATTTACCTTTGGTTGAATGCTAACTGCACGGCCGGACCAGAGGTAAGTCGGTGAGTCCAATCGGACTTTGGGATTGGACAATCATATTTTTGCTTACGATATGTAAGAGATCCAAGTCGTCGGTGACCTCCTCTCCTCCGAACCAACTCACATTAAAGATCAAAGGACAACTAAAATAAACTAATGTTTGGACAATCCAATCCTTTGGACCGACTTTGGCTAATATATAAGCTATTATTACGAATATAGTGGTATAGATTACGAAATACATGTTGATTAAATATTATAAACAAATTTTAGCATGGGATATATTTTTCGTTTTGCTTCTAAAATTTCAGGGCTCAACATGAGAAAATAGTGAATCACCTGTTTATATTTATGCCATTTCATACCATGCTGGTGGACTTTGAGAATGCACGATTCATGGATGAAATAAATATCCAACAGTTATCACATAGATTTGTTAGGTTTAGTTTCATGTGTTAGCTATGTGATGATGTTTTACAATCATCATGAACCTTGGGAAAATTTGTGGACGAGATCGGTAGATTTTTCTTCTTCTTTCCCTTTCAGCTACGCAGACAAACACACGTAAGAGGGAATGACTAATTCTCTGGTGCCACTCCGACATTCAAATTATATTGAGAACGAAGATAAATATTTTTGACAATTTTTTGGGATGAAAAAAGTGTGTACCTTAACACACGTAAAATGATCTACATATAACGATCAATGGACTACTTGCTTTCTTGTCAAACTAGAATTTAAAACTGGCTTTGATAAAGGCACTACAAATATGACTCAGGACTAGTCCAGTATTGGTTCTACTCCAGTTAGAAAGAAGTTTTATTCAGGCTAGTCCAAATTTTACTTGGACTGTCCACCCTATTCACCTCCCTCCTCCTGCTCCTCCCCCACCCCCACCCTCCTCCGGCCTCTCCTCCTCCCGCCTCTTGCGATTTTCTTCCTCTCCGCGTCGTCGATCTCACCATCGACCGCGTTTGTCACGCCCCAGTCCCAAAATACGTAGGACTAGGATACGTAACCATGCCAGCCGCCCGTATATATGGCAACTCCAATATATGGAAACCATATATACGTGCGTACGCTGTATAATGAACAATAGTTCACCAGTGGTATAACTAATCACAAGTCACAGGGTAATATCTAAATCTCATCCACAGAAGTCAAATATGAATAAACAATAACCATGTAACTAGATCTCAATACAGATATCTAAGAATGACAGTCAGATGAAATCAAATCTACTGCCGAAAAAGAATATAAAAGGAACCAGAATACACACCATAAAGAACAACATCTGACAATCACGAGGCTCGAAGAGAAGACCTCATCGGAAAATAAGTAGCCTGTCCGGATCTGTGCTCCTGCGAGTACTCAAGAACATATACACCTGGCAGGGGACCAGGTCCTCAGAGGGACATAGCAAGATACAGAAAAAATGACATGCCAAAATGTAAATACTGAATAAATAAATGGGGTGTGCTAACCATCTAAGTGAATGCAATTTAAAGACCTTGTAGTACGCATGGAAATGTGTGGCTAGACATATGCTGACGTAATTCACCAATCCGTAGTGACTGACTAGTATATGCCACATATGCCCCCGTTCAAGGGAACTCTGCAATCGACCATCTCCAAGGAGCATGGTGCGAAGGTATAAAACATACAAGGAGGGGGTGTCCCATACGTTTACTAGTATCTTTCCCGCCCAATATAGATGTACAAATCGTGAAAACGACGTGGACACCTCCTATTATGATGCAAGTCTCAATACAATAAACAACTGAGCTAAAATACCGCTACACGTGTTGCTCACACTGATGGCCAGTCGCGCATGAGGCACGCGTTCCTACATGTACTCACTCTGTGACGTGTAATGATACGTGTCAAGGCCTGGAAAGTTATATCAATAACTTCACAACTTTAGGTGGGTCTACTAGACACTAGGTCAGACACAAGTCCTAACGTCAACGCCTTCGTTGACTGCACCCGAGTCTGCTCGGACGCGCACATTTATATAATAAATAAATATGTAACTAACAATAACTGAATTTAAACAGTACAACAAGGCAAGGTATACTTGCCTGGCAAGAGAGCTGTAAATGTAATATCCAGATGTCAAGTACCAAGTGTCAGAAACTATGGCCTCAGAATGAACGTCTCCTGATGCTGAAATAAACATCACTAACAGTCTCAAAAAATATCAAATAGCTAGAAACGCCCATCATTAAGTCCAATTTGGACACAGGGACAAAAATGACAGTTTTCGGTCAAAGCGGGGTCCACATATGGACCGCTTTGTACCGAAAAACGTGTCAGGGTCAAAGATCTCCAAATTCGCCAAACTTAGTGTCAACAAGTCAGGAACGATGATACGAACCCAACGGAACTTCCAGAATTAGATTCCGATAAGCCGGTCACAAAATTGCCCGTCAAGTGGAGCCGGTGGGGCCCACGATATGCGATTTTGTCAACGTTCTCAGAATCGAACCAAACTTGGATCACAGGACCAGCGTATCGCTACGAGTCTGATGGCACAAGTTTTGTTTCGATCAGACGTGTGTACACAAAGTTGCAGCGTGTTTCAGAACTGACGGATACGGGGCGGTGTCGGCGGATACGCGTTGATTCCGGTGTGCACGAACATCCAAATCAACTTCTCCGAATTCTTACACGTTCGTATCAACGTCGCGCACGTTTCGGTAAAGACCGCGTGCGACCAAGTCGTCCCGTTTGGCGGGGCGTACCCAGTTCCGGGGTGAATCAGGTCGTTGTTTTTTCTGTATTTGGATCGCGGTTCGCGATCGCCACAGGACGCGATGCTCCGAGCGGGTTGCACGGGCACCGAGATGGTTACATAGTCTACACGACGCAACTGACGGAATTGAAAACAGAGCTACGAGGTGAGAGAAAAATATACCTGAACAGGGCTCCGTGGAATCTGTGTTTCTCGTGTCCGACACGTGTCGGGGTGCTGTCCACCCTAGGGCTAGGGTTCTGGTTCGCCGGAGAAAGAGTCGGAGGAGGCTGCGTGTCAGGGGAGGCCGGCGAGGGGCTGACCGGGCTGGGTGGACGACGGCGGCGGGGGCACGGCGGCCGGAGGGGCTGTTCGAGGTCGGCCTGGCCGCTGTAGGCTGGAAAGAAGGGGAGGAAGGAGGAGAGGGAGGAGATCGAGGGGTCAGGGTCGGCTCGAGCTCGGGTCGGCCGGTGGCAGTTGGGCGGTGCTCGGCGGATGGCATCGAGCTCGAGAGGAGAGGGTGGCTGTGCACACAGGGGGGTCGGGTGGCTGCTGACGAGGCCAGCGGGGTCGGCTCGCCGCGGGGGCCGACGCTTGGCGGAGGGCGAGGTTGATGGCGGAGGTGGTGGTGACCGGTGATGGTGGTGGCGGTGGAGGGAAGAGGAGGAGGAGCTGGGAAGGAGGAGAGAGAGGGGAGGCTCGGGGAGAGAGAGAGGGTGGACGGCGCCGCGAGGTGGGGGGGTCGGCTCCGGCGAGGGAGCTCGCCGCCGGCGGGGGGGGGGGGGTTGGCTGCGGGCTGGGGTAGGTTTAGGATTTTTGATTTTCTTTTCTTTTTTATTTTCTTTTTCTTTTCTTTTATAGAAAAATATATTAATTAAATATGTAAAATATCTAAAGATATTTACAAGATATTTTGGGATATTTTCGGGATATTTTCGAGATATTTTCGGGTGGGTCCCGTCTCCAAATGGACGGTGCAGGTTCACCGGCCAGTGAGGGGGTGACACCTCGCACTGCGATTTACAGGAAAGTCCCTGTAATTTCTTAAATTACATAAAGTCCTAGTTTTGGAAAATTGCACAATTTACGAAATTGTCTGGGAAAACACCCGGTTCCGAAAAATACTAAAATTCACAGGATTGCAGGGAAAAGCTGTGTGAGGGTTCCGGGGGAATGGGGGTGAGTCTGGGCAGGGACTGGGCCTAGTTTTGGGATGATACGGGCCATCGTATTTAATAATTAATAAATACTGCGCACGGTGTTCTCTAATAATTTAGAGGCAGGTAGGGCCATAATTTTTCTACGGTGTCAATATACTAAATATAGTATACTCAGTGTAGAATATTAACGTATTTTTGTTTGGACAAAACAGGTGCATGTTGGGCCTCAAATTCCTAGGGGTACAGAGATGGGTAAAGAGCAGAAAATAAAATAGAAAATAAATACGGTTTTTGTAACGATATTTGTGCGTCTCAAACGAGGCTCATTTTAGCACATCTGTGAGTTGCACAAAGTTTAAGAAAATAGTCTGGTATGTCTAGGACAGGTATGTGAACTTTGTTCGGGAATAACAGTCAAGGTAAAGCTCCAAATAATTAGGTGACGGACAGTTGCACAAGTCAACAGGATATGTAGGAAAAATAAATTAAAATATTGCCATAAATCCTAAATTGTTAAAATAATCCTAAAAATACTGAAATCTGGTCGAGGGGGTTTACAATCTACCCAACTTATAAAAATTTTGTTCTCGAAATTAAAACTAAGCCGGGGTAGAAGTCAAAGACGGCAATAGATATAATTTAACAAACTAATTTATATCTTGGTTTACGAATAGGTTCGGAAAACGTTTACGCATGTCGTACACACGCTTCCAAGTAGATTCTCCTGGCGCGCCGTGCTTCCATGCCACGCGAATCAAGGGAATAGACTGATTTCTTAATACCTTTTCTCGATGATCAAGGATTCCCACGGGTTGCTCTTGGTACGACAGGCTCGGCCTAATGGTGATCTCCGAATGGTTGAGAACATGACTGCTGTCTATCACATATCGCCTGAGTTGCGACACATGGACTACAGCAAGTACTTCCTCAAGATGGCAGTGGTAGCGCAAGTTGATATGCCACTACTCCTACTCTTTCTAGCACGTCAATGGTCCAATATACCTTGGCCTTAATCTTGCTGCGTTCTCCGAATCGAATGGTGCCTCTAGTAGGTGGTATCTTCAAGAAGACATGATATTTGAATTCCAAGGGACGATGATGATGGTCTGCCCATTTCTTCTGTCTGTCATGCACTGCTCGCGAGTGTCCTTGTATTTACTTAACTGTCTCTACGGTGTTGACCACCAACTCTGGTCACGCGAATCCTTGTCTGGTAAAATGCTGACTGGTATGTCGTACAATCTTAGGATTTGCCTCATATTAGTAATATCTCCATAGCTTCAGCGTAATCACGACGGTTGCAAGTTCCAAATCCTTTTCATGCACTTATAATTGTCTGGATGCATCTGTCATTACCTTGTCATCATGTATTAATACGCATCCCAAACTTTTTCCTGATGCGTCTGTAGATCACCACCGCCTGATCCGGATGGAATAGTCAATACGGGTGTTGTGGTCAGTCACTTCTTCAACTCCTCGAAAGTGGCTTGACACTCGTTGGTCCATAGGAATTCTTAATCCTAAAAAGTCAACCTATTCATAGGTGCTGCTATCCTTTCAGGAGTCAATTAATTGTTCATCCGGGTAAAAACCATTTAGACTCCTGATAGCAAAATGGTACACCATTTATCGTAATACTTGGGTTCTGAACTTGACCCAAGTTACGAGGCAAAAATTTCATGCTGCCATAGTGATGCACGTACCAGGAAAGTAGGTAGGTAGAGAAGGTCATTCTAAAGATAGTACAGTTTTAAACTGTAATCTAATCTAATAATAGGGTTTGGTAATTACCCAAGGAACAAACAGAAATGGCTATAGAAACAATACACTTTCGTATTTATACTAAGTACGAGGTTTCGTCTTTCCGAAATAAAGGAAGACGAAAAACAGTAATCAAGAGTTCAAGGGAAAGGTAATAGATTAGAAGTGTGGGGATCAAGGCGTTTAAAGAATTCAAATGGGAATTGTCAAAACAGTTGTGGATTGAAATCCTATCTTGGTAATTCCTATTCACATGCTCGTATCAGTACAGTTACGTAACTGATACGATATGCTTAGACATATCTAGAGGGCAAGTACATCTGTCTACTAATTATCTCAATCCACGTAAAGTAGTTATGCGAAGGGCGAACCAAGTGCACTCTGGTTGATCAGACCGTAATACACTGATTCTGAAATGTATTAGTGTAGTACTCCAATAATACATATCTCAAGAACAAGCTTGATAAAGAATAAGCTTGCAAAACTAGGCTATAATAGCGGCATAAGTCAAAGTAGTACGGTAAATATAAGTACGCTAGATTATGATATGAGAAATCTCAAAACAATTCAAAATCACAAACAGACAAGACCCTACAATCTCTACAGTTATTATTCTAACTCCTACTCTAAGACGCTAGTTGACCTAAAAGAGGTATGGCCTTCTAAGTTCTATAATCTTAATATACACTATAGGTTGTCCGTATAAAATAAAGATTAAGGTAGTCTGCGTAAAGTAGGGATATCAGAGCCGTCCGCGTAAAAGTCTGTGCGTAACAGTCTGTGTAAAAGTCTGGGTAAAAGTCTAAGCGTAAAAGTTTTGCGCTAAAAATCTGCGCCTAAGCTTAGCGGGCCGTAAAGTCTGTATAAAAGTCTGCCTGCGTAAAGTTCGCCTAAAAGGTTTGCGTAAAATTTGCCAGTGTGATAAGTATGCACGTAAAATCTCCTGCGTAAAGTCTAGCATTCGTTGCAGCATAAAGTTGTATGAGAACTCATGAGTTTGTCAGTTAAGTTAATGAATCCTGTCCTCTGACAAAAGTACTTGCACGACGATCGAGTGGTCGGTTGTGACGATAAATTTGCACGGAGTCCCAGGTTGTCGTCTAGTGACTGATTGGATACAAGTCACTTACGCTTGAGATGAGACAAAATCAGATGTCCTGTCAGAAAGCTATTTTTTTTGCACAGGGCTCGAGGCGTATCTCTGCCTTTAATGCACGAGATTGGATCATGGCTGGGGAAAAGCTAAGGCTGTAACAAAATACGCTCACATTCTATCCTTAGGTTACGCCTAATCAGGTTACTCTACGCTGGTTATCTAATATTCAAGAATCATCAGGTTTACGTAGGGCAGTTACCTAAGTGGTTCTCATGACGTGTCCTACGCAGGATAAGGAATACTAAAGGATCGAGGGTAGCGGTTGTCCTAACTGTGGCATAAAGGAGTTAATCTCCTGCATAATTTTGGTTTTTTTTTTTTTTTTTTACTCCAACAGGAAAGTCATTTGGCTTTTACGCCAACTAGGCAGTTGTTTGGTTCTTATGCCAATAACGGTCAAATGGGTTTTACGCTAACAAGGGTAAAGGGTCTCTGGCGTAAAACTCTGGTTATCTAACTATTGGATGAGGTTTTCGGTCCTAGTATTTAATCCTTAGATTTCTATGGGTTCCTCAAGACTAGGGTCAACACTATGGTCAATTCTCTAACTAATCCTAGTAATATTTATACCACTCTCAAGTCATACGTCAAGGGTCAATGGTAAGTTAATCTATAGGTAGTGATACTAGGGTTTATTAGGTAGTATGGAAAACTAGGGTTCATTTAGTAGTCTGAACTTAATGATATGTCAAAGCCCTAGTTGTGTTCTTAATAGGAATACTACCTTAATTATTATCCTATCAACAGGGATTCCTATATTCTAGCAGGGGCTATACTCGAGAAATTACCAGGGAAGCACACGAATCAAGCAGTATGCAATTTATGTAAGTAGGACAGACTGGAAGGAAGATAAGTCATAGTCAAATATGGATGAGATTCTATATTCTAATCCTAGGTGCAGGCTTGCTCGGTACAGTAACGTAACCGAGATAATATGCTCTGACCTGCATGGGCCACCACTAAAAACATGTCATGCCCCAGTCCCAAAATACGTAGGACTAGGATACGTAACCATGCCAGCCGCCCGTATATATGGCAACTCCAATATATGGAAACCATATATACGTGCGTACGCTGTATAATGAACAATAGTTCACCAGTGGTATAACTAATCACAAGTCACAGGATAATATCTAAATCTCATCCACAGAAGTCAAATATGAATAAACAATAACCATGTAACTAGATCTCAATACAGATATCTAAGAATGACAGTCAGATGAAATCAAATCTACTGCCGAAAAAGAATATAAAAGGAACCAGAATACACACCATAAAGAACAACATCTGACAATCACGAGGCTCGAAGAGAAGACCTCCTCGAAAAATAAGTAGCCTGTCCGGATCTGTGCTCCTGCGAGTACTCAAGAACATATACACCTGGCAGGGGACCAGGTCCTCAGAGGGACATAGCAAGATACAGAAAAAATGATATGCCAAAATGTAAATACTGAATAAATAAATGGGGTGTGCTAACCATCTAAGTGAATGCAATTTAAAGACCTTGTAGTACGCATGGGAATGTGTGGCTAGACATATGTTGACGTAATTCACCAATCCGTAGTGACTGACTAGTATATGCCACATATGCCCCCGTTCAAGGGAACTCTGCAATCGACCATCTCCAAGGAGCATGGTGCGAAGGTATAAAACATACAAGGAGGGGGTGTCCCATACGTCTACTAGTATCTTTCCCGCCCAATATAGATGTACAAATCGTAAAAACGACGTGGACACCTCCTATTATGATGCAAGTCTCAATACAATAAACAACTGAGCTAAAATACCGCTACACGTGTTGCTCACACTGATGGCCAGTCGCGCATGAGGCACGCGTTCCTACATGTACTCACTCTGTGACGTGTAATGATACGTGTCAAGGCCTGGGAAGTTATATCAATAACTTCACAACTTTAGGTGGGTCTACTAGACACTAGGTTAGACACAAGTCCTAACGTCAACGCCTTCGTTGACTGCACCCGAGTCTGCTCGGACGCGCACATTTATATAATAAATAAATATGTAACTAACAATAACTGAATTTAAACAGTACAACAAGGCAAGGTATACTTGCCTGGCAAGAGAGCTGTAAATGTAATATCCATATGTCAAGTACCAAGTGTCAGAAACTATGGCCTCAGAATGAACGTCTCCTGATGCTGAAATAAATATCACTAACAGTCTCAGAAAATATTAAATAGCTAGAAACGCCTATCGTTAAGTCCAATTTGGACACAGGGGTAAAAATGACAGTTTTCGGTCAAAGCGGGGTCCACATGTGGGCCGCTTTGTACCGAAAAATGTGTCAGGGTCAAAGGTCTCCAAATTAGCCAAACTTAGTGTCAACAAGTCAGGAACGATGATATGAACCCAACAGAACTTCCAGAATTGGATTCCGATGAGCCGGTCACAAAATTGCCCGTCAAGTGGAGCCTGTGGGGCCCACGATACGCGATTTTGTCAACGTTCTCAGAATCGAACCAAACTTGGATCACAGGACCAGCGTATCGCTACGAGTCCGATGGCGTAAGTTTTGTTTCGATCAGACGTGTGTACACAAAGTTGCAGCATATTTCAGAACTGACGGATACGGGACGGTGTCGGCGGATACGCGTTGATTTCGGTGTGCACGCACATCCAAATCAACTTCTTCGAATTCCTACACGTCCGTATCAACGTCGCGCACGTTTCGGTAAAGACCGCGTTTGACCAAGTCGTCTCGTTTGGCGGGGCGTACCCAGTTCCGGGGTGAATCAGGTCGTTATTTTTCCTGTATTTGGATCGCGGTTCGCGATCGCCATAGGACGCGATGCTCCGAGCGGGTTGCACGGGCACCGAGATGGTTACATAGTCTACACGACGCAACTGACGGAATTGAAAACAGAGCTACGAGGTGAGAGAAAAATATACCTGAACAGGGCTCCGTGGAATCTGTGTTTCTCGTGTCCGACACGTGTCCGACACGTGTCGGGGTGCTGTCCACCCTAGGGCTAGGGTTCTGGTTCGCCGGGAGAAAGAGTCGGAGGAGGCTGCGTGTCAGGGGAGGCCGGCGAGGGGCTGACCGGGCTGGGTGGACGACGGCGGCGCGGGCACGGCGGCCGGAGGGGCTGCTCGAGGTCGGCCTGGCCGCTGTAGGCTGGGAAGAAGGGGAGGAAGGAGGAGAGGGAGGAGATCGAGGGGTCGGGGTCGGCTCGAGCTCGGGTCGGCCGGTGGCCGTTGGGCGGTGCTCGGCGGATGGCGTCGAGCTCGAGAGGAGAGGGTGGCTGTGCACACAGGGGGGTCGGGTGGCTGCTGACGAGGCCAGCGGGGTCGGCTCGCCGCGGGGGCCGACGCTTGGCGGAGGGCGAGGTTGATGGCGGAGGTGGTGGTGACCGGTGATGGTGGTGGCGGTGGAGGGAAGAGGAGGAGGAGCTGGGAAGGAGGAGAGAGAGGGGAGGCTCGGGGAGAGAGAGAGGGTGGACGGCGCCGCGAGGTGGGGGGGTCGGCTCCGGCGATGGAGCTCGCCGCCGACGGGGGGGGGGGGGGGTTTGGCTGCGGGCTGGGGTAGGTTTAGGATTTTTGATTTTCTTTTCTTTTTATTTTATTTTTCTTTTCTTTTATAGAAAAATATATTAATTAAATATGTAAAATATCTAAAGATATTTACAAGATATTTTGGGATATTTTCGGGATATTTTCGAGATATTTTCGGGTGGGTCCCGTCTCCAAATGGACGGTGCAGGTTTACCGGCCAGTGAGGGGGTGACACCTCGCACTGCGATTTGCAGGAAAGTCTCTGTAATTTCTTAAATTGCATAAAGTCCTAGTTTTGGGAAATTGTGCAATTTACGAAATTGTCTGGGAAAACACCCGGTTCCGAAAAATACTAAAATTCACAGGATTGCAGAAAAAAGCTGTGTGAGGGTTCCGGGGGAATGGGGGTGAGTCTGGGCCGGGACTGGGCCTGGTTTTGGGATGATACGGGCCATCGTATTTAATAATTAATAAATACTGCGCACGGTGTTCTCTAATTATTTAGAGGCAGGTAGGGCCATAATTTTTCTACGGTGTCAATATACTAAATGTAGTATACTCAGTGTAGAATATTAACGTATTTTTGTTTGGGCAAAACAGGTGCATGTTGGGCCTCAAATTCCTAGGGGTACAGAGATGGGTAAAGAGCAGAAAATAAAATAGGAAATAAATATGGCTTTTGTAACGATATTTGTGCGTCTCAAACGAGACTCATTTTAGCACATCTGTGAGTTGCACAAAGTTCAGGAAAATAGTCTGGTATGTCTAGGACAGGTATGTGAACTTTGTTCGGGAATAACAGTCAAGGTAAAGCTCCAAATAATTAGGTGACGGACAGGTGCACAAGTCAACAGGATATGTAGGAAAAATAAATTAAAATATTGCCATAAATCCTAAATTGTTAAAATAATCCTAAAAATACTGAAATCTGGTCGAGGGGGTTTACAGCGTTACTGCCGCCGAGCCGCACCTCAAGCACCTTCCCGTCGGTTTCGTCACGAATGCGATGAATAAGACGATGAAAAAGAAGAAGCAGTGTGTGGAGGACTGCGCGCGGTGGAGGCACGCGCTCGTGGGGGGCTACGGTTAAGCCTTGCGGCGGCGACAACAACAACAACAGAAGCGGAGGCAAAAGCACCAGCAGAAAAGAAAATGACGGATCTGCTACTCCGCAGCCTACGGTTGGCTACCCGGACCCCACTCCCATCCCTTCTCCCGACCCATCCCTTCCCCCACAGCAACTTCTCCTCCCTGCGGGACACCGC
The DNA here is from genome assembly GCA_036927795.1 of Iris macrosiphon. Classification (NCBI taxonomy): domain Eukaryota; kingdom Viridiplantae; phylum Streptophyta; class Magnoliopsida; order Asparagales; family Iridaceae; genus Iris; species Iris macrosiphon. The sequence continues at coordinate 172,031,888 of JAYESA010000003.1, forward strand.
ACCGCTCCTCCGCGGTCCCGTCCTCCACCGCTCGCTGCCGCCCCCGCGCGCGCGCCTCCTCCTCTCGCCTCCTCCTTCTCCTCCCCCTCCCGCTCCTCCGCATCGTCCTCCCCTTCCGGCCTCCACGCAGCCTCGCCCTCGTGTTACCTCACGTAGCCCTCCCTTCCGGACTGTCAAAATTTTAACAGTCCTACCAATTGGAAGGACTGTCAAAATTTTGACAGTCCTACCAATTGGAAGGGCTGTAAAAAAATTGACAGCCCTAAAAAATCAACATATTTTTTTAGGACTGTCAAAATTTTGACAGTCCTTCCAATTGGTAGGAATGTCAAAATTTTGACAGTCTTGATTATAAAAAAAATCAATTGGAAGTGGACAGCCCGCTGAGTAATTTTTGGGAGTGACAAACTTGTAATTATCAATGATGAAAATTTGTACTGTCTTGAATCATTTTTTTAGTGCCTTTATCAAGAGCCTTAAAACTCGACGAGATAGATATGAATATGTGAATGTTCAACCTTAATAAGATTATCCATTCTATCATACTCTATCTCGTCATCTGATTTTCTCATAGGACTGGTAAAACGCTTTCTGGCTTGTTTACTGGATGAGTTCAACTTATGACTAAAACTATTGAGTTATGGGAGACTTATTTAGTCCCACATCGGATAAAAAAATAAGGAGGAGGTTAGCCTTCTCCTATATATATGTACCCCCTCTCTTGGAAGTAAATCAATTAATTATTTTCTCTCTACATGGTATCAAAGTCAAAGCTCTAAATCATTTTTCCAAAAAAAAAAAATAATATCATCAACATAGACTGCAAGAACAGTAATACGAGCCTTGGAGTGCCTGTAAAACACAGTATGATCTCCATTGCACTGCCTATACTCAATACCACAGACTGCAAACTTGAATCTATTAAACCATGCTCTCTATATACTCTCAGCTCCCCCTAGCTGTCGGCTCCCCTTGATGCACCATCACTCCTCGGTGATTCAAAGGACATGGAGCCATACCAACCACGATGCCACTCTCATTATTTTTCTTTCTACTAGCATCAGTAGAGCCATCCTCGAACAAGGGACTTAACTCCGTCTTCTTCCCATAAAATGGTTCAAACTTCCGGAATGTCACGTCCATACTGACAAACAACCTTCTTTCAGTGGGACACCAACATTTGTATCCTTTCTGACTTGGTGAGTAGCCCACAAAGATATATTTAATTGCTTGTGGATCCAGCTTGCTCACCATCATTTTGTGATCTCGCACAAAATATGTACAGCCAAACACTCTGGGAGAAACAATAAAAATATTAGAGCCCAAGAATATCTCACATGGTACCTTCTTCCCTAATACCCTTGACGGGATAATGTTGATTAGATAAGTTATTGTCATAACAGCCTCACTCCACAAGAATTTTGACACATTCATTGTTAGCATCAAAAAATGTGCCACTTCTAGTAGATGTCTGTTCTTACGTTCAGCCACACAATTCTGACCAGGAGTGTCTGGGCAAGTGGTTTGATGAAGAATTTTCTGACTAGAGATGAAATTAGCAAACTCCTTGTTGGTGTACTCGGTCCCATTATCTGTTCGAAGAATCTTCACATGTACTCCAAACTGGGTCTTCACATATGCCAAGAAGTCTTAAAAATATTTATACTCCTCAGATTTCTGCTTCATCATGTAGATCCAGGTCATACGTGAATAACAATCAATGAAGATAACAAACCATCTGAATCCACTGATAGAAGTAGTAGGACACGGTCCCCGGACATCAGAATGAACAAGTGCAAATAGCTCAAAACTTCGAAGACCAACCATTTTATAAGTAGAACGTGTATGCTTTCCAAGTTCACAAGCATTACAAAATAACCTTTTTTGTCTACTTTATTCATTATTTTAGGTTCTAACTTATTCAAACTATCAAAAGATAAATATTCCAATCTGCTGTGTTGGAGCATTGCTTCTGTCTCTGGACTTCCACTAGTAGTAGCAGCAAGCATTGCAGCCTCCCGATACAGGTACCAAAGACCATCACGTCTGATGCCAGTCCCAAGCTTCTTAGAACTCTCAACCTGAAGTTTGAATTGACGTAGTTCCTCCAGCTCAATAAATGATTATTCAAATATTGAAATAACACACTTTGAATTAGCTAAATGGTGGAATCGGTTCATTGTGGACCAAATTTCAAATATAACCCCAACATCTGTCAAACAAATAGTCAACAAATACAACAATAATGCTAAGTTTACAACCAGATGACTACAAACCCCCCTCCCTCACCCCCCCCCCCCCCCCCCCCCGCCCCGCCCTCTCTCTCTCTCTCTCTCTCTCTCTCTCTCTCTCTCTCTCTCTCTCATATATATATATATATATATATATATATATATATATATATATTCCATCCGGCCCACCTCTTTTTTCTCTCTCCTTCAATGGATATCGGTCAAGTAGCGGTTATAACTGTCTTAGTTGTAAGGAAGTTGTAACCATAGCAAGATCCCAAATACAAATACAAATTGTAATCTTTAAACTGTATTTTTATTCGCTTTTAGATTTGGCACCAATCGAGCATCTTATCTAATTAAGAAGATGTTGATATTTTTTTTCCCTTCTGCGTCTAGATGGACCTGATCTCGACTTATCACTAGTTTCTGTCAGAAAATGTACTGCACCATAACAACACTTGTGGCTGCTTTCGTATAAGACAAAGGATTATAACTAAGTTAATATTTTGAGTCTATTTTTATTTATCCACAAATACTAGGATATTTGTTCACCCTCCAATAGAAAATATACACATGATATTTTTAAAAACAAAACCATCTTGTTTGGTGAACAAAATCACTTGCAAGATGGTTTTATTTGGATGAAGGTACAACGTGTGCATTTTCTATTAGAAGGTGAACAATCCTAGTATTTGTCGATGAACAAAAATGGACTCTAATATTTTTTTTCCTAACAAAAATCGGTAGAGCCAGTTGATTTTGTGTCATTCCCTTGTTGTCAATTTCCGTGAAGTTGCTCCAGCGAATATAATTCAAGTTCACAAAAAACACAGAAATCCATTAACTTTCACATCATTAAAAGAACAAAGAACGTAAAATTTTCAAAGCCCTAATTTGAACTGATTATATAAATCCTACTTGTCAATAGAGCAACCCACCCAAAATATTCTTTCTAAAATCCCACTTCAAGCCAACTAAATGTGTGAATTTGGTCCGTGACTCCGTGTCCTAATCAATATATTGTCAGTTCATAGGTAGATGAACATATTTTTTTGATATAGAGTTAAAGTTCATTTAACTAAGAATCATCAACCCAAAGTCTAATTAATATCATCTAGCTAGAGGAAGAAATAAAATAATTATATTTCCTAAGAGAATTGCATTATACAATTATTTTATCTTCAAATTACTCTCGTGCCTTAGACAAAGTAGAAATCTGTAAAAATTTAAACTAACCTTTAAGCAAGTATACATTGAAGACATTGAGAAGTAAAACAAATCATATTTAAGAACTACCTAAACTACCAAGAACAACAAACTTCAACGACGATTATGAAGCGGGTCAGACGTCTTAGGAACCCTCCTCTCGCTGCTACGAAACATCACATCTGGTTCCGACACCGACACCGACATGTCTCTACTCGACTTCACGAGGACCGACAAGAGAGCAATGAACAAGAAGAGGAGGAGGAGGAAGATAATTAGCTGTTTCCTCATTGCCATGTCGAAGATGGGATTAGTTGTGAGTTGTTGAAAGAGTTTACGTGCAAGTCCTAAAGGCAAAAGTTGAGGTCATTGGGGTTAGTAGTAGTATGGAATTATTTAGTGGCCGTGAGGTCTTTACTTTGTTTGAGTGGCCGTAAAAGAAGGGAAGGGCACTCATCGGTGCACAACAAATTTGCATTGGGTTTTGGGGCTTTTGTCAAGTGGTTATATAGGCTCCATTTGATTGTAGTAGCAGTAGCCAACATGATTGCGGCGTTGGGAAGAATGTCTTGAACCCTTGGAAGACGTATAGTCCACTTTTGCTTTCTCTAGGTGCTGTTTGGTTTGCGGGAGTAGAATAAAAAAAAAAAAAAATTTGGAAGTAAAAAATTTACGAACGTAATCATAATTTGGATGGATATTAGAGGTGAGTTGAAAAGTTAACTTTCTATAGTTCGATCGTTTGGATGGTTGTTGTAAATGGTAGTTAAGAAGTAATATTGTTTTCAATTTTTGAATATGGTGAGATTATTCCAACTATTATTATTGATTACTATTATTATTATTATTTTGTATGGATTAAAAAATTTAAATAATAAGTATTATTATTATTATAAATACAATAATTGTTAATAATAATAATAATAATATATTGATGTTATTATTATCATTATTATTATTATTATTAACATAACTCTCTCTCTCTCTTCCAGAAAATGCCACTGCCGCCTCCTCTGGAGCTCACCGCGGCCTCCTGGAGCTCGACCATTCCCCGCCTCCCGAACAAAAAGGTCCGATGACGCTCCTTGTCGCCTCGTTCGTCGCCGACTTGCCTTTTCTCAGAGCTCCTCGCCTCTTCGCTCGTCGTCCTGCTCGCCGCTGGCTCGCCTCTTCCCGAAGCTCAACGCCGTCGGAGCTCTATGACCCAGTCCTCCGCTCTTCTAATTTTTTTTGGGTGACCGCAAGCTCTTTGGAGTTCCGGATCTTGACATCTTCAAAAAAATTTTGGAAGTCGAATGTGTTGGTGTTTTTCCACTTTGCTTTGAGAGTTTTTAGTCCCACACTGAAAAACCACCGGAGCGTAATTTTTTTGTGCATGTTGTGGCTTTCGGCGCTGTCTTCTCATAGCGGCTATATTCGGCATTTGGCGACGCATGATGCAGAGGCGGCACATGCACATTGGTATCTGGTCTTCAGCGCATATGCGGCACTTGCTTTCTCATTCCACATATGTGCTGATTTTCTCTCTCTATATATAGATGTGCTCCTCTTTCATTTGAGATGTTGAAAAAGATTCTAACTGAACTAAAAAACCAAAGAGCACCAGAGTCTTATGCGGCAACAGTGAGCACCCATCTACAGAGTATTTTTCGAGTGATCCGAAGGTGACCAAAAGCGTTCCAGAAGTTCTCGTGTGAACTTTTTGGATCCTGGGGGAAGTTCGTTGTATAGCGCGAATCTTGCCTTGAGCACCGGTGGTTTTGATTACCCCAACAGGAGTTTCATTCTTTCCTTATTCCCGTTCCTTCTCGTTATAGCGCCTGCGAACGTAAAGGAAAGAACGATTTTATGTTTCTTGCTGTGTTTGCTTTTTCTCTTTCTCCTTTTTCAGTTTGTAACATGTTCTGTGGCCCATCTTATTAATGATATAAATTGTGTTGTACAATTCACTAAAAAATTGTGCGTGATACAAGACCCCAGTGTGAGGACCCTGATTGACGTCGTTAAATGGCGGGACGGACTCTACTACTTTCGTATTGTACCGAAGACACAGGCCTTGGCAGTGACTGAGACGACTTCTCTGGACATTTGGCATCAGCGACTTGGGCATCCTTCTGATAAAGTAGTAAAGTCACTTCCTGTTGTCAGTAGCTCTAGTAGTTCAGTGAATAAGGTATGTGGAGTTTGCCATCAGGCAAAGCAAACTCGAGATATCTTTTCTGTCAGTGACTCTCGGGCTGTTATAATTTTTTATTTGATACATTGTGATCTTTGGGGGCTGTATCCTACGCATTCTTCGTGTGGAGCTCGATATTTTTTGACGATTGTGGATAATTTTTCTCGTGCTATTTGGGTATTTTTGTTAATTGATAAGACTGAAGTATACAAGATGTTCTCGACATTTTTTTCTATGATTGGGTGGTAATTTAATTCCAAAGTTCGCATTGTGCGAATTGATAATGGTACTGAGTTTAATTGCCTGCGCGACTACTTTGCACAGAATGATATTTTGTTTCAGAGATCTTGTGTAGGTACACATCAGCATAATGGTAGGGTCGAACGAAAAAATAGACATATATTGAATGTCGCACGTGCTTTACATTTTCAGAAAAATTTGCCAATTTTTTTTTGGAGTAAGTGTATTTTGGCGGCTGGTTATTTGATCAATCGAACTCCTTCGAGCCTTCTTGGTTTTAAAATCCCCTATAAAATATTATTTGGTGCTCCTCCTTCTTATGATGAATTACGTATTTTTGGTTGTCTTTGGTTTGCCCACAACCAAAAAGCTAAGCTGGATAAATTTGCTCATTGCAATCGAAAGTGTATTTTTGTTGGATACCCCCATGGCAAGAAGGGTTGGAAATTGTATAATCTAGCTACTGGTAATTTTTTTGTCTCTCGAGATGTTAAATTTTATGAGAATGAGTTTTCCTATTCTGTTAAAGATGATCGTGGTGATATGGTTCACTCTGACCTGGCGCCCCTTGTCTTGGGCGATGATACTTTGGAGTTTGATCTACCTCATATGGATGGGATGGTCGTCGTGGAGGCTGAGGCCGCCGTGGAGGACAACGCGGCTGAGACCGAGGTCACCGTGGAAGATGCACTGGGGCGACTGCGACAACAGAGGATGAGGCGGCGGCGGTGGTGTCGAATGGTGAGGGTGCACTGGGGCGTGGCATGCGTACCAAGATTTCGTCCGTGAGGCTCCGTCACTTTGTTACAAATACAATACGAAAGTTGTCACATAGTCCTCCCTCCCAACGTTCCACCATGTCCAATCACTCCTAAGATATTCCTTATCCTATAGAATAATTTTTGAATTGTGACCGATTTTCTCTGGGACACAGGAATTTTCTTGCAGCTGTAACTGCAGGTACATAACCGACCTCCTTTAAAGAGGCGTTTAAAGATGCATGATGGCGAAAAGCTATGCAGAAGGAGATACGGGCGTTGGAGGATAGTGGTACCTGGACAATGGAGATACTTCCGGCTGAAAAACGTGCTCTGGGAAGCTGGTGGGTGTACAAGATAAAGTATAACTCTGATGCGAGTGTTGAGTGGCTTAAAGCCCGTTTGGTGATTTTTGGAAATCACCAGGTTGAAGGGATTGATTACACTGATATTTTTGCTCCGGTTGCAAAAATGGTTATTGTTCGTGACTTTCTAGCTGTAGCCGTAGTAAAGAATTTGGAACTACATTAGATGGATGTTCACAATGCCTTCATACATGGAGACCTTATCGAAGAAGTGTATATGAAACTAACACCTGGTTTCCAAACTAAACATCCTGGTCAGATATGTCAGCTTCGAATAAGGATCTAGTTAACAGAGGTTGGATAGACACTACATATCTCAACATAACCAATATTTGCATTTAAGATGATTCGAAATATAGATATCTTGTATATAGAAATACAAACTCTACTCACAACAAGGACTGCATTGGGGTCAATATGAATACAGTATCCGTTTTTGTTTTCAGATTACACTCTTAACATGGCTGACCTGTGCCTTTGGGTTGTCCAAGCCGAAGTTCATTTTGGTTGTCTTTGATTTTTGTTGTGTAAAAGTCTTGAGAGGTCATGTTGAATCTGAAAGATAATCCTAAAAAAAGACAGATTATCTAAGTCCAAAATTTTATTGGGACTGCACTCTAATGTTGACTTAGTACTCGAAGAGGCAGTGCTATTGATTTCAATCTAGAAGATGATAAATCTCAAGCGTGAAGAAGAAAGAGCTCGGACTGGAATTTCAATCTGATCTCAATTTTGAAAGAGGAAAAGTCCAATTTCTCATTCCGTGGCTTTTGTCTAGGTGGGATCACTCCAAGCTGTGAATTTTCTTCTTCTTTTCTTTCACTTGTATCTAGCTTAGCGACGGCTAACCAGCGGACAACAACGCCATCGCAATACATTATCGTCGTCCATTTGAAAATTCTCAGGTAAGCGACGCCTACGCGACGTATATAGTCGTCCAATGAGTATGATCAGAAAGCAATTTCAGTATCAGAAATTCTAAGCTGTCGCTAATACGTCACCAATTAGACGCCACATAGGTCGTCAATCCGTCCTTGATTAGTCGATTAATCTAGTGAGAAGTTAGTCACCATTGCGTCGTCAAGGTGTGGCCATCGTTGTCCATGGCTAACGTGACAAGACGTCGTCGCTAACGTGGACACTGCCATATAGTCAACCTGTATTTCGTCGTCGAAAATTAATCGACTACTTGACGACGGAATTTGGTAGCGACGCGACGTTTGCCGACGCACTAGTTATGTTCTATATCCATCGCCAAGTAGCCGCTAACGCTATTTAGCGGCTACTTAGCGACAGATTGGGACGATCTGATCTTCTATATTTTTGTAGTAGACAATCTAAGAGCTGTGTACAAATACTTTAAAAAAAAAGGAATATTTTCTTAACCACTTTTCACATTAGTAATATCGATTTTTGGGACCTTGTGCAATCACACATCTTGTATCACTTAGAAACGGACATGATCTTTTGTTTGACGTCAACAATGTTGGAGGAGCCCTAGGCATAAGTTGGTAGGTCAAGAGTCGGAACTTTCTTGTTGGATCAAAGAGAGGAAGCCAAAACTCCGTGAGAAGACTAAGTTAATCCTTGTAGCCCGTAGAGAGCGGCTTTGGCATATATATACTGTGTGTTACGGCGGCTTTCGCTTGTATAGTTGCGTGTTACTGTCATGATAAATTGTACGTCATCATCGGATCCATAGGATGATACGCCAAAACTAGAATCTTGAGACCAGCTGGGTGTGACAACGGAGGTGTAGAAAAATAGTCCAGTAACGAGGAAACATGACACAAGTTTTATGGAGAATGAATAAACTTGGTGATCTTTATTGAATGAAATGGTAGCTATATATAGTTAAACATTTGATGTAAAGAGATAGACTAAATAAAAGATATATCAAAGTTGTTTCAACAAACAACTTATCAATCTAAACCAACTAATAATCTAAACCAACTAAACAATCTAAACAAACTAACAAGATTATCACCAACAATCACTCCCTTAATCTTGTTGCATCAATGCTTCCCTTTCTGCATGTTCCTCAGGATTATACCGAAACATTTTTCTGATCATTAGGAAATGATTCTCTTCGTCATCCTCATCAGTTCTCCTTTTCAACGGCTTTTTCTTCAACTGGTCCTCACGGCCATCCCGGACACGGATTTTCTGAGAAGGCTGAGGTTTGGACAAAGGCGGTGGCTGTCTTGGTGCTGGTCTAACTTCATACATCCTTTCACTCGGTCTCCTCTTCTGTTCAGAGTAAGCATTCTTCTGACTTGAAGAATGAGGCACTGCAGATAGAACCTTCTTTTTTAAAGTGGGGTCATTCATGACCTTTGCAGGTCTATTTGCACCAACAACTGGCCGGCTGGAGCCATTACCACCAACAACTTTTCTATTCTCAGCTGAAACTGGCGTGGATCTGCTCATAACAGCTCCCTTGACTGGGTCCAGTCTAGTCTTTGATTGAAGATTTTTCGCAAAAAAAGTCTTCATCTGGTTGCCATTGGGCACGGGCCTCGCAGGCATATGCTTGCCCATGGGTGGTTCGAGCAAATCAACTTCTGCTTGAATAGTCTGTTCTCTTCTGTCCATATCATCTACAAATTGGAGAAACTTGTTCTTCTTTTTCTCACAATGCTTCTCAAGCTCTTGTTTGGCCAATGCACAAGCTTCAAGCTCCTGTTTCTCTTCTTCCAGTCGAACGATACAATGCTGCAGATCTACCATTTTCATATTTTTCTCTTCTGTAATTTGAAGAAAACTTACTTTTCCATCCTTGAGGGCTTTCTTAGCTTCTATCTTAGCAAGCAAACTGTTCTCCAAATCCCTCCTGATCGACAGGTTTTCATCACTGTATTTCTTCAACTCGAGCTCCAAATCACACTTGGCCTTCTCCATCTCCTTAACAACCGTGGCCTTGGTAGCCAACGAGTTCCTGAGCGAACCGATCTCCTCGTCCCTCTTAGCCGCGAGCGCCGCGATGCTCGATCTGGCCTCCTCAAACTCCGATACGACGTTCTCGTACAGCGCCTTCGACTCGGAGACCTGGGCCTCGAGCGCCTTCCTCCGTCCCTCCTCATGGGCCAGGGCCTGGCTGCACATCCCCAGCAGCGCGCGGAGATCCTCCGCAACCCTGGTTTCCGAGTCCAGCCTCGCCTGCAGCGAGCATATTCCGTCGACCAGGTCCGACCACTCGGTCTCCCACTCCCTCTCGCGCTTCTCGGTGGGTTTGGAGTCGGTGGCAGAGACGATATCTTCTGCCGGTTGGGGAGTCGATGGCTGGATCTCTTCGTCGGTGGAGGGGATCGGCTCGGCGACCTCCTTAGCTGCTTTCGTGGTAAGGATTTGGAGTAGTTGGTTATCAGGAGCAGCTGAAACTACCACATCCATCTTGCAATCTTTCTTCACCTGTATTTCTTTATTTACAGTGTCATCTGAATTGATGTTAGCCTCATCAGCTTGACTGCTACCATGATTCACAGGAATACATTCCTCCATATGATGTGGCTGACGTGCGTCGGGTAGGCAAGTGCTTTCTACTTTGGACGAATTTTCTTTGGGTTTTGTCAGAATATTCTGACACGGGTTGGAATCTGGAGAAATCTCTTCTGGGATCTTTTCCGATATGACTTCATGTTCACAAGAAAGATCTTGATGGTGAATCATATCGCCAAAAGCATCTTTCAAATGATCTACATGACCAACTGAAACTTTACCGATCTCGTCGCCTTTTAATCTTTGTTGCACATTCTCTTCATGGATCTGCACTTTTTCCTCATGAACCATGGCCATGGGCAGTGTTGGTTCATCGTCTTCTATTTGCGTCAGATTGGCACGCTCATCGCGCTTCGGCTTGCTGCAGTCCTTCGTCCAGTGGCCGTAGATGCCACAATTGTGGCACTTACCCTTCTTGTCGCGCGTGCCACCAGAGGCGTTGCCGTTGCCGTAGTTCGTGTTGCCGCGGCCACGATATCTTGGCTTGTCGCGCCCACGACCATAACTTTTGCTGCCACCGTCGGAGTAGGCATCGCCTTCCTTCCTCTGCTTCGTGCGAGCGAGCCACTCCTCTTCGGAGAGGAGAAGGCGGCTACTTGTGTCGCCGGAGTTGCTGCCAAGATCGTATCGTTCCTCGACGGCTAGAAGACGACCAGTAAGCTCTTCAATTGACAGCGTCTTGAGATCCACTAAAGTCTCAATGGCGATGGCGACTTGCGTGTACTTGGATGGAACGACTCGAAGGAATTTTTTAACTACCTTCTCGTCGTCCATTTCGTCGCCGAGTAGTTGCAGGTCGCTGACGAGTCCCGTGAGCCGCATCGCGAAGTCCTCGACGGACTCGCCGTCCTTGAACTTCATTGATTCGAAGTCAGCGCGCAATTTCTACGCCTTGGCCTCGCGCACGCACTCGACCCCCATCCGCATCATCTTCACAGCGTCCCATGCTTCCTTGGCAGTGTATTTTATTGCCAGTGTCCGCAGCATCTCTAGCGGCACGGCACGGAGTATGACGGACATGGACATCCTGTCGTCGTGGTAGTCGGCTTTCCCGGGTTCGATCGCCTTCCATAGGCCTTGCGCCTGCATGTTGACTCTCATTAAGAGAGCCCAATCCGCGTAGTTGGTCCGTGTCAGCATGGGGTACTTGAAGGTGAATGACGTCGACGTCGTGGGGCTTTGCTCGTCGTTGGTTGCCATAGCTCTGATACCAAATGTAGAAAAATAGCCCAGTAACGAGGAAACAGGACACAAGTTTTGTGGAGGATGAATAAACTTGGTGATCTTTATTGAATGAAATGGCAGCTATATATAGTTAAACATTTGATGTAAAGAGAGAGACTAAATAAAAGATATATCAAAGTTGTTTCAACAAACAACTTATCAATCTAAACCAACTAATAATCTAAACCAACTAAACAATCTAAACAAACTAACAAGATTATCACCAACAGGGAGAATATGAGTTTTTAGAAATGATTTTCTTCTTCTTCTTTCTTCTTCTTCTTCTTCTATGATTGGGATTGCAGTATAGATAAAAATTAATCCAGAAATCTTTCAGTCTTACTATACTCTCGTTATTCTGTGCCTCCAACAATGCTTGCTTGATATTATTAGGGATCAAATCTTTATCCTTTTAGCGGAAAACACTTTTATTATCTATATATCTACCAACTCTTTATAAAAAGAGGTTTGAAAAAGGCTCACCGTCTAATCCGCTTATATATACATGGAGAAAGGAGGATTGGTCACTTTAACCAATAATATTAAAGGTGATTATGTTCGAGTGAAGAAAGGAGTTATTATCTTCCATGCCATCTCTATGCGATATGTAATTTTGATATCACATTACTCCATATAAAGCTAAACCTACCTAAGGTATACCCTCCTCTAGATTGGAGGAGTTCCTTCTCTGAAGATGAAACACCTAGATTCCTATCTGATATATCTGGAGGATACTTAATTGGTCCTTCAAGGTAAATTATATGATCGTTACCGTATGTTAAGTTTCGGTGATTTAAATTAATTTTATATTGATATTGGAATATATATATAGTTTAACTATCTAATATTATCTACAATAGTCAAACTGTTATTGTGGGAGACACTCTCTTTGGCTGGATGGGATTTAAATTTTTTCAATAAATTTTTTACGTGCGTTAAATGCATGTTCATGTTACTGGTCTCTATAAAGCAGCTTCAAAACGTTCAAAATCGAGTCGTCTAAGACGTATATATATCCTTAAGGAAAAAAAAAAGAAAAAAATTAATTTAAAACTAATTTTTAATCGTAATTAAATAATAGTCGAAATGAGCTGTCACAATTAAAAATTAAGAAAAAAATATATACTAACTAATAGTTTTTCTATCTGATATTATCTAACAGGATATAATTAGATGGGTGAGATTAGATATCCACCAACATTTTCCACAGGGCGTTTTGTGTGTTGGTGTGTTGTCTAAATCACTAATTTAATCTACAGAACTTTGTTCTTCCCATCATTCTCCTGCAGGAACCTCCAACAAGAACATTTCGTAATGAGAAGCAAAGAAGTATATATATAGCAATAAAAGCAAGGATCCAAACAAAAAGTTAAAAACTATATATAGGGAAACATTTCAAGGTAGAAGAAGAGGAGGAAGAAGAATGGAGGAGAGTAGTATAATCCTATACTCTTGCTCTGCACTTGTCTTCCTGTTGACAATATCCGTCCTCTTTCGTCGTCCCCGCAATGTTCTCCCACCGAGTCCTCCCTTCCGCGGCCTCCCGCTCCTCGGCCACCTCCATCTGCTCTCGTCGCCGTGGTCACGAAAAGTACCGGTCCACCAGACCCTCGCCACCCTTGCGGCCAGATATGGACCCGTCCTGCTCCTCCGCTTTGGCTCTCGGCCCGTGCTCGTCGTCTCCTCCCCCTCCGCAGCCGAGGAGTGCTTCACCAAGAACGACGTCGTCTTCGCGAACCGCCCTCGCCTCCTCGTAGGCAAACACCTCGGCTACAACTACTCGAACCTCGGCAGTGCGCCCTACGGCCCCCTGTGGCGCAACCTGCGCCGGTTTTCCGTCTCGGAGATCTTCTCTCCCGCCCGCACGGCTGCCCTCTCTTCGCTCCGCATGGGGGAGGTCCAGGCCCTTCTCCGGGAGCTCTTTGTGTCGTCTTCGTCTTCGCCTGAACCTGAGAGCTTCTGCCGGGTGGACATGAAAATGAAGTTCTCGGATTTGACGACAAATATGATAATGCAAATGATCGCAGGGAAGAGGTAATTCATGACGACGACCATGACTTCTTGTTACAATATCATCTACAAACTCAGGACAATATGCCTCAAAATGCCAACCGGATACTAAGGCGATCTCAACCCATCCTTACAAGTTTTCTCAATTTTAGGACTTAAACAAAATAAAATTTTTATATTATGCTATTTTTAAAATTTTACATTTCCAACCCATCAATTATCAAATAATAAACAACCATTATTTATTTCTACATAAATTCATTTTTTTACAACTATTTAATATAATCATATACATTAACATTATATTATTAATATTATTTACCGAGATAATATTATATTATTTAATATTATTTTAAATTTTGTTATACTTGTTTATGTTTTTTTAATATAATATTAACATTATATTATTTAATGTTGTTGGTTGCGTTATTTTAAATTTCGATGTACTTGTTTATATTTTTTTAAGTCAATATATTTTAATTTTAGAAAGTTTAATATTATTCTATTAATTTTTGCCAAATTATTTAATATTATTTTATTAATTAAATGAATCTAATAAAAAAATACTAATAACAAATATATTCAATATTAGATTCTATTTGAAGATCTCAACAAGAATATTTTAATAGTATAATTATTATATTATTTATAATTATAAATTAGAAAATATGAAGTTAATTAAGTTTAGTGTTTAACATATGTAGGATATATTAGTAATTTGCGACAACTTGGCGGTCAAAATGGTCATGAATAGTGGATTCTCAAATTTGAGAATTTTCTCTCTCTCTCCTCAAATTTGAGGAGAGAGAGTTTTCCCTCAAAAAATTTGAATTTTTTTTTCTCATTTTGAGGATGGGTTGAAGAAAATTTTTGAGAAAAAATATCCTCAATTAGGTGTTTGAGGAATAGAATTGGAGATGGCCTAAGGCATACTATTTTCAACATTTATCAATTTTCAAATCTATGCAAGTAAAGTTTTGGTTGGATTGGTGGTTAAGTGAGATTTTTTTTTTTCCGCTTGCTTGATTTGAGAGTATTGATTTAGGAGGAAGAGGGTTACGTGATGATTTGTTAATCTTATTTTTTCTATTTTTTTAATCCCAAATCAGAGGGAATGGACAACGAGAGAAAGTGAGAGATTTTATTTAAAAAATTATAAATATTATTTATTTGTCCTGTAAAATATTATGACTTTTTTTTTTCTTTTTCTTTCAATTTGCTGCTCTGTAGCTTTCTGATTTTGTCCAAATACATTTTGTCTCTCCTCGTTTTCTCATATTTTATTATTTATCGTTGATAAAAAAAACGTCTATGATATTATTAGTCATATGTTGAGTTGATAGGAATTTGATGCATGATCTGTCGTAAAAAAAAATCAGAAGAAGAACAAAATATGTTGATACATATATTGATAAGAAAACTGCTCCGTTTGACCAGAGGTCAACCCAACCACAATTGCAGTCCAAAATACCTGTTGTTCCACTCCATCCATTTATTTTATTAAATAAAAATAAAAATATTTCTAAAACTCACCCACCGCCACCATGCGCCCACACACACACACTTGAAATTGATTATTCAAATATTCAATTTTGCATACATTTCATTTCCTTGTAAAATTCCTAACTGCAAGTAATATTATTTCTTGAATAGGTATTATGGCGAAAGTGGGGCAGCAGGGATGGAGGAAGGACAAAGATTTCGTAGGATTATAAAGGAGATGTTCTACCTAAGTGGGGCATCAAACCCTGAGGACTGGCTGCCAATGACGAAGTGGCTAGGCATGAACCAACTCAAGAAGAAGATGGTACGATTGGGGAGGGAGATTGATGAGCTTCTACAGGAGATGGTCGATGGTCGAAGGAGCCAACATCTTGATAAAACAATAATGGTTATGGAGGAGGAGGAGGGGAAGACAATTATAGATGTCATGCTTTCATTACAAGAGAAGGATCCTTACTATACAGACATACTCTTGAAGGGAACTATAACTGTAAGCCATGAGTCAGTTTCCATTATTCTTAAGTTTATGTCTACACCATATTCTTAGGCCATCTCCAAAATCTTGCCAAGCCAACCCCATTTCTTTCAACATTTTGTACTCCTCTATGCTTGAAAACTAACCCTTGAAGCTCTTATTTGCTCCAGACAGATGCCTCCATATATAGAAAGCATCAGTATGGAGGCCTACTAGTTTGGGACCCTAGTTATAGCTCTAACTAATAGATTTTTCTTTGACCAAACTAATTTATTTAATCTTTGCCCTAAATTTGATGTTTACAATTATATATAACGAAAATACTATTTTAACTGTTCAATGGACGTGACCGTCCGTTGTCCGCGTCACTTGACATCCCCTATTGACCTCCCTTAAATCTTAGGTCCCCCTCCAACGGATGCTGCCACGTGGCGTGGACCGTCGAAATAGCAGCCCCGTATATATAATTGCAGATTTTGCACGTACATGTTTCAAAAAGCTCTTCTTCTCCATCAGGTGCTCGTTACTGCAGGAACAGATACCACCGCAGGAACTATGGAATGGGTGCTAACTCTTCTCCTCAACCATCCCGAGAAGCTAAAGAAGGTGCGCGACGAAATAGATGCCCGCGTCGGACACGGACGCTTGCTCGCGGACTCGGACCTGCCGAACCTTCCCTACCTCCACAATGTCATGAAGGAGACCCTCCGACTATTTCCGGCTGGCCCACTCCTAGTGCCCCACGAGTCATCCACCGAGTGCACCGTGGCGGGCTACCACATTCCACGTGGAACGATGCTGCTGGTCAACGCCTACGCAATCCATAGGGATCCCAAGTTGTGGGACGAGCCTACGACATTTAAGCCGGAGATATTTGATGGGGATGGGGATGGAAAGAAGTTGAAGAACATACCATTTGGATTTGGGAGGCGGGGGTGCCCTGGGGAGTTGATGGCGATGCGAGCTATGGGCCTAGCTTTGGGAGCTTTGATTCAGTGCTTCGAGTGGGAGAGGGTCGGGGGATCAGAAGAGGAGGTGGACTTGGCTGAGGGGGAGGGGATCAATTTGCCGAAGCTGCTTCCTTTGGAGGCCATGTATAGACCGCGCCACCTCATGATGGACGTCATGTCTACTCTTTAATACCTTGAATGAAACGTACATGGAATGAATCATCTTGGAGCTTTATCAGTATTGATATTGATATTGTCATTTTATTTACTTCACTTTTGGGACCACATTCATTTACTTCATTTATCAACACAGATTTCTGGACCTTTATCAGTAATATTGTAATTTGCTTTTCATATGTTTTAATTAGTTTATGAGAATTTTTTTTTATCGCAATCAATCTCCGTTACATCCAACATATGCGATAATCATCTGTTACTCGAAATTGTCAAACGTTATCGGTTTGTTAACATATGAAATATATCCCAATTTTTTTTAACTAAATTTTCTAAATCCAATTTACTAACCCTACATGATTCAATTAGGTTCAATCTAGGTTAACTAGTTAGTTCGAATAAAACACTGTTTAATTAAATACAGGCTTTAGGATATGCATGGACTAACAGAAAAATAAATTCTAAACTATTACTATGTACCTGAAAAATATGTAAAATTGATTACCGATTCACGGTTGGCCCACGTGTTTCGTACGGACCACCGCATGGTTTATTTACAACTGATTTTATATATGAAGTGCTTTTGCATAACATATTTAATTACGATTTCCGTTATTATATATGCTATGTAATGCATGTCTAAGCTAAAAATGTTGCACGTACTTTATCGTCATTGTTAGATTTTAGATACTTTCTTGATTGTATACGTAAGTGAGACTCTAAACTTGTTATAATGATATTGTGGAGTGATTCTCCTAATTTTCGTGATCTTGTTTTGTGAGTGTTTGGAGGAGGGAAACAACTAGTAAGCATGTAGACTACCCACGGCCTCACTGACCACGGTTACTTGATGTGCTTCTACCATTGTAGTCCACGTGTACATTGGCAATGTACTCACGTGTTACCAGTGCCCTTAATTTGTTGAGAGTTGTTTCCTAATGTTTTTATTCTTGTTCAAGATTCATTCGTCATCTTCTTCTTTTCTTTCTTTCTCTCTCTTAAAGACACACACACACACACACACACACACACACACACACACACACATATATATATATATATATATATATATATATATATATATATATAATAATTTTAAATATAAATTTTGTATAAATACAAACAAAACAAAATCTCAACCATTGATTGTTGATCCAATGGTTCAGATTAGAAGAACTTTCTTGTACTTTCACAATTTTACAATGCAATTGTATGAAATGTATCGATATAATATTTGTATTGTAGAAGGACCATATATATATATATATATATATATATATATATATATATTCAATACTATGAGGAAACCAATGTTTCTTCATATAAGCAAGCAATTGAGGTTGAAACAATTTTCACCAAAAATAATTATTCTGAAAAAAATATACAATTGAAAAAATCTGATATTCCAATGATGGACGATTCATGAAAATTGAAAGATAAATATTTGGAAGCCAATATATTTTCGGTGCAGGGTAAGGACCGCAATGTCTACGAAGGTATCTTGTTAACAACTAAGTTAGTTGAGATAGAACATTTCTATCAGAAGACCAATGATCTTCGCAGTGACGTTAATTATATCAAAATTATTATTCGTCTCATTATTACTCCGCAATCATGGGGACTTAAAATTTTTTGCCTTTGGGTTTCAGTCATACAATTAGACCACCAGCCCTGAAGAATGTCGGTAAAATCGCAAGAAATAAATTGTGCGGTATATTTATCATTGTTTTCAATAGCTTTAGCAACATTGGAATACATCATCATTCGATGTAACTGACCATGAATTTGTTTATCATTTAACCCATCTATGTTCCATTCATAGATTTCGCCTCTACTGTAATAATTTTGTACTATTGAATCATTTTTTTCAAATAGTACATCAACATGAGTGGGTCTCTTATAGTAATATTTTATCAGGTTAGGTTTGCCATATTTTATCGCCTGAATATGAGGATTATTGATATGATTATTATGCTTTAAATCAGCAAAGAATTTTTGCAAGGTATCGATTTGATGAGGATTAATTTTATTTTCATCATCGATTTTATCCTCAAATTGCTGATCATCGTCTGAAATTTCAGAAATAGCATGAGATGATTGTCCATTAATAACCTGAATACTTTTATGGAGGTTATTAATAGTGGATTTATTTTTATTAGTGTTTTCTTGGAGTAATGTCTTGGCTCATTGGAGCCTGAGGTTATGGGTCTAGGAACCCATGGTTGCTTCCCATTATCCTTCTTATTCATGGTCCTGCATAAATTCACGAGTAAGAAAATCAGGAAATGAATTGTCAGTTCCTTTAATATATTCAATTTCAAAATCAAATATGGCTAATTCAGCTTGCCATCTAGCAAATATTTGTTTAGATGCTAAATTTTTAATATCTTTCTCTAAAACAGTCTTAGCAGAACTACAATTAATGCGTAATATTTTTTTTTAATAAGTAAATCATCTTGAAATTTATGAATGCATTGAATGATATATATATATATATATATATATATATATATATATATATATATATATATATATATATATATATATATATATATGGGTAAGCATGCACATGTGGACCAATAAGAATAAATTCTTACATCCCATGTGCACATATTGGTCCACATGTGCATGACTCATTTAGTAAAATGAGTACTACGGCTCATATCCCGTTTATATATATATATATATATATATATATATATATATATATATATATATGGGTAAACGGGATATGGGCCATAGTACAATTAAAAAGAAAAATCTGAACCATTGATATATATATATATATATATATATATATATATATATATATATATATATATATATATATATATATATATATATATATATGGGTAAACGGGATATGGACCATAGTGCAATTAAAAAGAAAAATTTGAACCATTGATTGTTGATCCAATGGTCCAGATTAAACGGAATCTAGACTTAGTTTCAGTTGTCGGTCCGGTCGAAGTTTTAGAATTTCAAAAATATCATTATTTCTGTTTGGTGGAATTAAAAAGAATTTTTTTTATTTATCTCCCATTTTATTTACCCATATTCAGGATGTACCCCACATTATTTTTATAATGTATAAGTTCTCCCACTTTTTAATTGTACTATGGCTCACATCCCGTTTATCCATATATTTATTTCGTCAAAAGTAGGGAGACTTGTACATAATCTCAGTTGTACATTATGTAAACAATGTGGGATACATTCTGAATATGGAAATAATTTTTCTTTTTAATTCCACCAAACAGAAAATAGTTGTTTCCATAATGTACAACTAAAACATTCAGATTGCGTATCTAAATAATGTACAAGTCCTTCCACTTTTGATCCAATGGTCCAGATTAAACGGGATCTAGACTAAGTTCCAGTTGTCGGTCCGATCGAAGTTTAAGAAATTTCAAAAATATCATTATTTCTGTTTGATAGAATTAAATAGAAAAGTTTTGACTTACCTCCCACTTTATTTATCCATATTCAGGATTTACCGACAAACTGTATATCTAGACTTAGTCTATATATATATAGAAAAATTCTTAAATACAAATTGTGTATCGATACAAGCAAAATCCGACCCATTGATTGTGTCACGCCCCAGTCCCAAAATATCGAGGGACTAGACACGAGCCAATGGCCAACAACACACACCGATGGACAAACCCAATTTAATGGACCCATTAGGGTGTACTTAAGATGTAAAACAACAATATGGCAATGGTACTAATCTCATCCACAAAAATAAATACAATCAATATCAGAAATATAAATCAACAACAAGTCTCAATAAAATATATCTCGGGGAACAACCCGATGATAAGTCTGATACAATAGTCAAGAGACAAGAATAAAGAGTATAACAACAACAAATACTGAGTATAGGTAAAGCAGATACTCAGGAGAAATCCTCGGCGATCACCTCATCCTCGGGTTCTGGTACTGCTCCTATGTATGCTCCTGTCCCGTACACCTCGGGGTAGATCTCCTCTGCTAAACCTGGGGACATAATCCGGATCCAGGTCCTCAGGGGACATAGCAAGGTACAAGAATAACTCATGCCAAAAATAAATATAGTGCAATAATAAATGAATCAATAGGGTAAACTATGTAACCAGCTATGTGAAATACAAGTGAGAGCATCACTAGACTTAGGCTGAGATTACTACAAGCTCTGTGTCGGGGAGCCTGTAGCAGATATACTATATAATTATACTATGTAATTTACTATGTATTGGGCCTACGGCACCATAATAAATTTATATATAAAATCAGCATGTAGCCTGTGTGTCTCTTCCCACCCAATGTAATCACACGTCTCATGTCCATGATGTCTCATTTCATGTCACGCAAGATCATATCTAATGCAGCAGGTCATAATGATAGCTAAGCACATGCAATATCTATGTCACGAATCATGTAACTTATACAGAATCACCATAAATATCTCAGAAAGATTCTGTCTCATGAATAGTGTCAGGTGTCCTATGGTATGACGTACTTGATGATGCAAGCACGAAAAATGTATAGGGTCTCGATATCCATCTCTAGGTGACGTTACACAACTCCGCGTACGACGTTGACATCCGAATCTTGTTCGGACGTTAAGTAATATCACACGGTCCTAGGTTGAACATATATATCACAGAAATAGAACAAGAGAATAATATGAAACAAATTACTGCAAGTATGGCAAGGTACACTTGCCTGGAATTCAGACTCCAATTGCTGCTCTAGTATCAACGGGATCTGCAGGTATTCCTCCGGTTGCTGAAATAAACATTACCATCAGGTTCAGAAGATATCAAATAGCTAGAATTGCCTGTCCATAAGTCCAATTTGGACACAGAGGCAAAAGTGACAGTTTCTGGTCAAAGCGGAGTCCACATGTGGCCCGCTTCGCACCGAAAAATGTGCCAGAGATAATATTCTCCAAATTTGTTAAACTTAGTGTCTACAAGTCCAAAACGATGATACGAACCCAACGGAATGTTCAGAACTGGATTTCGATGAGCCGATCACAAAATCGTCCATCAAGTGGAGCCGTAGGGCCCACGATACGGGATTTTGTCAACGTTCTCAGAATCGAACCAAACTTGGGTCATATGACTAGCGTATTACTACGAGTCCGATGGTGTAAGTTTCGTTTCGAAATGACGAGCGTACACGAAGTTACAACGAGTTTCAGAACAGAGCCGATACGGGGTGTTGTCGACGGATACATGTTGATTTCGGTGTGCAAGCACATCCAAATCAACTTTCGTAAAATCTCACACGTTCGTATTGAAGGCGTGCACCTTTCGGTGAAGTCCGCACATGACCAAGTCGTCCCGTTTAGCGGGACGCACCCAGTTCCGGGAAAAATATGGTATTTAAATAACCAATATTTAGGTCATTTTCACCCTCAAAAATATTACAAACTACAGCTCAATAAATTACACTAAAAATAGTTTTTTAAACTTGGTCATACAGTCTAAATAATTATTCAGGTGAATTTTGAAAATATTTAGCAGGTTGGTCGCAAAACGGTCGCGAACTGGGAAGTTCGGGACATTTTTTGAATTTTCAGAAAAGGGGAAATATTTTTCTGATTTTGCATCGCGATTTGCGACCGACACAGGACGCGACACGCCGAACCAATGGCACGGGTATCGAGAGGGTCACGCGGGGAATGGGTTGCAACAGACTGCTCAAAAAATGGCGCGATGAGGTGAGAGAATTGCTTACCTGAACAGGACGTCGAAGATGACTGAAATTACGTTCTCGCGGGGTGGCGCGACGCGGCACGGTGGTGGGTCACGGCGGCGTTGGTTGCTGTGCTGCGGCGGCTGCTCGGGGTGGTCACGGTGGGTCGGGGAGCTGGTCGTCGGAGGTCGGGCTCGTCGCCGTCGTCTTCGTCTTCGTCGAGGTGCTCGGCTCGCGGAGGCGGAGGTGGAGATGGGTTGCTCGGAGAGGGGGCGGTGGTGGCTGTGGAGTGGTGGACGCGTCATGGTCGGGTCGAGGAGAGGTGGCCGGGGAACTCGGCGGAGGCAGGGTCGGCCGGAGGAGACAGAGGGTGGTGGCAGAGGATGATGGTGGAGGTGCGGTAGGTGAAGGGTGGCCGAGTAGAGGGTTTTATAGGATGGGAAAGTCGGTAGGGGAGGTGGACGGTCGGGAGAGGAAGAGGTGAAATCGTCGCGGGGCGGGGGCGGAGCTGTAACCGCCGACGGCGGTTCGGGGAACGGCCGGAGACGAGGGGTCGGGCGGGGGTTACAATTGGGTTTACTATAGCAGTGGGTAGGGTCGGGTTAACGGGTTTCGGGTTGGCTTCAGACCCGACCCGACCCGCTAGGGTTTGGGTTGGGTTCAGGGTTGGTTCGTTTGTTTTAATTCAGAATTAAACCGGTTGGTTTGGTTCGGTTTATTTTGGGTTAATAAAAAAATAAGTTTTTAGGTTTTTAAAACTAGTTCTGGGGTCCAATAAAATCCAGAAAAATTATCCTATGTCTAATATGTTATTTTACACCCCAAAATATTATTTTCATAATATTTTAATACTTATTTTAATACTAAAAAAATATTTGATTCATAAGAACATTTATTTTAATTCCTGAAAAATCACAAAAAATTCCAGAAAAATTTCAAAAATTTATTTTTAAATTCTTGAAAAATCTAGGGGTTTACAGATTGTTGATCCAATGGTCCATATTAGAAGGGCTTTCTTGAACTTTTACAATTTTATAATTCAATTGTATGGGATGTTCCACATCCCCACATATTATAAATCCCTGAACATCTCTATGTTTACAATCGTTGAATCTTATTTAAGTTATCAAATATTAACTATTGACTTGTGTGCATACTGTATTGCATGTCTTTGAATTCACTGTTTTCAACTTCTATCATTTATAAATAAAAATAATAATACGCTCATGTGGCTCGAGTTCGATATATTAACAATGTCTGTTAGAGGCATACTACGAGCCTCAACAGCCAGCATAGCAAGTATTCATTCATTTTCATAGCAAGTATTCATTCATTTTTTTCCACCCAAGCCTAATCTTTACTTACTTTTAAACCCAAAAGTAAACCATTGTTTTTTTCCTACCCATTTGGCTAATTTCCAACCCAAATAGCCATTCTTAATAAGCCAGCCCACATCCTTATTTTTTATTTTACGAGAACTGAGGCTCTTCAAGCCTAGCCCAAAACCAGTACTCCCTATTTCCCTATTTATGACCTACAGTTTCAGCAGGTATCCAGTGTTAACCCTAGCCGCACTTCTTCTTCTCTTTCCACTGTTCCATTCAGGTTCCTCCCTTCTCCGTCACAACACACATTACCATCGACACCATCACCGAAATTATATTATAATTATCCAATCGATCAGGTCAGGTTGGGTCTACTCAAATCGGGTTAGGTTTGGCTCTGGTCAAATTTGTGTTGGTTTAGTAGTGGTCTTATTTGCGACGGTTTTGGGTTAGTTGAGTTTGGTCGTATCCGCATATGGTCAAGTTCATGTCGAGTTTTGGTCTGACCGGCGCCAGATTTAAGTTTAATTTGGATTCGAATTGTATCGAAGGAGGTTGAGGCTAATTACGTTTGGGTTTGGGTCAAGAAAGTTTTAGTCAAGCTAGATCTAAACTAAGTTGCGGTTGTCGGTCCGGTCGAAGTTTAAGAAATTTCAAAAATATCATTATTTCTGTTTGGTAGAATTAAAAAAAAAATTAGCTTACCTCTCATTTTATTTATCCATATTCAGGATGAATTCCACATTGTTTTCATAATATACAAATTCTTTCCGATAATTGTCTCTTCCTAACGGTCAACTTGTTTGACTTTTTTTTTAGATAAAAATATTCGTGTCTTCTCCCCCCCTCCTTGCTGCAGGCCCCCGCTTCGCCCCCCTCCTCGCCGCAGGCCCCACTCCCCCCTCATCGTCGCTCGCAATCCCTTCCCCACCTTCCCGCCACCGGGCCCCTCCATCACCCCACCACCGCCCCCCCTCCCTGCCGCCAGCCTTCCTCGCCGTCGCTCGCAATCCCCCCTCTCCTTCCCGCCACCGGCCCCCTCCCCACCCCACCACCGCTGTAACGATCCGTTCTGCTCAAGCGGACAGCCGATTCAAACGACAAAAGTGCTACGACCCGACCCATTTTGCTCAGCGAGAATACTCGTTTGAAGCAAAAGGATTTCCAGACTTGGCCCTTCAGGAGTTCCGGCTTAGGCTTTTAGATGCTCGCTCGGAGTATCGCTTGACCGAGGCAAATCATCGCTAAGGTGGGTGGCTACGATGAACTTGTCTTTGCTTAGCCAGCACACTTAAAATATGGACGATACATGCTAGTCGTTAGGTGAATCACCCACTGTATGCTAATAAGAATACAACGCACCTTGCTAAATGAATAATCCTAACTTGTATTGCTTGTGTTAGAACATGAAAATTAAACTTTGCTTATATATGGACCCTCGCATGCTACCCTTGTCTTGTGCAACTAGACCCGACTATGCCTCGAGTAGATCATCGTGTACTCTTCGTAGTGCACTGTTCACTTGATTACACTGCACATCCCTAGATAATGTTGCTCGGTATGTCTATTTACGGTTTTACTCCTCGACTTACCCTTAGACACGGGCCAAACGTAAATGCTTATATTTTCATAAAAATGCAATGCTTGCCTGCTTACTGTTGTTTGTACTCGTTGCCTCGATGCAATGCTTGTCACACAAATTATGCCACAAATCAAGTAACGCTATCCGTATCGTGCATGCATCTTGTTAACAAGAAGACTATCAAATAGTCCTTATGTGCAATATGAACCTGCAAGTATCCAGGACTGTTAGATCGCCAAGGCAGTCCCCGCACCAGGGGAATGCATCAAGGCAAGTTGAACTCTGATTGAGAATCATGTCAAGCAAATCAAGAATCACAGCTCGTGGAGCAATGCTCGTTCAGAACAAAAATCATGGATTGTCTTGTCAAGATGGGAATTTGGAATGACCCAAGATTTGTATGTCGTGGACAACTTGTTTAACAAGTGGATCTTCGGATCCAAGTTCCACGGACGGTCTCCGGGGCACCGGGGCCGATCCGATCCAGATGGAACTCATGCAGCCTTCTTGTACGAGCTAGGTGGCATCTCCGCTAACGCCGCGCCACCTTTGCAGATTAAAGGCTGATAGTCTCATGTTCTGGACGAGATGGCTTGCAGCGCACCCTGTTCTTTCGTTATATTCCATCCTCGTCATAAGACTATAACTCGTCCTTTATGGCTATGCCAACGACCTCCTGTTCATATAGATAAGTCATCGTCGCTTAGCGGCAATCCGCGTGCGAGTCATTGTATCGCATCGAGAATATCTGAAATACCTGAACGATCATGAGTATAACACACCGGTACATATGGAACACTTCAATGTCTTATGTAATACACCTGATAATCCGTGTAACTCGTGCACCTAAAATATAAACTCGCTCACAACACTTGTGTTTGCATATGATGTTGCCCATTGGATTTCATTATATATGCTCGTGCATGATTTAACTTAGTTTTTCTTGGACAGAGAAGGACAAATGGTAAGTTTGTAAGTTTTGTCGTGTTCCTTATATCGCACGGCGTACTGTCACACGAGTTAGGCTATTCATTATTGTCATAAAACTGATCCTAAGGCATTATTAGAAAGATAACTTAATATATGGTGTACGAAACCCTTATAACGTGTTTGGATTTGTCGAGCGGGCGAGTAGCCTCCCCACCAGTGCATTCATGTACTGATAACCCCCCAGATTGCTTGTAGGGTACGGGAGAACTTCGTTCGGTGTAGATGCCTCATTCGTGCGTGCTAAGGCTTGGAGTTCACTCTGGAGCCTTGGAGCGTTGCGTCCGGAACTGAAGCACATATACAAGACATATGTTGGAATATCGCCTATGTATCATTCCACAAATGTAGCCACTTGGCACGCTTTTACTGTTTTAGAGAGAGGCTTGAGCGACTTGTAATCTCGGCCTAGCACCGCCTGAAACACTTGTTCAATATCAATAAAGAGTTTTCTTTACTTCTATACTTGTGTTATTTAATGCTTCTACTATCGACGACTCTGTGAACTTGTTACCAATCGCCTATGCATTTATTATTTCGTTGCACTCGATCAATCTATGCGACTCTGTGGCTTAGACCTCTTACCGCCTGCATGGACCATGACCTTGCACGGGCGTGACTTACGCTCGTGCAGCATCACGCCCAGATGGGTCAAGCGATCGTCCCGTGAGAGCGCTGTCACGGTGATTCGTGCCTAGCGGGAACGACCGATTGCCTGTGAAAGATCGGGGCGTGATATGTTGGTACCAGAGCATGGCTATACGCCTTTGGATTTCGTTTTAATTTTCTCAATTTCGAAAGCTCGTTCGTGGGTTATATGCATACGCTCTCTCTTAATGTCCCATCGGAATGTTCCAAACAATGAGTCTAAATATTTTCAAAAAGTGCATGTAAATGATAAGATTGCTTGTACAAAATCGTGATAGGAAGGCCTTTGTGCCTACCTGTGCTAGACCCTTTGGGATTAGACACGAGCTAGAATTTACAAGATATGTGCACGCTCTCTCTCAATGCCTCGATGGGATGCTCCAATAATAAGTCTAAATACTTTTAAAATGTATTTTGAATGATATGCTTGCTTGTATGTTGCTGTGCTGCGAGTGGCCTTTGTGCCAACCTGTACGAACCCTTGAGAGTATCGCTAGTAGCTTGTCCGATTTCACTAACTCTAAGTTTGGTTGAATGCATCTATTCGAGGGACGCCTTGAACTAGTGCACCATCCAAGACTTAAGGAAAGGTGAAATTCGAGTGCTAAGACTTCGCTATCACTAAGCTGGTTGACGTGCTCACGCTAGAGGGGCCCTTTGAAAGTGCGCACGATCCAGTCTAAGCGATATGCTGATTTCGACGCTTGTGCAAGTGAATATCCAAATGAACAAGTACAACGACTTGTCTAGGATTGTCTCAACCCTAGATTACTGCTTGTCCTCAGTAAGTCTCGAGGACGAGACTTTTTCTGAGTTGGGTAGGATGTAACACCCCGTTCCGCTCAAGCGGACTGCCGTCTCAAACGGCAATAGTACAACTGTCTCGACCCGCTTTGCCTCAAACAAGAAATAAAAGATATCCAGACTTGTCCCTACAGGAATTCAGCTTAGGCTTTCCGAGGCTCGCTCGGCGTATCGCTCTACCGAGGCGAATCATCGCTAAGGTGGGTGGCTACGGTGAACTTGTCTTTGCTTAGCCAGCACACATAAAATCTGGTATGTTCATGCTAGTCGCTAGGTGAATCACCCCTTGCATGCTAATAAGAATCCAACGCACCTAACTAAGGGAATAATCCCAACTCATATTGCTTATGCTAGAACATAAAAATTGAAATACTGCTTATATTCAGACCCTCGCATGCCAAGTCCCCTAACGATCTAACTCTCGGTTTACCTTCGGGCCCGAGCAACATGTTTACTTATGCCCCTTAGAAATGCATGCTTGTCTCTTGAATGTTGCCTTATTTTCATCCAACCCCGGGAGACTACTAAGTAGTCATCTCGTGCATGATTGAACCTGTAAGTATCCGGGACCGTTAGGTCATCAGGCAGCCCCGAACCAGGGGAATGCATCAAGGCAAGACTCATTCAGGTATTCAAATCTCTGCAAGTCTCCCTCGAGCGGGCTTACATCAACCCAGGAGACTGTACACATCCAATGGCTAAGTGAATCCTTGTTCAAGTATCTCGTGTACTCGTGTTCTCGTGCACTCGTGTTCGTGTTCTAGTGCACGCATGTTCTCGTATTCTCGTGTATCTTGTGATAATTGGTAGACCCAATGATTGCATGTCGTGGACTAGTTCTACGGACGGTCATCGGGGGACTGGGCCCGATGCGATCTGGATGGAGCTCGTGTGTAGTCGTCGTGTTCGGGACTGGGTAGATTGCAGCGCATCGTGTACTCTCGTAGCATGCTATCCTTATCCTCGACTACGTCCATAAATGGCTATGCCAGCGACTCGTGTTCATATAGATAAGTCATCCTCGCTTAGCGGCTATCCGCGTGCGAGTCATTGCATCGCATCAAGAAACAACTGAACACCTGAACGATCATGTTATAACGACCCTCGTGTTTGCATATGCTATGCCCCTGAATGTTTATACTTGCCCGTGCTTAAATTAACAATGTTTGCCTCAATGTGTGCCTTGGACAGGGAAGGAGATGGTAAGTTGGTAAGTCTCGCCGTGTTTTCTCTCATGTTGCACGGCGCATTGCCACACGAATTAGGCTATTCAATGTTTGCATGAACTGATCCTAAGGCAACTAGAAAGACAACTTAATAGTTGGTGCACGGAACTTATATTACGTGTTTGGATTTGTCGAGCGGGCGAGCAGCTTCCCCACCAGTGCATTCAATGTACTGATAATCCACCAGTTTGTATGCAGGGTACGGGAGAACCTCGTTCGGTGCGGATGCCTCCTTCGTACGTGCTAAGGCGTGGACATCACTCCGAAGCAACGGTACGTCCGGAACAGAAGCACATATATAAGACATAATGTTGGAACATAGCCCGAACTCGCCTGGACATCGCCTGTACAATCATTCCACAGTTGTAGCCACTTGGCACGCTTTTACTGTTTCAGAGAGAGAGGCTTGAGCGACTTGTAATCTCGGCTATACGCCGCCTGTAACACTTGTTCATATCAATAAAAGAGCTTACTTTACTTCAACTTATATTTCAATGCTTTTGTTATATTATCAACTCAGTGAACCTGTTACCGATCGCCTATGCGTTCATGACTCCGCTGCACTCGGATAATCTGTGCGACTCTGTGGCTTAGAACTCTTACCGCCAGCCAATGAATCACGGCCTTGCACGGGCGCGGTTCACGCTCGTGCGACATCACGCCCGGATGGGTCAAGCGATCATTCCGCGGGAGCGCTGGCGAGGGTGATTCCCGCCTAGCGGGAACGGCCGATTTGCCTGCGGAAGATCAGGGCGTGACATAGTGGTATCAGAGCCTGGCTTCTACGCCTTTGGACTTCATTTCGATTATCTCAGTTTCGAAAGCTCGTTCGTGGGTTATGTGCACGCTCTCTCTCTCAATGTCTCGATGGGATGTTCCAATAATAAGTCTAAATACTTTCAAAATGTGTTTTGAATGATATGCTTGCTTTGATGTTGCTGTGCTGCGAGTGGCCTTTGTGCCAACCTGTGCGAACCCTTGAGAGTTGTCACTACCCAATTCTAGAAAATAGGGTATTTTTTTATTTTTATTTGATAAATAGTGGATTGTATTTAATTAATTATATTTATATTTATTTAGTGCTTGTATTATTTTTTTAATAATTTTTTTAGGGTTTTGGCTAGCCTGGACCCATGTCAGACCCTAGTGGACCTATGTCCGACCCAGCCCACACCCTTATGAGAATTATTTTGGGGCTTAGATTTATTATTTTATTTTTAGAAGGTTAGTGGGAGAGATTTGGAGCTAGTTTGAGTGCTTTTGGAACCCGGAACCCAAAACCGAGTTTCGGGAGGGCATTTTGGACATTTGCCAACTTTGGAGAACCCCTTTATTACCCATGGCCGGCCCCTACCTACCACACCCGACCACACAGCAGCCCATTCCCGAATTCCAGCAGCCACTCCTTCATATTTTCTTCTCCTTCACTTCTTCTTCTTCTCTACTTCTTCTTTCTTCTCCTTCTTCCTCCAAAGTGAGTTCCCTCTTCCATTTTTCTTCTTTCTTCTTCCATTCCTTCTCCTTATGCTAGCCCTAACCTTGTTTTTTCCCTAACCTAGGTGTGAGGAGCTTAGATCTAGTGTGGAAGCTAGATTTGGTGGCTTGGAGCTTAAGGGAGGTGATTTCTAGGGGTTGTGAGACTTTGGCCTTGGGATTTCAACTCCCAAGAGGTAAAACCTAACTTTCCCCTTACTAATTATTTTTATATAGTGTAATTAGTGTTGTAGAACCTTTCTAGACCCTAAGCCTACCCGTAGGAGGAAGTTGGAACTAGTTTGGTTGAGTTTACAGACTTTGACATTAGGTTTTGTGTCGATTTCGGGTGGAATCCAAAATTGGCCCAATTTTGGGTGATGTCCTAGGTTAGACGGACCTAGGTAGACATTGTCGGGTGTCTAGAGAGTGAGTGCGTGTCTCCGTTTGGACACGGGAAATCGTGTCGCAGAGAAACGGGCGTTTCGGGCGAATCTGGGGTTTTTCGTCGTCGCCGATTCTAAGTACGTGTGCGTTTCCGCCACGGACCTAGAATCGATACGGGACCACTTTTTTCTAGGATCTAGACATCGTGTAGAGCGCGTGGGTAAATTTTGGGCCGATTCCGAGTTCTTTTGGTGTACGTTTCAGGAGATTTTCCGAGCCGCGCACCACGTGTTCGTCGAAATGACCGAACGGCCATTTCGACTTGGTTTCCTCGTTTCGGGCTTGTGCGCATGTTGGGTTAGTATCGGGGAGTGTGTGCTAGAGTTTTCGAGTTATATTTTATATATTTTAGGGTGTTGGTGAGTATCGGGGTCGTTGGGCATGAGTGGGACGTGTTGTTGTGTGTTGTGGTTGTGTGGTATTGTGTCTCTTTATATATATATTTATATGTGTCTATTTATATATATTTGTATGTGTGTTTATGTATATATATATATTTATATATATGTGTGTATTTAGATCTATGTGCTTGTGTGTGTATATGTCTATGTGTATATATATATATATGTATGTGTAAGTGTGCTTGTGTGTGCATATGTATATATATATTTGAATGTGTATATATATATATATATATATATGTATCTTAGAGTGTGTGTGTATTGATATATATATATATATTTGTATATGTGTATATATATATTAATATGTGTGTTTATATATATTTATAGCTATGTATATATTTGTGTGTAGGTGTGTGTGTTAGTGAGTGTGTTAGAATAGATATAAGTGTATATATATATAGGTATCTAGTAGAATATATATGGTTATATATGTGTATATATATATAGGTTGATATGTATATATATATAGGTGTGTGTGTGTGTGTGTGTTTGTAGCTAGAGGGGGGGGGGGTGGTCCAGCCAGCAGCAGGCAGGCAGCAGCAGGAAGCTGCAGCAGCAGCAGCAGCAAGGCTGCAGTAGCAGCAGCATAAAGCAGCAGCATCAGCAGTAGCAAGGAGCCAGCAGCAGCAGCAGTGCAAGCTCCAGCATGCAGCAAGGTTTGGGTATAGATAGGTGGTTATGTGGATTGTTAGATAGATAGTTTATAGATAAATAGATAGTAGGATAGATAGTATCATAGATAGATAGTTAAATTATTAGTTAGATAGTTGGTTTGATAGTTAGGTAAATAAGATAATAGGTAGATAGTTGGATTTATAGATACTAGATAGGTAGATAGCTAGATACCTAGATATACATCTATCTAAGATATAGATATCTATACCTATAGCTAGATAGATAGTTAGATATATAGATATAGTATATATACATATATATTTATGCGTAGGGTAAGGTATAGGGGTATATATGCATATGTGTGTGGATATCTATATACATAGGTATATACCTACTTAGATATATAGATATGTGATAGATATATATATTACCTAGCCTAGATAAATAACTAGGTATATAATTAGTAGCTAGATAGCTAGTTAGAGGAGTTTTAGAGCGAAACCTCAATACCTTGAGATACCGAGGTATCTCAATACCTTGAGATATTCAAGATATTGAGTTTCGAGCGGGGTATTTGAGCATTAGCCTAGAAAATACTTTGGAGTGATTTTTTATATGCTTATGTATATATATTTACGCGTGCTAGCATAGGTTTTAGCGGGTTTAGGCGGGGTGCGTGGCCTAGGGCGAGGTATCGGATACCGAGGGTATCCCGGTATCTCGATTAGGCGAGTTTGTGAGTTTAGTAGCTTAATGAGCTCGGTTTGAACTAAAATTTCAGGGGCACCCTAGTTTGACCTAGATTTGACCATAATTGTCCCCGTTGACCGTAAAAGTCAACGTTTGACCTAGTTTTGACCTAGAGTTGACTTTTTGGACCCCGGGTTGACTTTTTGACCCAAATTTTACCGGTTTGACCCGTTCGACCTAGAATAGCCCTAGAAGCCTATTTTTAATTATTTTTGTAAACCCCCTCATTTTATTCTGTGGATAGTTAGAATGGATCTGGAAAATTTTGATGACAGATGTTGAGGTTTAGCTTAGATATGTTTTATCTGGAATTTTAATCCATTTAATTAAAACATTATTCCACCCTATCTTTGTCTAATTATTCAGAGCCCATTTTCAGCCCATAAAATTCCGTACAAATTTTGTACACTCGACTCAACTCGCCAAATTAGGCACTGGACTTTTCTGATTGTTAAAACCAACTTTTGTGTGCTCTAAATTAATTGCGCAACATTCCGAAATCGTAAACCGTAATTTTTATTCCGTGTCGGACACCTGTGTCGTTACCCTCGATTTTGGAGTACCAACTTAACCCGTTGAGCCGGACCAACTAAAGGGTCCAAGACTGACTCCAAGCCCCCACCATTTTTGGCCTTTGCGCCGTTTCCAGATTTTGACCCCGCGGGCCCCAATTAAATTAAATTCGCGGGACGCGTTATCATCATTTAAATCGGGATTTAACAACCTTGTAAATTCTATTTTTAATATTAAATTAATCCCAATGCCCTTCAAATTTGACCCGCGCCTAACGCGCAACGCCCCCTCACTATGACAATTTTAAATATATTTTTCTCCGCAATTTTTGCGTCATTTCATGTGTCCATGCAAATTCCCGAATTTACGGGGGCTTATTTGCAATTATTGAATTGTTGGCAACACCTCATTGGTCAATGGTTATTTATTGGGTCCCAAAATGGGGTCCCAAACCCATTTCCCTCATGAAGAAACCCCTCACCTATTCATGTTAAATCTCATCCATCCATTTTAAATGGATGGATCCCAACCCTTCATTTCCCAACACATTCCCCTATAAAGTTACATTTTCCCCACACCCTCAACACTCCACCGGCCCTAATCCCAACACCACTCTCTCTTCTCCTCCATTTAATTTTCTTCATGCAAGAAGAAAGCTTCCCATGCAAAGGAAGCTCTTCCTCCTTTCTTCCCCATTCTTCTTCTTCCTCCATCTCTCTCCTTCTCACTGAAGAAGAGTCTCCTCCGACCGACCACTGATATTCTTCACCTCCGGCCAGGCGACGCCGGCACTCCACCCCGCGTCAACTGCTCCGCCACCCTGTGTTCTCCCCCGCGGCTGGGCACTCCACCCCGCCGAGCGACCGCGGCTGTGCGTCCCCGCACAGTCTGACCCGCGGGACTCGGTTCACAACCGCCGCTCCTCCACTCAGTCCAACCGCCACCCCCGCTGCAGCCCGCGTCGGCCACCCCCGCTGAAGCCCTCGGCCAGTGTAGCCGCTCCTCGACCGCACAGTGCAGCCGCTCCTCGACTTCACTCGCTGTGCGACTCCGGCCGTGAGTTTTCCTCGACCGGCCCACCTCCCTGTCTAAGCTTCTTCACTACCTCCATCACCACCACCTTCGGCCGCCTTCGTCGGACGTACTCCGACGACACCGTCGAGGTCGACTCCTCCTCCCTTTCATTTTAATTCCAGGCTTCTTTATGATTTGTAACAGGGATTTCTTGAGTATGTTTAAGTATTATCAATAACTAGGGCTTAGTTTATATTGAGGTATATGTTGTAGTGTTTTGGATATGCATATTTGTATGAAAGAAAGTAGGGTTGGTTACGTGCTACATGGTCTCTATGGAGGGGAATAATGCAAACATGGTTGAGGTTCATTGAGTGTTAAGTGTGAGATCTAGAGAGGATGCTCACCTTATTTGTATATTGTGTATATATTGATGACGAGTAGTTTAATTTAATATAAAGATGATGAAATACCAATGAATATTGAGGAGCATGTGATTGATAGTGTAGTAGTGTGTAATATCTAACCAATAGCCATATAATGAGTAATGATGGAAAATGATGGACATGATTGCGTAGTAGTTTTGTTGAGGTTGAGAATAATAATTATTTAAATCAAGCATTTACGGTTTAAGTAGAAAATGGATTAAGGTTATGATATACATGCAAAAGTAGAACAAGTGAATTATTACAAAATGGGTATTATATCGGATCACGAGGCAAAGAATTGAGGACGGGGAATGTTTAGATAATGTTTGAGACTGAGTCTAGACATAGCAGTGTGTAGTACACCAGTCTGTTGTAAAATAGATTATTGATTTAGATTGTATCTCTTCTCTAGGTATTGCGGGACCTGAGGACTTGGACGCAGTACCCGATCCCCGTCATCAGCAGCCGCACGCAGGCAAGTGTACCTTGCCACCCAGTATTTCAGTTTACAGATATTATTTTCTTATTGTACATTGTGCGCTTGTTTACGTTGATGTTCGATATTCCGTGTCCGGTTCACAACCGGGTGTTGACATTCGACTTTACGTCTTAGAATAAATACTAGATGCTTCATAGCACCTCGATGCACATACCAGAGTACATCGATACCCCAGGACACACTCATACACTGTGATCGTGCCAGATTCCTGTATCCTGATACTGACATCATGACCAGAGACTGGGACGAGCTTATGGTTATTGTGATCGTGCCAGATTCCTGTATCCTGATACTGACATCATGACCAGAGACTGGGACGACCTTAGGGTCGCGTCTGTTGAGTTATTCCTTGTGTCGAGACTGTAGTTAGAGGATCAGGTTCAACGCACAATCGTTGACCGCTTGGGAAGGGGAAGACAGTTACTAGACGTTTGGGCTACTCTGCACGCGCTTATATATATGTAGTATTTTCTAGTGATACCTGTTTCTAGTGATACCTGTTTCTAGTGTACCTGTTTCACCCGTGTGACTCTTTGCCCGGAGCTGCGGTACGTGCCGTGTGTTTCCGTGTCCGGAGCTACGGTTTTATTTTGGACAGCCCACGCGTCGAACATTGTCTTTAAACTGTGTCACACTAGTTGGTTATGATAGAGTACCCTGTCGTGCACTTGTACTTTCTGTTTACTTGGCTTGCTATATTTCTGTACCTTGTTATGTCCCTCTGAGGACCTGGTTCCCTGCCAGTTTTGCAGCGTAGACGATTACGGAGCACTTGGAGATACCGATGGAGTAGCATATCTTACGAGCATGGTACCAGGTACTCACATTATATCTACCGGCATTATGGTTATTTTATATTGATTATTCATCTGCTGTTGTAGCTTAGTTTTGTAGACTCATAATTTTTCTCGAGTCTATTCGAGTTAGTGTGTTATTGGGCGGCCGACCTTAGCACATTTAGCTCTTTCTTGTATACTGTTGTACATTGTGGATTGAGACATAGAGGTTTACATTTATGGAATATCTAGATAGTGCCCTTTTATATTACAGCTTATACGTATTCGAGTCAGACCAGAGTCTGGTCGAATGCGTAGCTGGCGTGTCACGTATTCCTGGTCCTACGTATTTTGGGACTGGGGCGTGACATGTTTTTGTGGTGGCCCATGCAGGTCCGATTTAAATCGTCTTGGTCACCTAACTGTGCCAAACGAGCCTGCAAATTAGGAATAGATGTTATGATTGTTGAATAGGATCTCAATCCATAATCGATTTAAAAACTCTTTGTATGTGATTATCGCCCTTGGACTTCCACTTTGCATTCGTTCAATCTTCGTCAATATTGCTATCCTTGTTCCTCGTCCCCTATTGTTCGGGGAGGCGAATGCTTGTGACTGATGATTTCCCTCCAGAAGAAGCTCGAAGACCAGACGACAGGAGACATAATTCGTATACCTTTCTTGGAGAAGAGTGCTACCTTATCAGGACAGATTGATAGGATCTTTGGATTTTAGAACTAGAGTAGAAGTCTGGCAAGAGAGTTGGACCTAGAAGTACCCTACCCGTACATGAGGTAGCAGTGATCTTGGAAGTACTGAGAGCAGTAAGGATTGTTGATCATGACCTAGAATAATTTATGTGAATGCATAGCCTAATGATGGAAACTAGTGGTTGTATATGATAGCAATACTAGGAATGATATTATGGACTAGAGGAGATAGAATTTCAAGCTCTCGCTTGGAAAATGATGATCTAATACCAGAAATTTTAGTTATGTGCTTGGGTGACGTCATTATTATTATTGTACTATGTGATTTGGAGAGATAACTAACTAAAAGAAGAATTTCGAGGAATAAAATTTTAGAGAAGACCTTGAAGAGAAGAGAAATTATACATTAGGCAAGAAGGAATTTTTCTTTTGGAGGATTATTGTGGTAAACAGAACAGGAGAATTTATTTTGAGGTTAAGTCTGGACGATGACACCGTCCTAACATGAGTTGATTAAGCCAATACCACGCGACACTAGATTGTCGACGTAGTGCATTATATTTATAGACCACCAGGATACCCTGAGTTGAGTTTCTTCAGGGAGCCCGGGAGTATGGTGCCCATCTACTTTAGAGTCACACATTGCAGAAAGTGAATCAGTGTACCCCGCCTTATATCAGGATTTGAGGATGTATTTCTAGATAATCTTTTAGGCCTGCCACCTGACAGAAAAAGTTTGTTACAGAGTTGACTCCAAGAGCCGAGCCGATTATTTTTCCGTCTTCAGACTAGCACCGACAGAGTTTGGTTGAGTTGAAGGTCCATAGTAGAGGACCTCTTAGTCAAGGGATTCAGTCGGACTAGTGTTTTCCATGGGGAGTACCCATCTTGTGATACCGAAGAAGGACGGGAAGGTACGTTGCATATCGATTACAGGGCGTAAAGTGCAGTAATGATAAAGAACAAGTACCCTATGCTATGCAGCGATAAATTATTGGATTGGCTTAGCAGCGCATTTTGTATTCACAAAGGTCGATCTCAGATCAGGCTAACATCAGATCAAGGTACGGGATAAGACATTCCGAAGACGGCGCTTCGGACGAAGAATGTGCTCTATGAGTTTTTAGTCATGATGTTTGGTTTAACCAACGTGCCAGCAGTATTTATGAGCTTGAGGAACAAGGTTTCCCACCAGTACTTGGATAAGTTCGTGGTGGTGTTCATCGACGTCTTGATGTATTCCGAGGACCAGGAGAAGCACGAGAGACATCTCAAGATTGTGTTAGAAACACTGAGACATGAGAGGCTGTATGCCAAACTCAGCAAATGTGAGTTTTACTTGGATAGAGTACCATTTCTGAGATACGTAATCACCGGAGATGGACTATCAGTTGATCCGGAGAGGATAGCTGCAGTAGAGACCTGGCCTACCCCTACATCAGTTACGGAGGTTAGGAGTTTCCTCGGACTTGTCGGATATTACCGGAGGTTCGTGGAAAACTTTTTGAGGATAGCTGCGCCTATGACGCGACTGACACGTAAAGGCGAAGAGTTTATCTGGACCAATGAGTGTCAGGCGGCTTTCGATGAGCTGAAGAAGCGTCTGACATCAGCACCGATTTTGACACTACCTTCAGGATCAGGAGGATTTGTAGTGTACAGTGATGCGTCAGGGAGCAGATTGGGATGTGTACTGATGCAACACGGCAAGGTGATAGCCTACGCATCGAGACAGCTGAGAGTTCATGAGAAGAACTATCCGACGCACGACTTGGAGTTAGCTGCAGTGATATTGCACTGAAGCTATGACGACACTACCCTTATAGAGAGCCTGTTGAGATTTATACAGAACACAAAGGTCTGAAGTATGCCTACACAAGGAAGGAGCTCAACATGGGACAGAGACACTGGCTGGAATTGATGACAAATTATAAAATCAAGTCGCAGTCCCACCCTGGCAAAGCAAATGTAGCTTACGACTTGTCGCCAGATGTTAGAGGATTTTCAGGAACTCAGGATTGAGAATGTATTGCCAAGCAAGGATGGACAGATGACCAGTCTCGAGGTTCATTGAGAGGATTAAGGCATCATTGCCTAAAGAAGCGAGATTTCGACGTCTGCGAGAGAGAACAGAGGCCGGCATGCAGACAAGACTCAGGATTCATGAAGACGGAACATTAAGGTGTGGAGATCGCCTATATGTTCCGAGTGGCGAGCTACGCCAAGAATTGATGACCGAGGCTCATAGCTCGATTTATTCCATTCATCCCGGGGGTACGAAGATGTACCGAGACTTGAGATAGCATTTCTGGTGGCATAGAATGAAGAGAGAAATTGCAAGATTTGTGGCGAAGTGTTTAGTTTGTCAGCAAGTCAAGGCTGAACATCAGAGGACTGCAGGATTATTGCAGCCACTACCCATTCCCGAGTGGAAGTGGGAACACATTACCATGTACTTCGTCACAGGATTCCCGCAAAGCCCTAGCGGGAAGGATGCAGTTTGGGTTGTCGTAGACAGACTCACCAAGTCTGCACATTTCTTGCCCTACAAAGTTGGGCATCCACAGAGATACTAGCTGACATGTATACGATGCAGATAGTACGATTTCATGGAGTGCCTGTCAGCATCGTATCGGATCATGATTTCAGATTCACGTCACATTTTTGGCGGAGTATGCAGGAGAGCCTAGGAACTCGTCTCAAGTTCAGCACTGCATATCATCCACAGACTGATGGACAGTCAGAGCGCACGATACAGATATTAGAGGATATGTTGAGAACGTGCATGATTAATTTTGGAGGATCTGGGGAGGACCATCTACACTTGGTGGAATTCTCCTACAATAACAGTCACCAGGCCAGCATACAGATGGCACCTTATGAGGCACTGTATGGCAGGAAATGCAGGTCGCCAGTTTGTTGGAGTGACGTGGGAGAGCGTCAGATACTTGGGCCCGAATTGGTGACACAGACAGTAGAGAAGGTCAAGCAGATTCAGAGCCACCTGCGTGCAGCACAGGACAGACAGAAACACTGGGCAGATGCGCACCGCAGACCATTGGAGTTCAAGGAGGGTGACCACGTATTTTTGAGGATATCGCCCACTCGTGGTACCATCAGATTCAGAGGCAGAGGCAAGATGAGTCCGAGGTATATCGGACCTTTTGACATTCTGGAACGAGTTGGCGAAGTGGCATACCGTCTTGCATTACCTCCATCATTAGAGGGAGTACATGACGTATTTCACGTATCGCAGCTAAGGAGATATGTCGCAGACCCTAGCCACGTGCTTGATCATTCGGAGATTACAGTCGGGCCTAGTCTGTCATATGTAGAGCAGCCAGTTGAGATCCTCGATCGCAGCGAGAAGACTTTGAGAGGACAGACGATTCGACTGGTCAGAGTGGCATGGAAGCACCATTCCCCAGGCGAGTCTACTTGGGAGCGCGAGGATTCTATTCGACAACGATTCCCGTACTTATTTGAGGAGCAAGGTACGAATTTACGTACGACAATTTAATTTCTAGTTATTTTAAAATTCTGTTAGTTATTATCGTGCTTTACTTTTAATTTCGGGGACGAAATTTTTCTAAGTTGGGAAGAATGTAAACCCCCTCATTTTATT
Source organism: Iris macrosiphon (assembly GCA_036927795.1). Classification (NCBI taxonomy): domain Eukaryota; kingdom Viridiplantae; phylum Streptophyta; class Magnoliopsida; order Asparagales; family Iridaceae; genus Iris; species Iris macrosiphon. Next base: position 172,072,215 of record JAYESA010000003.1, read on the forward strand.
CTGTGGATAGTTAGAATGGATCTGGAAAATTTTGATGACAGATGTTGAGGTTTAGCTTAGATATGTTTTATCTGGAATTTTAATCCATTTAATTAAAACATTATTCCACCCTATCTTTGTCTAATTATTCAGAGCCTATTTTCAGCCCATAAAATTCCGTACAAATTTTGTACACTCGACTCAACTCGCCAAATTAGGCACTGGACTTTTCTGATTGTTAAAACCAACTTTTGTGTGCTCTAAATTAATTGCGCAACATTCCGAAATCGTAAACCGTAATTTTTATTCCGTGTCGGACACCTGTGTCGTTACCCTCGATTTTGGAGTACCAACTTAACCCGTTGAGCCGGACCAACTAAAGGGTCCAAGACTGACTCCAAGCCCCCACCATTTTTGGCCTTTGCGCCGTTTCCAGATTTTGACCCCGCGGGCCCCAATTAAATTAAATTCGCGGGACGCGTTATCATCATTTAAATCGGGATTTAACAACCTTGTAAATTCTATTTTTAATATTAAATTAATCCCAATGCCCTTCAAATTTGACCCGCGCCTAACGCGCAACGCCCCCTCACTATGACAATTTTAAATATATTTTTCTCCGCAATTTTTGCGTCATTTCATGTGTCCATGCAAATTCCCAAATTTACGGGGGCTTATTTGCAATTATTGAATTGTTGGCAACACCTCATTGGTCAATGGTTATTTATTGGGTCCCAAAATGGGGTCCCAAACCCATTTCCCTCATGAAGAAACCCCTCACCTATTCATGTTAAATCTCATCCATCCATTTTAAATGGATGGATCCCAACCCTTCATTTCCCAACACATTCCCCTATAAAGTTACATTTTCCCCACACCCTCAACACTCCACCGGCCCTAATCCCAACACCACTCTCTCTCCTCCTCCATTTAATTTTCTTCATGCAAGAAGAAAGCTTCCCATGCAAAGGAAGCTCTTCCTCCTTTCTTCCCCATTCTTCTTCTTCCTCCATCTCTCTCCTTCTCACTGAAGAAGAGTCTCCTCCGACCGACCACTGATATTCTTCACCTCCGGCCAGGCGACGCCGGCACTCCACCCCGCGTCAACTGCTCCGCCACCCTGTGTTCTCCCCCGCGGCTGGGCACTCCACCCCGCCGAGCGACCGCGGCTGTGCGTCCCCGCACAGTCTGACCCGCGGGACTCGGTTCACAACCGCCGCTCCTCCACTCAGTCCAACCGCCACCCCCGCTGCAGCCCGCGTCGGCCACCCCCGCTGAAGCCCTCGGCCAGTGTAGCCGCTCCTCGACCGCACAGTGCAGCCGCTCCTCGACTTCACTCGCTGTGCGACTCCGGCCGTGAGTTTTCCTCGACCGGCCCACCTCCCTGTCTAAGCTTCTTCACTACCTCCATCACCACCACCTTCGGCCGCCTTCGTCGGACGTACTCCGACGACACCGTCGAGGTCGACTCCTCCTCCCTTTCATTTTAATTCCAGGCTTCTTTATGATTTGTAACAGGGATTTCTTGAGTATGTTTAAGTATTATCAATAACTAGGGCTTAGTTTATATTGAGGTATATGTTGTAGTGTTTTGGATATGCATATTTGTATGAAAGAAAGTAGGGTTGGTTACGTGCTACATGGTCTCTATGGAGGGGAATAATGCAAACATGGTTGAGGTTCATTGAGTGTTAAGTGTGAGATCTAGAGAGGATGCTCACCTTATTTGTATATTGTGTATATATTGATGACGAGTAGTTTAATTTAATATAAAGATGATGAAATACCAATGAATATTGAGGAGCATGTGATTGATAGTGTAGTAGTGTGTAATATCTAACCAATAGCCATATAATGAGTAATGATAGAAAATGATGGACATGATTGCGTAGTAGTTTTGTTGAGGTTGAGAATAATAATTATTTAAATCAAGCATTTACGGTTTAAGTAGAAAATGGATTAAGGTTATGATATACATGCAAAAGTAGAACAAGTAAATTATTACAAAATGGGTATTATATCGGATCACGAGGCAAAGAATTGAGGACGGGGAATGTTTAGATAATGTTTGAGACTGAGTCTAGACATAGCAGTGTGTAGTACACCAGTCTGTTGTAAAATAGATTATTGATTTAGATTGTATCTCTTCTCTAGGTATTGCGGGACCTGAGGACTTGGACGCAGTACCCGATCCCCGTCATCAGCAGCCGCACGCAGGCAAGTGTACCTTGCCACCCAGTATTTCAGTTTACAGATATTGTTTTCTTATTGTACATTGTGCGCTTGTTTACGTTGATGTTCGATATTCCGTGTCCGGTTCACAACCGGGTGTTGACATTCGACTTTACGTCTTAGAATAAATACTAGATGCTTCATAGCACCTCGATGCACATACCAGAGTACATCGATACCCCAGGACACACTCATACACTGTGATCGTGCCAGATTCCTGTATCCTGATACTGACATCATGACCAGAGACTGGGACGAGCTTATGGTTATTGTGATCGTGCCAGATTCCTGTATCCTGATACTGACATCATGACCAGAGACTGGGACGACCTTAGGGTCGCGTCTGTTGAGTTATTCCTTGTGTCGAGACTGTAGTTAGAGGATCAGGTTCAACGCACAATCGTTGACCGCTTGGGAAGGGGAAGACAGTTACTAGACGTTTGGGCTACTCTGCACGCGCTTATATATATGTAGTATTTTCTAGTGATACCTGTTTCTAGTGATACCTGTTTCTAGTGTACCTGTTTCACCCGTGTGACTCTTTGCCCGGAGCTGCGGTACGTGCCGTGTGTTTCCGTGTCCGGAGCTACGGTTTTATTTTGGACAGCCCACGCGTCGAACATTGTCTTTAAACTGTGTCACACTAGTTGGTTATGATAGAGTACCCTGTCGTGCACTTGTACTTTCTGTTTACTTGGCTTGCTATATTTCTGTACCTTGTTATGTCCCTCTGAGGACCTGGTTCCCTGCCAGTTTTGTAGCGTAGACGATTACGGAGCACTTGGAGATACCGATGGAGTAGCATATCTTACGAGCATGGTACCAGGTACTCACATTATATCTACCGGCATTATGGTTATTTTATATTGATTATTCATCTGCTGTTGTAGCTTAGTTTTGTAGACTCATAATTCTTCTCGAGTCTATTCGAGTTAGTGTGTTATTGGGCGGCCGACCTTAGCACATTTAGCTCTTTCTTGTATACTGTTGTACATTGTGGATTGAGACATAGAGGTTTACATTTATGGAATATCTAGATAGTGCCCTTTTATATTACAGCTTATACGTATTCGAGTCAGACCAGAGTCTGGTCGAATGCGTAGCTGGCGTGTCACGTATTCCTGGTCCTACGTATTTTGGGACTGGGGCGTGACAATTTTATATCAGTTTAAATGCTTAGAACCCTGTTTAATTCTGCTTTTTGCATTAGGTCCCTGCGATACCGGTCCGGATCTCGATCCTCATCAGTTGCTCAGGACATCAGGCGAGTACCTACCTCTGATAGTTTTCATTTCATGATAGCGTTTATATAACCTGTTCTAGAACTATAATACTTGATTCTGACACATTATTACATGAGCTTGTACTAGTGGATCTCGTCATGAGATGCTATCCCCCTTACCGTGTTCAGCGGGTACTCTATCACGTGTATTTCATCATGTTCTTCGGGTATTGATTCTCATGTGCTATCATGTGCTTCTTGTGCTCTTGCCTTCGTGTGCGCGAGTTATTATCATGTACGTAGCGTGTTGTGGTTGGATCCAATGGTATTAGTGGGGGAGGGGAGTAGGAGTTGGTTATGTGATCAAAGCCAAACAGTACGTATGTCGGTTATGCAACTCACGCATAACGGAGTTATCGTAGTGTTTTTTATGTGCAACCTAAGCCGATCACATAACGAACTTGTGCTCAAGGCACTTAGCTAGTATTCATGTTTCTCACCTGCAGTTACTTTTCCAGTACTTGTATTGTTCTCCAGTTTACTTTGCAGCTACTTATTGTGCTCCAGCATATATTTATTTCCTGTGCATCTTGATTACTTTTCTATTGCTCGTCATATACACCTTACCATGTATTTGGAGTTGCTTTCAGAGTTATGTACTTCGCTCCAGTACTGACTGGGTGTCACCACCCCATTTCCAGAGTCGGGTATTTTTTTTTAATTTAGTTAATTGTGGATTATTTATATTTAATTGTATTTATATTTAATTATTGATTGTATTATATTTTTTTATTGTTTGTTTTAGGATTTTGGCTATCCTGGACCCATGTCAGACCCTAGTGGACCCATGTCCGACCCAGCCCACACCCTTGTGAGAATTATTTTGGGGCTTAGATTTATTGTTTTATTTTTAGGAGGTTAGTTGGAGAGATTTGGAACTAGTTTGAGTGCTTTTGGAACCCGGAACCCGAAACCAAGTCATGTAGGGACATTTTGGGCATTTGGAAACTTGGCAACCCCTTTATTCATGCTCCCACCCGACCAAACCCCCATTCCCGCAGCATACACAGCAGCCCCCATCCCCTTTTCTTCTTCTTCTTCACTTATTCTTCTTCTCTACTCCTTCTTCTTCTTCTTCATTTCTTCTTCCAAATTTTCACTTCAAGTAAATTTTCTTCTTTTTCTTCTCTTCCTTCTTCCATTTCTTACTTTCATGTGAACCCTAACCCTACATTCTTCCCCAACCTAGGTGGGTAAAGCTTAGATTTGGAGTTGGAGCTAGATTTGGGAGCTTGGAAGCTTGATTTGGAGGATTTGGAGCATTTTGGAGATTTTGGCTTGGGATTCCAACTCCCAAGAGGTAAACCCTAATTTTCTCCCTTGTAATTATTTTTATATAGTGTAATTAATAGTTTAGAACCTTCCTAGACCCTTAGGCTACCCGTGGGAGGAAGTTGGAACTAGTTTGGTTGGGTTTAGAGACTTTAACATTAGGTTTTGTGTCAATTTCGGGTGGAATCCGAATTTGGCCCAATTTTGGGTGATGCCCTAGGTTAGATGGACCTAGGTAGACATTGTTGGGTGTCTTGAGGGTGAGTGCGTGTCTCCGTTCGGACACAGAAAGCCGCGTCGCGGAGAAATGGGCGTTTCGGGCGAATTTGGGGCTTTTCGTCGTCGCCGATTCTAAGTGCGTGTGCATTTCCGCCACGGACCTAGAATCGACGCGGGAGCGCATTTTCTAGGATCTAGACATCGTGTAGAGCGCGTGGATAAATTTTGGGCCGATTCCGAGTTCGTTTGGTGTGCGTTTCAGGAGGTTTTCCGAGCCGCGCACCACGTGTTCGTCGAAATGACCGAACGGCCATTTCGACTTGGTTTCCTCGTTTCGGGCTTGTGCGCGCGTTGGATTAGTATCGGGGAGTGTGTGCTAGAGTTTTTGAGTTATATTTTATATATTTATAGGCGTTGGTGAGTGTCGGGGTCGTTGGGCGTGCGTAGGTGGGGCGTTGTGAGCGTTTTGTGCATCGTTGTGGTAGTGTTGTGTTCGTGTATATATGTCTCTATATATATATTTATTTGTGTGTGTGTTCCTATATATATATATATATATATATATATATATATATATATATATATATATATATATATATATATATATATATATATATATATATATATATATATTCTATTTATATATATATATGTGTGGTTATGTGTTTGTGAGTGTGTTAGTGAGTGCTAGTGTATGTGTGTAGGTGAGTGCTTGTGTGAGTGTGTGCTAGTGTGTAGGTGAGTGTGAGTGTGAGTGAGTGCCTATATATATATATATATATATATATATATATATATATATATGAGTTTCAGTTTATGTATATATGTATTTATATATATATGTAGGAGTGTTTGTGTGTGGGGTTGTGTGTTTGTGAGAGTGTGTGTGAGAGTGTGTGTGAGGGTGTGTGAGTGTGAGTGTGTGTGAGGGTATATGTATTTATGTTTGAGTGTGTGAGTGTGTATGTGTATATATATATAAATATATGAGTGTAGATATATATGTGTGTATATATATATAGATGTGTGTTTATATATGTATAGATATATGTGTGTGCTTATGTGTGTGTGTTGATAGTGTTGTGAGTGTGTGTGTGTATTAGTGTGTGAGTGTGCTAGTGTGTGTGTTAGAGTGTGTAGATGAGTGTGAATATATATATAGATATCTAGTTATATATATATAGATGTATATATATGTATATATATATATATATATATGTATATATATATAGGGGTGTGTGTATGTGTATGTGAGATGAGAGGGGGGGGGGGCAGAACCTGCTGCAGCAGCAGCAGAATCAGCAGCAACAGTAGCATAGAGCACAGCAGCAGCAGTAACAGGTAGCAGCTGCAGCAGCAAATCTAGCAACAGTGGCAGCAGCATACGCAGTAGCAGCCGCAGCAAACGCAGCGCAAGCAACAGCAGCAAGCTCCAGAGTAGCGAGGGCTAGTGAGGGAGGAAGAGAGATTGATATATATATGTTGATAGATAGATATATAAATAGATAATAGATAGGTGATATATATATGTTGATAGATAGATATATAAATAGATAATAGATAGGTAAATAGCTAGATAGATAGATATATGAGATAAATAGATAGATAGACTAATAGATAGATAGATAGGTATCTATAGATTTGTTAGATAGATAGTTAGTTAAATAGATAAATAGATAATTAGTTAGATAGATGCATAGATAGATAAATAGGTATATGTTAGATAGATCAATAGATATCTCTAGATAGGTAAATAGGTATATAGATACATAGTTAGATAAATAGATAGATAGATGCCTAGATATAAATAGATAATAAATAGCTAGTTAGATAGTTAGATAGATAACTAGATAGGTAAGTATTAGATAGATAGTTAGATACTTAGATTGATAGATAGACATAAACATAGATAGGTAAATGTTTAGGTATATAGATAGATTGATAGATAGCTAAATATTAGATAGATAGTTAGATATCCATATCTATATGCATAGATATATATATAGATATATACATAGCTAGATAGATAGTTAGATATCTAGGTATAGATATATATATTTATGTGTATAGGTAAGATAATGGGTATGAGTATATATGTGTGTGGATATATATGTATATAGGTAGATACCTACTTAGATATATATATATGGTAGATATCTATATTACCTAGCCTAGGTTAATAACTAGGTGCATAATTAGTAGCTAGATAGCTAGTTAGAGGAGTTTAGAGCGGTATCTCAATACCTTGAGATACCGAGGTATCTCAATACCTTGAGATATTCAAGGTATTGAGTTTCGAGCGGGGTAATTGAGCATTAGCCTAGGAAATGTCTTGGAGTGATTTTTATATGCTTATGTGTATATATTTACGCGTGTTAGCATAGGTTTTAGAGGGTATAGGCGGGGTATATAGCGTAGGTTGAGGTATCGGATACCGAGGGTATCCCGGTATCTCAAGGAGGTGAGTTTGTGAGTTTTCTAGCTTAAGGAGCTCGGTTTGACCTAGAATTTCAGGAGCACCCTAGTTTGACCCAGACTTGACCGTAGTTGACTCGGTTGACCGTCAAAGTCAACTTTTGACCTAGTTTTGACCCAGAGTTGACTTTTTGGACCTAGAGTTGACTTTCTGACCCAAATTTTACCGGTTTGACCCGTTTGACCTAGAACGACCCTAGAAGCCTATTTTTAGTTATTTTATATCTGTTTAACTTATTAGAACCCTGTTTAATCTTTTTTTTCGTATTAGGTCCTTGCGACACCGGTTCGGATCGCCAGTTGCTCAGGACGTCAGGCGAGTACATTCTCTGATAGTTTTCATTATTTGATGATTATTATGATTCAGCTTCTAGTATAGTATCATCTGATTATTCTGGCACAACACGGGACACTGATTGATATTTCTGGATTCATTTACTTGCGACACGTACATTTTATGTTTCTGGCCTCTATTCTGGAATCACTACAGGCATCACTACAGGCATCATTCATGTACAAGCTGGACTCATCTTGATTTGCGTGTCGGGTCTTGGATCCACTTGTATTAGTTGGGGCAGAGAAATACTCGAGTAGACATGTAAATATTCCTATCTGGCATCATCAGGCATCACTCCCTCTGGTCTAATCTGGAATGATAGCAGCCGCGCACCCAGTGCGGGGTGAGCCGTACTTACACCTAGCCGTTTACATGTCGAAACAAGTATTTCAAAGACACCGAGTTCATTCTTTATAGTCTGGACTCTCATGTATTTCTCGACTTGTCTCACTTACATGTTTCTGGACTTGACTCACTATATGTTTTCCATGCTGGACTCACTACACGTTCATGTGCACAGACTTACTCTTAGTGTAGATTTCTTGTATCTTGCAGTTATTACTATCTTGCTCTGAGATCCATGCATCTTTACCTTTATGCACTAGTTATACATATTTTCTTGTTTCATACTTGCTTCATTCTTCTTGCTACTTGCTATAACTGTTTTATAGTTTTTATCATTTAAATGGAACTGCTGTTAGAGATGTACTTGCTCCAGTCCTGACTGGACATATTTTTCAGAGTATCCGGAGGATTGGTGTCCGACGTTTTATGGACCTGAGCCTGTCGATGGTGCGGACAGGGACCCTCTAGCTTAGGGGTGATTTTCGGGTTGGTAGCCGGGATCACTGAGACTTTGTTGTTGTTTTTATTAGCTTTTAGCACCGGATTTGTCTCCGGTTTTGGATTGAGACCTTGTTTGTATATTATTTTGGATATTGTTGTATTATTATTTGATGTTGTGGTTGTTGTAGTAGTTGTTGTTGGTTAGACTTTATAGTTGTTAGATCTCTGTGTTATCTTATCGTGCTTAGATTCGTGATTGAGTATATTATGATTATCATTGTGATATTGCTCCTCCGTTTGGAGTTGAGATCTTACAGGTTTATATTTTGATTGTATGGTTGCCCCCCTTTTGGAGAGGTCATGGCCGATTTTTGTGTGAGATTTATTATCTAGATAGTTGACCTAGACAGCGTTCTACCGCCGATGCTGCGGCGTAGGCTGGACGTACCCACGACTCATGCCCGATTTTTCGGGTGCGGGTCGTGACACGTTTTTGGTGGCGGCCCATGCAGGTCTCGATTCGCAATTAGTGCGATGTCGTAGTGGTACAACAACTTAGTTGTACTGCTGCGAGCCTGCTCTAGGATCTAGGATGAGAGTGTACTCAATCACGACTAGGAACAATTCCAATCTAATTATTCTGAAATTGCTCTCTTTTGAAATATTACTGTCCTTCTTTGATGATATCGTATCTTGCGCCGTATTGACTTTTTTTGATCTGTGTTCAGGATGCCTCCGAAGACACGATCCCATCGTACCGTTCCAGCAGTTGCCTCGGAGAGGTCTGCTACCTCTCGTTCAGTTCGTATTCAGGCAGCTGCTACCGCTCCACTCACCACTCCTGCAGTTGAGGGAGCATCTGCTTCTCTCGAGGATTCTCCTTCACCTGTCGATCCAAGGACTACCCCAGTCGTTCCGGTGGTTCCTCCACCACTTCCTGCTCCAATAGATGCCGCGCAGTTGTTTGCATTCTTCAGGGAGATGATGGACACGCAGCACCGTCAGGTGGATGTGATGAGGCTGGGCATTGAGAACGCCCACCAGGTGGCCATGACAGCAGTGGATAGGGTGGCACAGATTCAACCACAGGCAGATCAGATTCAGCATCCGAGGCCGGGCAGTATTATCGACTTTCAGAGGATGCGACCCAAGGAGTTCCGTGGTACAGAAGGGATCCTGTACGCGGATGACTGGATAGAGCAGATCGAGGGGATCTTCAGGCTGGCGCAGATTCCAGACAGCATGCAGATAGAGGCAGCGGGCAGTCAGATGTTCGACCTTGCCTTGACATGGTATCGCACAGATACGAGGATTGTGGCGCCAGGGCTTACTTGGGAGGCTTTTAAGAGGCTTTTTAAGAAGAAGTTTTTCCCAGATGTGGCGCTCAGTGCTTTGGAGAGCCAGTTCGAGGCACTCGTCCAAGGGAGCATGACAGTGGACGAGTACGCAGCGGAGTTCTGCCGTCTGGGCAGATTTGTAGATGGCTTGAGTGAGGCAGCCAAGGCGAGAAAGTTTCGCAAGGGCTTGGTTATGGCGGTCAAGTCCTTGACCAGGAGCGACCGCGAGGCGACTTTTGAGCGGATAGTAGGAGATGCTCAGAGAGCAGAGGATGACTTGGAGCTCAAGTCTAAGAGAGGCAGGGATGATTCAGGCAGTGCCAGTGGTAGTGCGGGACCAGCTAAGCGTCCCTATGTGCAGAAGGCAGCGCAACAGGGTCAGGATCAGAGGGTGCCCACTTGTGCCTACTGTAGGAAGGCAGGACACACCTGGGATGTTTGTAGGAGGAGGCTGAAGGTGTGTTTGTTCTGTGGATCCGCTACTCACCAGATGCGAGATTGCCCCACTGCACCTCCATTGGGTGGAGCACAGGATCAGAGAGTTGGAGCTAGGCCATCTGTGGCACAGCATCATGCCCCGCACCAGCAGAGGGATACACCCCAGCAGGGCAGGGCTTATGCGTTGACGGTCGAGGAGGCCGATGCTACGGATGTCGGGTTAGCAGGTCTGTCCCTTGTTTCTTCTTCCTGTCCTTTCCATTCCTTGTGGTGTGCTTCATTAGTACCTGTTAGACTTTTTGTGCTATGGTAGATAGTTTAGTGACCCTGATTAAGACTGTGATAACACGACCAGTAGGACCTTGATCTTGTATGTTGTTTAGGTAGAATTTCTTGACTGTGCTTGTTGGGGGTTTGACCTAGAGAGAGTGTAATTGACTTTAAATTTCGAGGACAAAATTTTCTAAGGAGGATAGGCTTGTCACCACCCCATTTCCAGAGCCGGGTATTTTTTTTTATTTTTAATTTAGTTAATTGTGGATTATTTATATTTAATTATATTTATATTTAATTATTGATTGTATTATATTTTTTTATTGTTTGTTTTAGGATTTTGGCTAGCCTGGACCCATGTCAGACCCTAGTGGACCCATGTCCGACCCAGCCCATACCCTTGTGAGAATTATTTTGGGGCTTAGATTTATTATTTTATTTTTAGGAGGTTAGTTGGAGAGATTTGGAACTAGTTTGAGTGCTTTTGGAACCCGGAACCCGAAACCAAGTCATGTAGGGGCATTTTGGGCATTTGGAAACTTGGCAACCCCTTTATTCATGCTCCCACCCGACCAAACCCCCATTCCCGCAGTATACACAGCAGCCCCCGTCCCCTTTTCTTCTTCTTCACTTCTTCTTCTTCTCTACTCCTTCTTCTTCTTCTTCTTCATTTCTTCTTCCAATTTTTCACTTCAAGTAAGTTTTCTTCTTTTTTTTCTCTTCCTTCTTCCATTTCTTACTTTCATGTGAACCCTAACCCTATATTCTTCCCCAACCTAGGTAGGTAGAGCTTAGATTTGGAGTTGGAGCTAGATTTGGGAGCTTGGAAGCTTAATTTGGAGGATTTGGAGCATTTTGGAGATTTTGGCTTGGGATTCCAACTCCCAAGAGGTAAACCCTAATTTTACCCCTTGTAATTATTTTTATATAGTGTAATTAATAGTTTAGAACCTTCCTAGACCCTTAGGCTACCCGTGGGAGGAAGTTGGAACTAGTTTGGTTGGGTTTAGAGACTTTAACATTAGGTTTTGTGTCAATTTCGGGTGGAATCCGAATTTGGCCCAATTTTGGGTGATGCCCTAGGTTAGATAGACCTAGATAGACGTTGTCGGGTGTCTTGAGGGTGAGTGTGTGTCTCCGTTCGGACACGGAAAGCCGCATCGCGGAGAAACGGGCGTTTCGGGCGAATTTGGGGCTTTTCGTCGTCGCCGATTCTAAGTGCGTGTGCGTTTCCGCCACGGACCTAGAATCGACGCGGGAGCACATTTTCTAGGATCTAAACATCGTGTAGAGCGCGTGGGTAAATTTTGGGCCGATTCTGAGTTCGTTTGGTGTACGTTTCAGGAGATTTTCTGAGCCGCGCACCACGTGTTCGTCGAAATGACCGAACGGCCATTTCGACTTGGTTTCCTCGTTTCGGGCTTGTGCGCGCATTGGATTAGTATCGGGGAGTGTGTGCTAGAGTTTTCGAGTTATATTTTATATATTTATAGGCGTTGGTGAGTGTCGGGGTCGTTGGGCGTGCGTAGGTGGGGCGTTGTGAGCGTTGTGTGCATCGTTGTGGTAGTGTTGTATTCGTGTATATATGTCTCTATATATATATTTATTTGTGTGTGTGTTCCTATATATATATATATATATATATATATATATATATATATATATATATATATATATATATATATATATTCTATTTATATATATATATATGTGTGGTTATGTGTTTGTGAGTGTGTTAGTGGGTGCTAGTGTATGTGTGTAGGTGAGTGCTTGTGTGAGTGTGTGCTAGTGTGTAGGTGAGTGTGTGTGAGTGTGAGTGTGAGTGAGTGCCTATATATATATATATATATATATATATATATATATATATGAGTTTCAGTTTATGTATATATGTATTTATATATATATGTAGGAGTGTTTGTGTGTGGGGTTGTGTGTTTGTGAGAGTGTGTGTGAGAGTGTGTGTGAGGGTGTGTGTGAGGGTGTGTGAGGGTATATGTATTTATGTTTGAGTGTGTGAGTGTGTATGTGTATATATATATAAATATATGAGTGTAGATATATATGTGTGTATATATATATAGATGTGTGTTTATATATGTATAGATATATGTGTGTGCTTATGTGTGTGTGTTGATAGTGTTGTGAGTGTGTGTGTGTATTAGTGTGTGAGTGTGCTAGTGTGTGTGTTAGAGTGTGTAGATGAGTGTGAATATATATATAGATATCTAGTTATATATATATAGATGTATATATATGTATATATATATATGTATATATATAGGGGTGTGTGTATGTGTATGTGAGGTGAGAGGGGGGGGGGGGGCAGAACCTGCTGCAGCAGCAGCAGAATCAGCAGCAGCAGTAGCATAGAGCACAACAGCAGCAGTAACAGGTAGCAGCTGCAGCAGCAAATCCAGCAACAGTGGCAGCAGCATACGCAGTAGCAGCCGCAGCAAACGCAGCGCTAGCAACAACAGCAAGCTCCAGAGTAGCGAGGGCTAGTGAGGGAGGAAGAGAGATTGATATATATATGTTGATAGATAGATATATAAATAGATAGATAGATAGGTAAATAGCTAGATAGATAGATATATGAGATAAATAGATAGATAGACTAATAGATAGATAGATAGGTATCTATAGATTTGTTAGATAGATAGTTAGTTAAATAGATAAATAGATAATTAGTTAGATAGATGCATAGATAGATAAATAGGTATATGTTAGATAGATCAATAGATATCTCTAGATAGGTAAATAGGTATATAGATACATAGTTAGATAAATAGATAAATAGATGCCTAGATATAAATAGATAATAAATAGCTAGTTAGATAGTTAGATAGATAACTAGATAGGTAAGTATTAGATAGATAGTTAGATACTTAGATTGATAGATAGACATAAACATAGATAGGTAAATGTTTAGGTAGATAGATAGATTGATAGATAGCTAAATATTAGATAGATAGTTAGATATCCATATCTATATGCATAGATATATATATAGATATATACATAGCTAGATAGATAGTTAGATATCTAGGTATAGATATATATATTTATGTGTATAGGTAAGATAATGGGTATGAGTATATATGTGTGTGGATATATATGTATATAGGTAGATACCTACTTAGATATATATATATATGGTAGATATCTATATTACCTAGCCTAGGTTAATAACTAGGTGCATAATTAGTAGCTAGATAGCTAGTTAGAGGAGTTTAGAGCGGTATCTCAATACCTTGAGATACCGAGGTATCTCAATACCTTGAGATATTCAAGGTATTGAGTTTCGAGCGGGGTAATTGAGCATTAGCCTAGAAAATGTCTTGGAGTGATTTTTATATGCTTATGTGTATATATTTACGCGTGCTAGCATAGGTTTTAGAGGGTATAGGCGGGGTATATAGCGTAGGTTGAGGTATCGGATACCGAGGGTATCCCGGTATCTCAAGGAGGTGAGTTTGTGAGTTTTCTAGCTTAAGGAGCTCGGTTTGACCTAGAATTTCAGGAGCACCCTAGTTTGACCCAGACTTGACCGTAGTTGACTCGGTTGACCGCCAAAGTCAACTTTTGACCTAGTTTTGACCCAGAGTTGACTTTTTGGACCTAGAGTTGACTTTCTGACCCAAATTTCACCGGTTTGACCCGTTTGACCTAGAACGACCCTAGAAGCCTATTTTTAGTTATTTTATATCTGTTTAACTTATTAGAATCCTGTTTAACCTTGCTTTTCGTATTAGGTCCTTGCGACACCGGTTCGGATCGCCAGTTGCTCAGGACGTCAGGCGAGTACATTCTCTGATAGTTTTCATTATTTGATGATTATTATGATTCAGCTTCTAGTATAGTATCATCTGATTATTCTGGCACAACACGGGACACTGATTGATATTTCTGGATTCATTTACTTGTGACACGTACATTTCATGTTTCTGGCCTCTATTCTGGAATCACTACAGGCATCACTACAGGCATCATTCATGTACAGGCTGGACTCATCTTGATTTGCGTGTCGGGTCTTGGATCCACTTGTATTAGTCGGGGCGGGAAAATACTCGAGTAGACATGTAAACATTCCTATCTGGCATCATCAGGCATCACTCCCTTTGGTCTAATCTGGAATGATAGCAGCCGCGCACCCAGTGCGCGGTGAGCCATACTTACCCCTAGCCGTTTACATGTCGAAACAAGTATTTCAAAGACACCGAGTTCATTCTTTATAGTCTGGACTCTCATGCATTTCTCGACTTGTCTCACTTACATGTTTCTGGACTTGACTCACTATATGTTTTCCATGCTGGACTCACTACACGTTCATGTGCATAGACTTACTCTTAGTGTAGATTTCTTGTATCTTGCAGTTATTACTATCTTGCTCTGAGATCTATGCATCTTTACCTTTATGCACCAGTTATACATATTTTCTTGTTTCATACTTGCTTCATTCTTCTTGCTACTTGCTATAACTGTTTTATAGTTTTTATCATTTAAATGGAACTGCTGTTAGAGATGTACTTGCTCCAGTCCTGACTGGACATATTTTTCAGAGTATCCGGAGGATTGGTGTCCGACGTTTTATGGACCTGAGCCTGTCGATGGTGCGGACAGGGACCCTCTAGCTTAGGGGTGATTTCCGGGTTGGTAGCCGGGATCACTGAGACTTTGTTGTTGTTTTTATTAGCTTTTAGCACCGGATTTGTCTTCGGTTTTGGATTGAGACCTTGTTTGTATATTATTTTGGATATTGTTGTATTATTATTTGATGTTGTGGTTGTTGTAGTAGTTGTTGTTGGTTAGACTTTATAGTTGTTAGATCTCTGTGTTATCTTATCGTGCTTAGATTCGTGATTGAGTATATTGTGATTATCATTGTGATATTGCTCCTCCGTTTGGAGTTGAGATCTTACAGGTTTATATTTTGATTGTATGGTTGCCCCCCTTTTGGAGAGGTCATGGCCGATTTTTGTGTGAGATTTATTATCTAGATAGTTGACCTAGACAGCGTTCTACCGCCGATGCTGCGGCGTAGGCTGGACGTACCCACGACTCATGCCCGATTTTTCGGGTGCTTGTCGTGACACTGGGCATATTTTTTCCAGAGGATCCTGAGGACTATTGTCCGACGTTCTACGGGCCGGGTGTTGACGACTGTTGTGACCCCGTGATCGAGGAGGAGTGCGCCGAGGAGACGCCGTTAGCGCCCTAGTTAGCTAGGTGGGTTTCCTGGGTTGTTCCCAGTGGTTTATTTTGGATGATTGTACTTATTCTTTTGTTGCTGTGAGATGTTGTAGCTATTTTGGCCTTGGACTGTATTATTTTGGATTGTCTTGCTCTCTTGGTTCTGTTTCTTTGTTTATATCATATCGTGCTTATATTCTTTCTCTAGATTTTGTGATTAAGATTATTGATATATATATTGCGTGGTTGCCCTCCTTTTGGAGAGGATTTTGATATATATATTGCGTGGTTGCCCTCCTTTTGGAGAGGTCATGCCGGATTTTTCTGTGAGATATAGATAGATATGGTTGACCTAGAACGGACCTTTACAGCGTTCTACCGCCGATTCTGTGGCGTAGGCTGGACGTACCCACGGCTCATGCCCAATTTTCGGGTGTGGGTCGTGACACGTTTTTGGTGGTGGCCCATGCAGGTCCAGTTTTTAGGTTTACCTGCAATAGGATATAGGTTATAGGCTGAGAGAGAGTGTGCTCAATCACAACTAGGACCCTTCCTGCTTTCTTTTGCTATCTTTAAATTTTCCTGAAATTGTTTCTTTTTGTAATATTACTGTCCTTCATTGATGTTATCGTTTCATGCACTATATTGACTTCTTTTGATCTGTGTTCAGGATGCCTCTGAAGACCAGATCTCAGCGCACCGCCCTAGCAGCTGCCACCGAGAGGTCTGCCACCTCTCGACCTGCTCGACTTCCGACAGCCGCTACCGCTCCACTCGCCACTCCTGCGGTTGAGGGAGCTTCAGTTTCTCTCGGAGATCCCCTTACTCCCATTGATCCGAGAGCCACCCCAGTTGTCCCGGTGGTACCTCCTCCACCACCGCCTGCGCCAGTGGATGCTACGCAGTTGTTCGCATTCTTCCGAGAGATGATGGATGTGCAGTACCGCCAGGCAGATGTTATGAGGATGGGCATTGAGAATGCTCATCAGGTGGCTATGACAGCGGTCGACAGGGTGGCTCAGATCCAGCCACAGCTAGAGCAGGCTCAGTATCCTAGGCCGGGTACTATTATCAATTTTCAGAGGATGCGGCCTAAGGAGTTCCGCGGCATAGAGGGGATCCTGTACGCCGACGACTGGATCGAGCATATAGAGGGCATTTTCAGGCTGGCGATGATCCCTGCTAGCATGCAGATAGAGGCAGCGGGCAGCCAGATGTTCGATCTTGCCCTTACTTGGTTCCGCACGGATACGCGGATAGCAGTTCCGGGATTGACTTGGGAGGCTTTCAAGAAGCTTTTCAAGGAGAAGTTCTTCCCGGATGTGGCTCTCAGTGCATTGGAGAGTCAGTTCGAGGCGCTCGTCCAGGGGAGTATGCTAGTGGATGAGTATGCAGCGAAGTTCTGCCGTCTGGGCAGATTTGTTGAGGGGTTGTCTGAGGCAGCAAAGGCGCAGAAATTCCGTAAGGGCTTGGTCATGGCGGTCAAGTCCTTGACCAGGAGCGACCGCGAGGCGACCTTCGAGCAGATTGTCAGCGACGCACAGAGAGCCGAGGATGACCTAGAGCTGAAGACGAAGAGGGGCAGAGATGCTTCAGGAGCAGGTAGCAGTGCAGGCCCAGCCAAGAGGCCATTCCAGCAGACCCAGTAGCACCAGGGTCAGGGTCGTGCGCCATTCCGACAGGCGCCCCAGCAGCAGAGGCAGGGTCAGCAGCAGGGCCAGAGGCAGCCCATCGTTTGCCCTTTCTGTAGGATGCCAGGGCACGGATGGGACATATGCATAAAGAGGCTGGGCAGATGTTTATTGTGTGGCGCCGCAGATCACCAGCTGAAGGATTGTCCTTCAGCGCTTGCCCGTACAGCTCAGGGCGGAGGAGCCGCTCAGAGGGCACCAGCCAGAGCACCTGCAGCGCAGCAGAGAGGACCGCCTTTGCAGACTCAGCAGCAGAGGTTCGCCCAGCACCAGCAGCAGCACCGAGGAGGACAGCAGGGGCGAGCTTTTGCCCTGACAGTGGACGAGGCCGAGCCAGTTGGTGACGTTATCTCAGGTTCTGTTCTTCTTGATTTTATTCCAGCACTTGCTTTATTTGATTCCGGTGCTTCCCATAGCTTTGTGTCTGTATCTTTTGCTGTTAGACACCATCTTGTTGCTGAACCTTTAGCTAGACTCTGCAAGATCATGATCGGGGGTGGTATCATCCTAGTCCGTGATGTCTGCAGAGACCGGAGAGTTACCTTGGGAGGCCGGGAGTTGAGTGTGTGCCTACTCGTAATGCCACTTCCGAGCTACGATATTGTACTCGGGATGGATTGGTTGAGTACGCATTGTGCTAGTATAGATTGTCGTGGAGGCAGAGTTTTGTTCAGTCCGCCAGGTGAGCCAGAGTTTCAGTTTGCTAGAGGAGCAGCGAAGCAGACCGAGGGAGTCTTCTGCGGAGCCCTGGTGGTAGAGCCGAGGTCGCTACATCCACTGATAGAGGAGTACATAGATGTCTTTCCGGAGGAGTTGCCAGGGTTACCTCCGGACAGAGACGTGGAGTTCTCTATAGACTTGGTGCCAGGCGCGGAGCCGATATCCCAGCACGTCTATAGTCAGCAACAGTGAGCTGATAGAGTTGAAGAAGCAAGTGGATGAGCTTCAGGACAAGGGATTTATCAGATCTAGTTCTTCTCCGTGGGGTGCTCCGGTACTTTTTATGCCGAAGAAGGATGGGTCGATATGGATGTGTATCGACTACAGGGCTCTGAACAGCCTCACAATCAAGAACAAGTATCCGCTGCCGCGTATTGATGATCTTTTTGACCAGTTGAGCGGAGCGAGGGTATTTTCCAGGATTGATCTGAGGACAGGCTACCACCAGGTGAAGGTCAGGAAGGAGGACATTCCGAAGATAGCTTTTCGGACCAGATATGGACAGTATGAGTTCTTGGTGATGCCGTTTGGGTTGACTAATGCCCCGGCAGTGTTCATGAATCTGATGAACAAGGTGTTCCATCAGCATCTGGACAGGTTTGTGGTGGTGTTTATAGATGATATCTTGGTGTATTCGAAGACCCCAGAGGAGCACGAGGAGCATCTGAGGATAGTGCTGGAGACTCTCAGGAAGGAGGAGCTTTATGGAAAGCTCTCGAAGTATGAGTTCTTCCTTGACAAGGTTGAATTCCTTGGTCATGTGGTGACTGGAGAGGGTATCTCGGTGGATCCGAGAAAGATCATGGCAGTTGAGGCATGGAGTGCTCCGAGTTCAGTAGCCGAGGTCAGGAGTTTCTTGGGACTGGCAGGCTACTACAGGAGATTTGTTCAGGATTTTTCCCGGATTGCAGAGCCGTTGTCCAGGCTGACTCGGAAGGACGTAGAGTTTGTTTGGTCAGAGGAGTGCCAGGTTGCCTTTGATGAGCTGAAGAGGAGGTTGACGACAGCTCCAGTATTGACGTTGCCATCAGGTTCTGGAGGATTCACTATCTATAGTGATGCATCGGGGAAGGGATTGGGTTGTGTGTTACAGCAGAATGAGAGGGTGATTGCCTATGCTTCCAGGCAATTACGTCCTCATGAGAAGAATTACCCTACCCACGATTTGGAGTTGGCAGCGGTCATCTTTGCTCTGAAGTTGTGGAAATACTATTTATACGGAGAGCGTGTGGAGATCTTCACAGACCATAAGAGCTTGAAGTATGTGTTTACCCAAAAAGAGCTGAACATGAGACAGAGGAGATGGTTGGAGTTGATGAAAGACTTCGACATATCATTGCAGTACCATCCAAGGAAGGCGAACGTAGTTGCGGATGCATTGAGCAGGTATCCGATAGCTATGTGCCTGACTACAGATCGTTATCTTCTGGCAGATCTAGAGAGCTTGGAAATTGAGGTGATAGTGCCTGGAGTTGAGATGCAGATGTGGGGACTGCAGATTCAGTCAGAGTTGGTAGACCGGATCAGGGCTACACAGTTTGAGGATGAGTCCCTGAGGAGCATCAGGGCGCAGGTTCAGATGGAATTGTCAGATGACTTCACCATTGCTGATGATGGTTCTTTACGGCACGGTACCAGGTTGTGTGTGCCGAGTGGGTCGTTGTGCGAGGATGTTCTCCAGAAGGCGCATCGATCCCAATACTCTATGCATCCAGGTGCCAACAAGATGTATAGAGATCTGAGACAACATGTATGGTGGTACGGGATGAAGCGGGAGGTAGAATGCTTCATATCCCGATGCTTAGTGTGCCAGCAGGTGAAGGCGGAGAGGCAGAGGCCAGGAGGATTACTTCAGCCGTTACCCATTCCGGAGTGGAAATGGGAGCATGTGACCATGGATTTTATTTCTGGACTTCCCCGTTCTCCAGGCGGAAAGGATGCGATTTGGGTCATCGTGGACAGGTTGACCAAATCGGCCCACTTTCTACCATTCAAAGTGGGTACGTCTACAGAGAGACTAGCAGAGATGTATGTGCGCCAGATAGTCAGACTGCATGGAGTTCCTGTGAGCATAGTATCAGATCGGGACAGTCGTTTTACTTCGCATTTCTGGAGGAGTCTGCAGGCTAGCTTGGGCACCCAGCTCAAGTTTAGCAGTGCACAGACAGATGGTCAGTCAGAGAGGACCATTCAGACACTTGAGGACATGCTTCGGACTTGTGTTTTGGATTTCAGAGGCTCTTGGGAGGATCACTTGCACTTGGTAGAGTTTGCTTACAACAACAGCTACCAAGCCAGTATCGAGATATCACCTTTCGAGGCGTTGTATGGACGGAGGTGTCGTACTCCGTTGTCATGGGATGATGTAGGTGAGAGAGCTTTGCTTGGCCCAGAGATGGTGGTTGATGCGGCAGAGAAGGTCAAGCTCATTAGAGATAGACTTCGGGTGGCGCAGGACAGGCAGCGGCATTGGACCGATAGCCACCGGAGACCTTTGGAGTTCGAGGTATAGCTTAGAATCTAGATTTTGTTCTTGTGTTTGCTTGTGATTGCTTGTTTTAGACTAAGTGCAGAGACCTTGTTTGTGCTAGGTTGGAGATCTGGTGTTCCTGAGGATTTCTCCGACGCGGGGCACTATTCGCTTCGGTGGAGGCAGGAAGCTTAGCCCACGTTTCATCGGACCCTTCCGTATCCTTGAGAGGGTCGGCGCCATGGCGTATAGGCTCGAGTTACCGCCTACGCTGGAGGGAGTTCATGATGTGTTCCACGTGTCGCAGTTGAGACGGTACGTGGCGGATCCCAGTCACGTATTGGATCACTCGAAGATCGCGGTGGGCCCTACTCTTAGCTATCCAGAGCAGCCGGTAGAGATTCTGGATCGGCGGAAGAAGGTGTTGAGGAACCAGACTATTCCCTTGGTTCGCGTCGCGTAGAGGCATCACTCTCCAGGTGAGTCGACCTGGGAGAGGGAGGATGAAATGCGCGAGCGATACCCCTATCTCTTCGAGCCCTGAGCTATGGTTCTTTTCTTTGCATTCCTGTCCTAGTTTCGTCTTTTAATTTCGAGGACGAAATTATTTTAAGGAGGGTAGACTTGTCACTACCCAATTCTAGAAAATAGGATATTTTTTTTATTTTTATTTGATAAATAGTGGATTGTATTTAATTAATTATATTTATATTTATTTAGTGCTTGTATTATTTTTTTAATGATTATTTTAGGGTTTTGGCTAGCCTGGACCCCATGTCAGACCCTAGTGGACCCATGTCCGACCCAGCCCACACCCTTGTAAGAATTATTTTGGGGCTTAGATTTATTATTTTATTTTTAGAAGGTTAGTGGAAGAGATTTGGAGCTAGTTTGAGTGCTTTTGGAACCCGGAACCCAAAACCGAGTTTCGGGAGGGCATTTTGGACATTTGCCAACTTTGGAGAACCCCTTTATTACCCATGGCCGGCCCCTACCTACCACACCCGACCACACAGCAGCCCATTCCCGAATTCCAGCAGCCACTCCTTCATATTTTCTTCTCCTTCACTTCTTCTTCTTCTCCACTTCTTCTTTCTTCTCCTTCTTCCTCCAAAGTGAGTTCCCTCTTCCATTTTTCTTCTTTCTTCTTCCATTCCTTCTCCTTATGCTAGCCCTAACCTTGCTTTTTCCCTAACCTAGGTGTGAGGAGCTTAGATCTAGTGTGAAAGCTAGATTTGGTGGCTTGGAGCTTGAGGGAGGTGATTTCTAGGGGTTGTGAGACTTTGGCCTTGGGATTTCAACTCCCAAGAGGTAAAACCTAACTTTTCCCTTGCTAATTATTTTTATATAGTGTAATTAGTGTTGTAGAACCTTCCTAGACCCTAAGCCTACCCGTAGGAGGAAGTTAGAACTAGTTTGGTTGAGTTTAGAGACTTTGACATTAGGTTTTGTGTCGATTTTGGGTGGAATCCGAAATTGGCCCAATTTTGGATGATGCCCTAGGTTAGACGGACCTAGGTAGACGTTGTCGGGTATCTAGAGAGTGAGTGCGTGTCTCCGTTTGGACACGGGAAGTCGTGTCGCGGAGAAATGGGCGTTTCGGGCGAAATTGGGGTTTTTCGTCGTCGCCGATTCTAAGTGCGTGTGCGTTTCCGCCACGGACCTAGAATCGATGCGAGACTGCTTTTTCTAGGATCTAGACATCGTGTAGAGCATGTGGGTAAATTTTGGACCGATTCCGAGTTCGTTTGGTGTGCGTTTCAGGAGATTTTCCGAGCCGCGCACCACGTGTTCGTCGAAATGACCGAACGGCCATTTCGACTTGGTTTCCTCATTTCGGGCTTGTGCGCGCATTGGGTTAGTATCGGAGAGTGTGTGCTAGAGTTTTTGAGTTATATTTTATATATTTTAGGGTGTTGGTGAGTGTCGGGGTCGTTGGGCGTGAGTGGGGCGTGTTGTTGTGTGTTGTGGTTGTGTGGTGTTGTGTCTCTTTATATATATATTTATATGTGTCTATTTATATATATTTGTATGTGTGTTTATGTATATATATATATATTTATATATATGTGTGTATTTAGATCTATGTGCTTGTATGTGTATATGTATATATATATATGTATGTGTAAGTGTGCTTGTGTGTGCATATGTATATATATATATTTGAATGTGTATATATATATATGTATCTTAGAGTGTGTGTGTATTGATATATATATATATATATATATATATATATATATATATATATATATATATATATATATATATATATATATATATATATTTGTATATGTGTATGTGTATATATATATTAATATATGTGTTTATATATATTTATAGCTATGTATATATTTGTGTGTAGGTGTGTTAGTGAGTGTGTTAGAATAGATATAAGTGTATATATATATAGGTATCTAGTAGAATATATATGGTTATATATGTGTGTATATATATATATATATATATATATATATATATATAGGTTGATATGTATATATATATATATATATATATGTGTGTGTGTGTGTGTTTGTAGCTAGAGGGGGGGGTCCAGCCAGCAGTAGGCAGGCAGCAGCTGCTGCTGCCTGCACAGCAGCAGGAAGCTGCAGCAGCAGCAGCAAGGCTGCAGTAGCAGCAGCATAAAGCAGCAGCATCAGCAGTAGCAAGGAGCCAGCAGCAGCAGCAGTGCAAGCTCCAGCATGCAGCGAGGTTTGGGTATAGATAGGTGGTTATGTGGATTGTTAGATAGATAGTTTATAGATAAATAGATAGTAGGATAGATAGTATCATAGATAGATAGTTAAATTATTAGTTAGATAGTTGGTTTGATAGTTAGGTAAATAAGATAATAGGTAGATAGTTGGATTTATAGATACTAGATAGGTAGATAGCTAGATACCTAGATATACATCTATCTAAGATATAGATATCTATACCTATAGCTAGATAGATAGTTAGATATATAGATATAGTATATATACATATATATTTATGCGTAGGGTAAGGTATAGGGGTATATATGCATATGTGTGTGGATATCTATATACATAGGTATATACCTACTTAGATATATAGATATGTGATAGATATATATATTACCTAGCCTAGATAAATAACTAGGTATATAATTAGTAGCTAGATAGCTAGTTAGAGAGGTTTTAGAGCGAAACCTCAATACCTTGAGATACCGAGGTATCTCAATACCTTGAGATATTCAAGGTATTGAGTTTCGAGCGGGGTATTTGAGAATTAGCCTAGGAAATACTTTGGAGTGATTTTTTATATGCTTATGTATATATATTTACGCATGCTAGCATAGGTTTTAGCGGGTTTAGGCGGGGTGCGTGGCCTAGGGCGAGGTATCGGATACCGAGGGTATCCCGGTATCTCGATTAGGCGAGTTTGTGAGTTTAGTAGCTTAATGAGCTCGGTTTGACCTAGAATTTCAGGGGCACCCTAGTTTGACCTAGCTTTGACCATAATTGTCCCCGTTGACCGTAAAAGTCAACGTTTGACCTAGTTTTGACCTAGAGTTGACTTTTTGGACCCCGAGTTGACTTTTTGACCCAAATTTCACCGGTTTGACCCGTTCGACCTAGAATAGCCCTAGAAGCCTATTTTTAATTATTTTATATCAGTTTAAATGCTTAGAACCCTATTTAATTCTGCTTTTCGCATTAGGTACCTGCGACACCGGTCCGGATCTCGATCCTCATCAGTTGCTCAGGACATCAGGCGAGTACCTACCTCTGATAGTTTCCATTTCATGATAGCGTTTATATCACCTGTTCTAGAACTGTAATACTTGATTCTGACACATTATTACACGAGCTGGTACTAGTGGATCCCGTCATGAGATGCTATCCCCCTTACCGTGTTCAGCGGGTACTCTATCACGTGTATTTCATCATGTGCTTCGGGTATTGATTCTCATGTGCTATCATGTGCTTCTTGTGCTCTCGCCTTCGTGTGCGCGAGCTATTATCATGTACGTAGCGTGTTGTGGTTGGATCCAATGGTATTAGTGGGGGAGGGGAGTAGGAGTTGGTTATGTGATCAAAGCCAAACAGTATTCATGTGTATGTCGGTTATGCAACTCACGCATAACGGAGTTATCGTAGTATTTTTCATGTGCAACCTAAGCCGATCACATAACGAACTTGTGCTCAAGGCACTTAGCTAGTATTCATGTTTCTCACCTGCAATTACTTTTCCAGTACTTGTATTGTTCTCCAGTTTACTTTGCAGCTACTTATTGTGCTCCAGCATATATTTATTTCCTATGCATCTTGATTACTTTTCTATTGCTCGTCATATACACCTTACCATGTATTTGGAGTTGCTTTCAGAGTTATGTACTTTACTCCAGTCCTGACTGGGCATATTTTTTCCAGAGGATCCTGAGGACTATTGCCCGACGTTCTACGGGCCGGGTGTTGACGACTGTTGTGACCCCGTGATCGAGGAGGAGTGCGCCGAGGAGACGCCGTTAGCGCCCTAGTTAGCTAGGTGGGTTTCCTGGGTTGTTCCCAGTGGTTTATTTTGGATTATTGTACTTATTTTTTTGTTGCTGTGAGATGTTGTAGCTATTATGGCCTTGGACTGTATTATTTTGGATTGTCTTGCTCTCTTGGTTCTGTTTCTTTGTTTATATCATATCGTGCTTATATTCTTCCTCTAGATTTTGTGATTGAGATTATTGATATATATATTACGTAGTTGCCCTCCTTTTGGAGAGGATTTTGATATATATATTGCGTGGTTGCCCTCCTTTTGGAGAGGTCATGCCAGATTTTTTTGTGAGATATAGATGGATATGGTTGACCTAGAACGGACCTTTACAGCGTTCTACCGCCGATTCTGCGGCGTAGGCTGGACGTACCCACGGTTCATGCCCGATTTTTGGGTGCGGGTCGTGACACGAGTATCGCTAGTAGCTTGTCCGATTTCACTAACTCTAAGTTTGGTTGAATGCATCTATTCGAGGGACGCCTTGAACTAGTGCACCATCCAAGACTTAAGGAAAGGTGAAATTCGAGTGCTAAGACTTCGCTATCACTAAGCTGGTTGACGTGCTCACGCTAGAGGGGCCCTTCGAAAGTGCGCACGATCCAGTCTAAGCGATATGCTGATTTCGACGCTTGTGCAAGTGAATATCCAAATGAACAAGTACAACGACTTATCTAGGATTGTCTCAACCCTAGATTACTGCTTGTCCTCAGTAAGTCTCGAGGACGAGACTCTTTCTGAGTTGGGTAGGATGTAACACCCCGTTCCGCTCTCAAACGGCAATAGTGCAACTGTCCCGACCCGCTTAGAACTCTGATGCACTCGGACAATCTGTGCGACTCTGTGGCTTAGAACTCTTACCGCCAGCCAATGAATCACGGCCTTGCACGGGCGCGGTTCACGCTCGTGCGGCATCACATCCGGATGGGTCAAGCGATCATTCCACGGGAGCATTGGCGAGGGTGATTCTCGCCTAGCGGGAACGGCCGATTTGCCTGCGGGAGATCGGGGCGTGACAGTAAGCGATAATGGATTTGGCTTAGAGTTTGGAAGAACGATCTTAAAATCAAGTTAGAAAAGATAACCTTTGAAATCGGTCCCAACGAGAACGATTATCCTGTGGGAGCGCCGGCGTGGTGATTTCATGTATGACGGGGATGATCGAATTCACAGGAACATGTTCGATGATTATTCCAAACGAACTCGATGAATGGAACATATTAAAAATATGATAGACTTTGGCTTGATTATTTGAACTTAGTTATTTGAGGAATGCTAGAAGTAGACTATGGATTTACCGAACGGTGACATTAAATTTGGATAATTTTGCTAGACGAATTATAATCACTGCATGAACGGACATGACTTGGAGGATAAATATATATAACTTGGCTGGAGCAAAATGAAATAATAAGTTGTCTTGATCGTTTCGAAGATAACCATATTGTTCGACGTTCTTATCTTGTGTGAGCGAAACTCTATGCTCATGCATGCGTCATGTCCTAATTAGGACGATTATCCAGCGGGAGCATTGGCGTAGTGATATCACGTCCAACGAGAGTGATCGAACTTGAGGGAGACCGGAGCATAAAAACTAATGGATCGTCTTTACTTTTGGTTCGACACGATAAGACAAATTGGAAATGCAAGTGAATCAGAAATATTTCAGGAATAAGTTAGCCTATAACTTGAAATAAATCATGCTTGATGGTTTCGTGAACAGATACATGAATCAGGTTGGACGACTTGGAATTATAATCTAAGGTTTAAAATTGAATCTTGGCTTGGTGGTCTAGACTTGGAATGGATATGGATTCTATCAAATATACTTGAGGAAATAGACTATGCAAATCAATAGGCTTGTCCTACAACTTGGATATATCATGGATTTGACTGAACGGACTTGATCCCAGTTCAAACGAACGTGTTATTGAGAGTAGGAGAATCCGTGCTCGATGTTTAGAAATCTGAGTGAAACGAGCTTGGGTAGAATACCCCGAACAAATGAACA
Organism: Iris macrosiphon; assembly: GCA_036927795.1. NCBI lineage: Eukaryota > Viridiplantae > Streptophyta > Magnoliopsida > Asparagales > Iridaceae > Iris > Iris macrosiphon. The sequence continues at coordinate 172,099,442 of JAYESA010000003.1, forward strand.
ATGGTTTGACCCTAGGATTTGGGGCGAACATCGTGCGACAAATTTGTACGATAAATCGTGTGCTTGCACTTGTACCTATGACCTTGTGAACTGACCAAGTAATTAGGCAGACGACCCTGTGCCGAGTGAAAGAACTAGTGTGATCGACTTTAGATGATTGCTTGAACAAGCTATAGAACTGGGGCAGCAAGACTTATGGTTAGACTTGGAACGATAACGTAAGCTATGTTTAACCCGAACGAATGAACGCTAGTCGGTTGACTCGGATAGATCGTGCTTAACGGTAGTGCAAAACTTGGTTTGAGTTGGAATGTAAATGACTTGAAAATTTGATTGACCCTGTCGGAGTATTCTTGTGATTCATAAACGAGAACCCTTGAGATTTTTGCAAAGTAGCTTGTCCGATTTTACTAACTCTATGTCATGCCCCAGTCCCAATAATACGTAGGACTAGAACACGTAAGCATGCCAGCCGCATGGATATGGCACTCCAATATATGGAAACTATATCCCATACGTACGTTGTAATATGAATATAAACTCACATATGGTATATATAATGTCACAAGTCACAGATATGCTAATCTCATCCACACAACAAGTCATAGAAAAGAAATACTAACTAGAATAAGGAGTCTGAAATATCCAGAAAACAATAGTCGGGTGGAGACAAATCCACTACCAATGACTATAACCAAAACTAAAATGAGAGAGGAGTATAAAGTCTCCAATATAAAATAATATGAAGACAGAAGTGCATCAGCGAAAAGAATCCATCGCTAGATAATCAACGATGCTCAGAAGGTAAGACCTCCTCGACAGAAAAGAATGCGTCAGGTCCAGGCCCGTACTCCTGCAAATACTCAAGAGCAGATACACCTGGCAGAGGACCAGGTCCTCAGAGGGACGTAACAAGATACAGAAAATATGAGCCAACTTGAACACAGTAAACATGCATATAATTTGAAAATAAATAAGTACGCTGTACCAGACAATCTATATGAATGCAAATGAGGATAACTTTTCGACGTATGGACAAGGGTAGGCTACTCGATCTACCTCACAACTCACACACACGTCAATGGACATCAGAAATCGACATACCGCGGGGGTAGCGACCAGCGAGACTCCAGAAATTGATATATCGCGGGGGTAGCGACCAGCGCGACACACGCCCGTAGTGTAAGCTATATACTACGGTTTACCAGAGTGGTTAAAAGCCCATACGCCTAATGATTGTCCTCTATGATACTAGGTGCCATGTGTGTGTCAACATATCTAATACATAGTAATGACTGGAGAAAAACTACACATGTAAGAACTATACAGAAATGAAATAAATGAACAGAAATATAAATAGCATGCAAAGTACTGTAAATAATTTGGCAAGGTATCTTGCCTGGTAAGAAAGCTGCAAGGTGTACTGTCCAGAAGTCAAACGCACAGGACCAAAAGCTATGGCCGCAGAACAATGTCTCTGGATGCTGAAATAAACATCACCAACGTTTCCGAAATAAGCAAAATAGCTAGAAAGCACTTCCCTTTCGTCCAATTTGGACACAGGGGCAAAACGGTAATTTCGGGTAAAATTGGGGTCTACATGTGGCCCACTTTGCACCGGAAAGCGTGCCAAGAGTAACAGTCTCTAAATGGGACAAACTATAAGTCAAACAACTCTAAATGTCAATACAAACCCAACGGTATGTCCAAATGTGAATTTCGATGAACTGTACACAATCTTGTCCAAAAAGTCAACTATGGGGCCCGCCAATTGGCGATCTGGTCAACCGTCTCAGAAATACGTAAAAATTGGGTCACAGGACCAGCGCGTTACCACGAGTCCAGTGGTACAAGTTTTGTCGCAATCTGACAAGCGTGCACAAAATACGCGCGAGTTCCAAAAAAATTATGACACGATGTGTGTCCGCGGATACGGTCCGATTCCGGCGCGCACATGCGTCCGAATCAGTCTCCACAAATTTTCACGTGTCCGGTTATGCTGCGTGCACCATTCGGTACACTTGGCACACGGCGGGGCGGTCCCGTTTGGCGGGGCGCGCTCCGTTTTCTAACTTTTGGAAAACTGGAAAAAGTGGGTGCGCGCAGTTTTGTGACGAATATAATTCTGTCCACAGCAACTAATAATATAGGGTTATTTAACAGAAAATAAAATAGGTCAGGTGTTCTACAGGTATCAAAAAGAATCACCAAATTCGGATCTCTGTGGCGGGAGATACGAACTCGGCAATATGGGTGGTCATTCTGGAATTCTGAGATTCCCGAATTCTGTCTGCTCGCCCAACTTAGGCGCTATTTTTCACCTAGGGGCACACGTTTTCCGAGGTTGGCTATAAAACGAATATTGGAGAGGGTTAAGGGATGAGCATACCTATGAAGACGGAACAGCGTTTGGTCGAGCGAGTCGACAGAAAATCACGTCGGAGCGAAGGTGCCTCGAGTGGGAAACTGCAGTTCGCGAGGTCGGCGTCGACGGGATGGTTGGATGGCTTGGTGGGGCTTCTCTGGCTGCGGTGACGGCTCTAGATGGGAAGAGGAGGTCTGGAAATTTAGGTTAGGGTTTTTAGAGCTAACTATATATATATATATATATATATTATATATATTAAGAGAGAGGGTGAACGGTTTGGAGCGGGTTGGCCGAATGGGTGAAAGGTCTGGAGCAATAGGTCGGGTCTTTGGGAGTTCCGCAGGAATAATAAAGTGGGCGGTCTCTGATGGCTGAAATTGCTAAGTTGCAAATTAGGTGGCGGGTCTATTCAGCAAGTTTGCTGAATGCAAGCTTGCTGTGAAGTTGGAAGTAAGCAAAGTTATCATTGTTATCATTATTACTATTATTAACCTTCTTTAATAATTCTTCTTTTGCTTTCTTTTATTTTCCTTTATAAATATATATATACATATATATATATATATATATATATATATATATTTGTATATACATATATATTATATATATACTCATAAGAAAATTTATAGATTAGGGTATTGCACACCGTTAGGCTAGCAACAGCTTAAGGGGTCTCCTACATGGAATAAATTCCGAAAAATTCCTGATGGTCCCATAAGTCATCTAAGTGCCCGAACACCTAACATAAAAATTATTAAAAATCTATTTCTCCTATTTAGCCACTAAATACTATATTTAAATTATTAATTAATAATAAAAAAATAATAAATACAGTTTTTAGAAATAGGGGTTTTACACTCTAAGTTTGGTTGAATGCATATGTTTGAGGGATGACTTGAACATGTGCACGACCCAAGACTCAATGATATGTGAAACTCGAGTGCTAAGACTTCGCTATCGCTAAGTTGGTTGACTTGCATATGTTTGAAGGACACTTTAAATATGTGCACGATCCAGAATCGCGATATGCCGATCTCGAATGCTAGTGCAAGTGAATATCCACGCGGACAAGTATAACGACTTGTATAAGTTTGCCTCAGCCTTATATCATCATTCACGATGGATTGTAACATACCCCGCGTTAAGAAATATGTTCCGCGCTAAGGCGCAATAGAGACCGAGTCAAAACTTGGATTTGATGATAGAGTAATTCAATAAGACCGACTCAGCATACACGCGACACGGCATAAGGAACAAGTAGGAGATTGTATTCGAACGGATCTAGTGGTACCGATTGCTACGTTTGGGAAAGGTTCGATAGTGCGGTAGACCGACCTGCGCTCAGGAAGTCTCGAGGACGAGACTTTTTCTGAGTGGTGTATAATGTAACGACCGGTTCCGCTCAAGCGGACAACCGATTCAAACGACAAAAGTGCTATGACCTGACCCGCTTTGCTTAGTGAGAATACTGGTTTGAGGCAAAAGGATTTTCAGACTTGGCCCTTCAGGAGTGTCACGCCCCAGTCCCAAAATACCGAGGGACCGGACGCGTGATAATGGCCAGCAGCACACACCGAAGGACAAATCCAATTTAATGGATCCCTCGGGGCATACTTAAGCTGTAATATATCAATAAACAGGTCCAATGATTTAAGTCACAGTCTATGCTAATCTCATCCACAACAGATAATCACAGATCAAATGCCAGAATAAATACAAATAGAAATAAACTAGCATATCTCAATAAAGGTGTCTCGGAGAACAATCCGAGAATAAGTCTGATACATCAATGAAATAGACTGGAAAGAAAATCACTAGAAACAAAAATAAATGAATATCTCACGCCAATACTCCGGAGAAGTCCTCTGGTATGACCTCGTCCTCAGATGTCGGTACAGCTCCTGTATCTGCTCCTGTTCCTGCTTCTGCTCCTGATAATGCTCCTGTATTGTATAACTCTAGGTGGATCTCCTCTGCTAGTCCTAGGGACAAAGTCCGGATCCAGGTCCTCAGGGGACAGCAAGGTACAGAAAATACAAGCCAAAATAAATGCAGTGCAGCAGAGAATGAAATAAATAGGGTAAGCTATATAACCATCTATGTAAAAATGCAAGTGAGAGCATCACTAGTACTCAGGCTGAGCCGCTACAAGCTCTGTGTCGGGGAGCCGGTAGCGGTAATAACACGTAATGGGCCAAGCTCTGCTCGAGAGTCTTGTGCCTCACAATAATAGGGGTTTATATATATATATGATCAGCCTGTAGTCTGTGTGTCTCTCCCCACCCCATGTAATCACACGTCTCATGTCCACGATGCACCATGTCCATGTCACGCACAATCATATCTAATGCAACAAGTCATATAGTAACTAGGAATATAATGTCAATGTCAAATCCTACATCCTATACAGAATCACCATGAATATCTCAGAAAGATCCTGTCTATGAATAGTGTCAAGTGTCCTGGGTATAATGTACTTGATATGACAAGTACGAGAATATAAAGGGGTCACGAATGTCCATCTCTAGATGACATACACAATACCGCGTACGGTGTTGGCACCCGACTAATAATCGGACGCTAAGTATGTCACACGGTCCTAGGTTAAACATGCACAGCAATATAATGAAGCAAGAAAAATATGTAACAATACTGCAAAGTTTGGCAAGGTACACTTGCCTGGGGTCCTGACTCCAACTGTAGCTCTGGTCTCAGTGTGATCTGCAGGTACTACTCCGGTTGCTGAAATAAACATCACCATTAGATTCAAAAAATATCAAATAGCTAGAAACGCCTGTCCGTGAGTCCAATTTGGAGATAAGGGCAAAACGGTAATTTCGGGTCAAAACGGGGTCCACATGTGGGCCACTTTGTACCGAAAAGCGTGTCAGGGTCAAAGGTCTCCAAATTCGCCAAACTTAGTGTCAACAAGTCAGGAACGATGATACGAACCCAACGGAACTTTCATAATTGGATTTCGGTGAGCCGATCACAAAATCGCCCGTCAAGTGGAGCCTGTGGGGCCCACGATACGCGATTTTGTCAACGTTCTCAGAATCGAACCAAACTTGGGTCACAGGACCAGCGTATTGCTATGAGTCCGATGGCACAAGTTTTGTCTCGATCCGACGTGTGTACACAAAGTTACAGCGTGTTCCAGAATCGACGGATACGGGACGGTGTCGGCGGATACGCGTTGATTCCGGTGTGCACGCACATCCGAATCGACTTCTGCGAAATCCCACACGTCCGTATCAACGTCACGCACGATTCGGTAAAGACCGCGTGCGACCAAGTCGTCCCGTTTGGCGGGGCGTACCCAGTTCCGGGGTAAAATAGGGCATCATTTTTCCTGTTTTTGGATCACGGTGTGCGATCACCACAGGACGCGATGCACCGAGCGGGTTGTACGGGCACCGAGAGGGTCACACAGTCTATGCGACGCAACTGACGGAATCAAAATCAGAACTACGAATAGAAAGTTATGGGTACCTGAACAGGGCTCCAGAAACGACGTTTTTCTCGTGTCTGACTTGTGTCCGACTCGTGTCCGTCACGTGTCAGGTACTGTTCTCCCTAGGGTTTCTGTCCTGCTTCGTGTCTGCCGGAGACTCGTCGGAGGGCTCGCCGGAAGAGGCGCTGGGCTCGCCGAGGCGGTGGGACGGGTTCGCCGGCGCAGGCGGAGGCTCGAGGATCCGCTGGGAACTCCGGCGAAGGGTTCCGGGTGGCCGACTGTGCGGGGTGGCGAGGTCGGAGCGCTGCGGGAGGGTCGTCCGGCGGAGCTGGAGGAGGAGCAGCGAGGCAGCCGGAGATGGAGGGCTCGGGGCGGCGAGTTCGACGTCGGCTGGGCGAAGCTGCTGTCGAAGGCGGCCCGGACGGCGACAGTGGCGATGGCTGGAGGGACTCGAGGTACTACGGGAAGGGAACGCAAGGCGGCCGGGGCTCAGTTGCAGCGGCGGAGAAGGCCGGAGCTAGGGCTGAGGTAGCCAAAAAAGGAGGGGGAAGATGACTTCGAGGCGGGGGCTGAGGAGTAAGGGTGGTGGAGGCGGAGGAGAAAGGAGGCGGCGGGCTGAGGAGTAAGGGTGGTGGAGGCGGAGGAGAAAGGAGGCGGCGGGCTGAGGAGTAAGGGTGGCGGCGGGCTGAGGAGTAAGGGTGGTGGAGGCGGAGGAGAAAGGAGGCGGCGGGCTGAGGAGTAAGGGTGGTGGAGTCGGTCGACGGCTGCACAGGTGGCGGCACGGATGTCGAGAAGGCGGCGGCGCTGATCCCGAGGCGGCTTAAATAGCCGCAACAGTAACTCTGGCATTAGGGTTTGGTTCGGGTCGGGTCCCAAGCGGGTCGGGTCGAACCCGGATCCGACCCGCTACTGTGGGTTTAGTCTGGGTTGGTTCAAGTTGGTTTGGTTCAGCTAGGATTGGTTCGGTTTAATCAAGGTTGGTTTGGTTTAATTCGGTTAAATTCTAATTCGGTTACTAGGGCTTTAAAAATGATTCCGGAGTCCAATAAATTCACCGAAAAATACCACATGTCCGGTTTTCCATTTTACACCATAAAATATTATTTTTATAATATTTTAATATGAAATAACCAAAATTAAAAAATCCTTTAATTACCAACGCCTAGGTTTTAATCATCAGAAAAATCCTAAAAATTTCCAGAAAAATCCCCAATTAATAATTCTAAAATTTAGGGGGCTTACAATCTACCCAACTTATAAAAATTTCGTCCTCGAAATTAAAATATGGTAGGGTGCTCTCTATCCAATCTCACTTGGCTACAGTCTATAGGATTCTTCTCAAGTGAACATTGCGGTCTCTACCCAACTTAGAATTTATCCATCTATCATCTAAGGCTATACATCCAATAAAGCTATGCCCCAACTTATTTAATCATGTCATTGAATCCTCAAGTCTTTAACACCAGACCTATCACCTATGATATGCCCTTATTCATATATAAAAGGGTCATCAATAATGTGACCGGCCTGTGGGGTATATCTAGTACTGTCTATAAATCAAACTTATACCAAGTACGAGGTTTCGTCTTTCCGAAATAAGGGAAGATGGAGATCAATAATAAAGAGTTCAAGGGAATGGTATTATAATACAAGTACGAGGTTCAAGGAGATTATAGAATTCAAAAATAGGAGAGTGGTCAGGGCAGTTTGTGGATTGAAATCCTATTGGTAAAATCCTATTCGTATGCTCGTATTAGTACCGTTATGTAACTGATACGATATGCTCAGATATATCTAGAGGGCAAGTATACTATATATCTCAATCCACGTGAAGTAGTCGTGCGAAGAGCGAACCAAAATGCACTAAGGTTGATCAGACCGTAGTACACTAGTTCTGAATAGACAATTGTATTAATGTGTCGACCCAATAATACATATGTCATGAACAAGCTCGATAAAAGGATAAGCTTGCAAAAGTAGGCTATATTTAGCAGCATAATTCAAGATAGTACAATAAATATAAGTACGCTAGATGATGATTAAAAGAGCTACAATTTAATTCAAGTTCATAAAATAAGCACAATAACAAAAGACTCTATAATCTCTACAGTTATTAATTATAAAAAAAACATTCTAGGTTATAAATTATTAGCAAGTTCAAATTAATTACTAGGTTAAGGCTAGGTCACGAATCAACATGCATGAACTAAAGCAATACTAGAAACAGAAAACTATAAAAACTTACGCGCATTAGCTACTCCCTGAGTTTGTGCGTCTTCCAAAGTCATAGCCAGGGCTTGTCCGTGTCCTTGTGGTGGATTCCTCTGTTGCTGCTGAGCCTGCCGAAAGAGTGCTGCTTGTGGAGCCAAGGGTGGCCTTGGTTGATACCCTCCTGGTGCTGGTAGAGCTTGTCTGTTTAATGTCAGTGCTCTCTCTCGATGATGAGGACAATCCTTGGCTATGTGTTGGTTGGTTCCGCAAATCAAGCATAATCCTAACTTGCGTCTGCAGTCCCTCTCAATATGGCCTTCCTTGACATAATATTGACATGTAGGTAGTATCTGCGGAGAGGCTCTGGGTGGCTGGTGTAGGTGAGGCCTCTTTGCAGCTTCTTCTTGCGGTGCTTTGGCTGATGTGGAAGACCGTTTTAGACTGATCTCTCTCCTGGTGACGCGTTCCATGCGTCGGGCTGCTGCAAGGACGTCCGAGTAAGAAGTAGGCGCAACGGACCCGATCAGTCTCTGTAGCTCGTGGGTTAGACCGTCGAAGAACTTCTCAGCCTTCTCTTCTTCTGTCGGGATCAAGGTTGGGGCGAAGCGACTTAGACGAATAAATTCTGCATTGTATTCTTCCACTGTCATACTGTCCTGAGTGAGGCAATTGAACTTATCCCGAAGTTCTGATCGAGCGGTCGTCGGAATGTACATCTCCTGAAAGAGCCTGGAAAACTCTTCCCAAGTGACTCGGTCTGGTCCGAGCCGTGTCTCCTCAGATAGCCACCAGTGATGAGCATTGTCCGTCAACTGCATTCGAATCGCAGTCATCCAACGTTCTTTTAGAAGTTCTGCTGCTTCCAACTGGTGTTGTATGTTGGTGAGCCACTCATGAACTTCGGTTGGTCCTTCCTTGCCAGAAAAGGTACGGGGCTTTAGCTGCCTGAAATCGGTGATAGATCCTGTCACTGGCCGTCGTGCTGATAGATTCGCCTGCTCCAGTACAAGTGCTAGGCTGCGACTCAACGTCTCTTGTTGACTCTGCTGTTGCGCTTGCATCATTGCGCAGAACATTTGGAACATTTGTTGTCCGTCCATAGCTTGCCCTTGTGGAAATACAGGTATTGGTGGGGTGAACTGCGGCGGAGGTAGAATGTCGTCTTGCCGACCTCTTGAGGTATCTTGACTGTTTTGTTGTTCTAGTTGACCTCCACCAACCGGTGTCACTTCATCGTCATAGGTGACATCTGCAACTTGTGGTGTTCCTGCGGGAGTCTCGTCGCCTGCTTGTGAATCCATTGCTCTGCATCAAAAATAAACTATAAGAGGCGCACTGGAATCAAGGCATGATGCAAGAAAATTTAATTCGAACACGATATAGATATCAAAAAATGTTTCAAGCAAGTGGATGAGATCCTAATAACTTATCATATTCTTGTTGCAGGCTTGCTCGGTCCCTAAGTTGAAACCGAACAATTTGTCGTAGACCTGCATGGGCCACCACAAAAACTATGTCACGCTCCAGTCCCAAAATATCGAGGGACCGGACGCGTGATAATGGCCAGCAGCACACACCGAAGGACAAATCCAATTTAATGGATCCCTCGGGGCATACTTAAGCTATAATATATCAATAAACAGGTCCAATGATTTAAGTCACAGTCTATGCTAATCTCATCCACAACAGATAATCACAGATCAAATGCCAGAATAAATGTAAATAGAAATAAACTAGCATATCTCAATAAAGGTGTCTCGGAGAATAATCCGAGAATAAGTCTGATACATCAATGAAATAGACTGGAAAGAAAATCATTAGAAACAGAAATAAATGAATATCTCACTCCAATACTCCGGAGAAGTCCTCTGGTATGACCTCGTCCTCAGATGTCGGTACAGCTCCTGTATCTGCTCCTGTTCCTGCTTCTGCTCCTGATAATGCTCCTGTACTGTATAACTCTAGGTGGATCTCCTCTGCTAGTCCTAGGGACAAAGTCCGGATCCAGGTCCTCAGGGGACAGCAAGGTACAGAAAATACAAGCCAAAATAAATGCAGTGCAGCAGAGAATGAAATAAATAGGGTAAGCTATATAACCATCTATGTGAAAATGCAAGTGAGAGCATCACTAGTACTCAGGCTGAGCCGCTACAAGCTCTGTGTCGGGGAGCCGGTAGCGGTAATAACACGTAATGGGCCAAGCTCTGCTCGAGAGTCTTGTGCCTCACAATAATAGGGGTTTATATATATATATGATCAGCCTGTAGTCTGTGTGTCTCTCCCCACCCCATGTAATCACACGTCTCATGTCCACGATGCACCATGTCCATGTCACGCACAATCATATCTAATGCAACAAGTCATATAGTAACTAGGAATATAATGTCAATGTCAAATCCTACATCCTATACAGAATCACCATGAATATCTCAGAAAGATCCTGTCCATGAATAGTGTCAAGTGTCCTGGGTATAATGTACTTGATATGACAAGTACGAGAATATAAAGGGGTCACGAATGTCCATCTCTAGATGACATACACAATACCGCGTACGGTGTTGGCACCCGACTAATAATCGGACGCTAAGTATGTCACACGGTCCTAGGTTAAGCATGCACAGCAATATAATGAAGCAAGAAAAATATGTAACAATACTGCAAAGTTTGGCAAGGTACACTTGCCTGGGGTCCTGACTCCAACTGTAGCTCTGGTCTCAGTGTGATCTGCAGATACTACTCCGGTTGCTGAAATAAACATCACCATTAGATTCAGAAAATATCAAATAGCTAGAAACGCCTGTCCTTGAGTCCAATTTGGAGATAAGGGCAAAACGGTAATTTCGGGTCAAAACGGGGTCCACATGTGGGCCACTTTGTACCGAAAAGCGTGTCAGGATTAAAGGTCTCCAAATTTGCCAAACTTAGTGTCAACAAGTCAGGAACGATGATACGAACCCAACGGAACTTTCAGAATTGGATTCCGGTGAGCTGATCACAAAATCGCCCGTCAAGTGGAGCTTGTGGGGCCCACGATACGCGATTTTGTCAACGTTCTCAGAATCGAACCAAACTTGGGTCACAGGACCAGCGTATTGCTACGAGTCCGATGGCACAAGTTTCGTCTCGATCCGACGTGTGTACACAAAGTTACAGCGTGTTCCAGAATCGACGGATACGGGACGGTGTCGGCGGATACGCGTTGATTCCGGTGTGCACGCACATCCGAATCGACTTCTGCGAAATCTCACACGTCCGTATCAACGTCACGCACGATTCGGTAAAGACCGCGTGCGACCAAGTCGTCCCGTTTGGCGGGGCGTACCCAGTTCCGGGGTAAAACGGGGCGTCATTTTTCCTGTTTTTGGATCGCGGTGTGCGATCACCACAGGACACGATGCACCGAGCGGGTTGTACGGGCACCGAGAGGGTCACACAGTCTACGCGACGCAACTGACGGAATCAAAATCAGAACTACGAATAGAAAGTTATGGGTACCTGAACAGGGCTCCAGAAACGACATTTTCCTCGTGTCTGACTTGTGTCCGACTCGTGTCCGTCACGTGTCAGGTACTGTTCTCCCTAGGGTTTCTGTCCTGCTTCGTGTCTGCCGGAGACTCGTCGGAGGGCTCGCCGGAAGAGGCGCTGGGCTCGCCGAGGCGGTGGGACGGGTTCGCCGGCGCAGGCGGAGGCTCGAGGATCTGCTGGGAACTCCGACGAAGGGTTCCGGGTGGCCGACTGTGCGGGGTGGCGAGGTCGGAGCGCTGCGGGAGGGTCGTCCGGCGGAGCTGGAGGAGGAGCAGCGGGGCAGCCGGAGATGTAGGGCTCGGGGCGGCGAGTTCGACGTCGGCTGGGCGAAGCTGCTGTCGAAGGCGGCCCGGAAGGCGACAGTGGCGATGACTGGAGGGACTCGAGGTACTGCGGGAAGGGAACGGCAGGCGGCCGGGGCTCAGTTGCAGCGGCGGAGAAGGCCAGAGCTAGGGCTGAGGTAGCCGGAAAAGGAGGGGGAAGATGACTTCGAGGCGGGGGCTGAGGAGTAAGGGTGGTGGAGGCAGAGGAGAAAGGAGGCGGCGGGCTGAGGAGTAAGGGTGGTGGAGGCGGAGGAGAAAGGAGGCGGCGGGCTGAGGAGTAAGGGTGGTGGAGTCGGTCGACGGCTGCACAGGTGGCGGCACGGATGTCGAGAAGGCGGCGGCGCTGATCCCGAGGTGGCTTAAATAGCCGCAACAGTAACTCTGGCATTAGGGTTTGGTTCGGGTCGGGTCCCAAGCGGGTCGGGTCGAACCCGGATCCGACCCGCTACTGTGGGTTTAGTCTGGGTTGGTTCAAGTTGGTTTGGTTCAGCTAGGCTTGGTTCGGTTTAATCAAGGTTGGTTTGGTTTAATTCGGTTAAATTCTAATTCGGTTACTAGGGCTTTAAAAATGATTCCGGAGTCCAATAAATTCACCGAAAAATACCACATGTCCGATTTTCCATTTTACACCATAAAATATTATTTTCATAATATTTTAATATGAAATAACCAAAATTAAAAAATCCTTTAATTACCAACGCCTAGGTTTTAATCATCAGAAAAATTCTAAAAATTTCCAGGAAAATCCCCAATTAATAATTCTAAAATTTAGGGGGCTTACAAGGAGTTCCGGCTTAGGCTTTCAGAGGCTCGCTCAGAGTATCACGCTAAGGTGGGTGGCTACGATAAACTTGTCTTTGCTTAGCCAGCACACTTAAAATATGGACGATACATGCTAGTCGCTAGGTGAATCACCCCCTGCATGCTAAAAATAATACAACCCACCTAGCTAAGGGAATAATTTCAACTTGTATTGCTTGTGTTAGAACATGGAAATAAAATTTTATTTATATATGGACCCTCGCATGCTACCCTTGCCTTGTGTAACTAGACCCCGCTATGCCTCGAGTAGATCATTGTGTACTCTTCGTAGTGCACTGTTCACTTGATTACACTGCACGTCCCTAGATAATGTCGCTCGATATGTCCCTTTAAGGTTTCACTCTTCGGCTTACCCTTAGAGCCGGGCCAAACGTAAATGCTTATATTTTCATAAAAATACAATGCTTGTCTGCTTACTGTTTTTTGTACTCGTTGTCTCGATGCAATTCTTGTCACACAAATTATGCCACAAATCGAGTAATGCTATTAGTATCGTGTATGCATCTTGTTAGCCAGAAAACTATCAAATAGTCCTTCTGTGCAATGTGAACCTGTAAGTATCCGGGACAGTTAGGTGGCCAAGGCAGTCCCCGCACCAGGAGAATGCATCAAGGCAAGTTGAACTCTGATCGAGAATCATGTCAAGCAAATCAAGAATCACAGCTAGTTGAGCAATGCTCGTTCAGAACAAAAATCGTGGATTTTTTTGTCAAGATGGGAATTTGGAATGACCCAAGACTTGCATGTCGCGGACAACTTGTTTAACAAATGGATCTTCGGATCCAAGTTCCACGGACGATCTCCGGGGCACCGGGGCCGATTTGATCCGGATGGAACTCATGCAGCCTTCTTGTACGAGCTATGTGGCATCTCCGCTAACGCCGTACCATATTTACATATTAAAGGTTGATAGTCTCCTGTTCTGGATGGGATGGCTTACAGTGCACCCTGTTCTTTCATTGCATTTCATCCTCGTCATAAGACTATAACTCGTCCTTTATGGCTATGCCAACGACCTCCTGTTCATATAGATAAGTCATCCTCGCTTAGCAGCAATCCGCGTGCGAGTTATTGCATCGCATCGAGAATATCTGAAACACCTGAACGATCATGAGTATAACACACTGGTACATATGGAATACTTCAATATCTTATGCAACACACCTGATAATCCGTGTAACTCGGGCACCCGAAACATAATCTCGCTCACAACACTTGTGTTTGCATATAATATTGTCCCTTGGATTTTATTATATATGCTCGTGCATGATTTAACTTGGTTTTTCTTGGACTGGAAAGGACAAATGGTAAGTTGGTAAGTTTTACCGTGTTCCTTATATCACATGGCGCCTGCCACACGAGTTAGGCTATTCATTATTACCATGAAACTGATCCTAAGGCAAGATTAGAAAGATAACTTAATAGATGGTGCTCGGAACCCTTATAACGTGTTTGGATTTATCGAGCGGGCGAGTAGCCTCCCCACCAGTATATTCATGTACTGATAACCCATCAGATTGCTTGTAGGGTACGAGAGAACCTCGTTCGGTACGGATGCTTCCTTCGTCCGTGCTAAGGCGTGGAGTTCACTCTGGAGCCTTGGAGCGTTACGTCCGGAACTGAAGCACATATACAAGACATAATATTGTAACATCGTCTATGTATCATTCCACAAATGTAGCCACTTGGCACGTTTTTACTGTTTCAGAGAGAGGCTTGAGCGACTTGTAATCTCGGCCTAGCGCCACCTGTAACACTTGTTCAATATCAATAAAGAGTTTGCTTTACTTTTATACTTGTGTTATTCAATGCTTTCGCTATCGACGACTCTGTGAACTTGTTACCAATCGTCTATGCATTTATTATTCTTCTGTACTCGGACAATCTGTACGACTCTGTGGCTTAGACTTCTTATCGCCTGCATGGACCACGGCCTTGCACGGGTGCCACTTATGCTCGTGCGGCATCACGTCAAGATGGGTCAAGCGATCGTCCCGCGGGAGCGCTGGCGCGGTAATTCGTGCCTAGCGGGGACGACCGATTGCCTGCGAAAGATCGGGGCATGACAACCGCCCCCCTCCCCGTAGCTCGCCCCTGCTCCCCCTCTCTCCGCCACCGCCCCCCTCCCCGCCCCCGCTCTCCCTCTCCCGCAGCAATAACAGCAGCACGACGGCGAGCGCTAGAGAGCGAGCAGCGACTGTTGCTATTGGTTGTGGGGTCGGGGCAGGGAAGGGGGCGGCAGCGGAGAGGGGGGATGTGGCGGAGAGGGGGCCCGTGGCAGGGAGGGGGTGGATCTGGGGGGGGAGCGACGACGGTAGTGGGCAGGGGGAGCGGGAGGGGGGAAGCGGCGACAGCGGTGGCCTGCCTGTAGGGGAACGGGGGTGAGAGAAAAGGGGAAGAAGAAATGAGAAAATTTTAGTCAAAAAAATTTGGTCAAAAGTTGACCGTCATCACTGAACGAATTCTGTCAAAAGTGGAAAAACTTGTACATTATGGTAACAATATGGGGTGC
The DNA here is from genome assembly GCA_036927795.1 of Iris macrosiphon. Lineage (NCBI taxonomy): Eukaryota > Viridiplantae > Streptophyta > Magnoliopsida > Asparagales > Iridaceae > Iris > Iris macrosiphon. The sequence goes on from JAYESA010000003.1 coordinate 172,114,657, forward strand.
ACCCTTAATATGGATAAATAAATTAGGGGGTAATTCAAAATTTCTCAATTAAAAAATACCCAGCTCTACTTATAGGATTAGTTTCCCTCATGTCAAGATGCGTAAAAGGACGGGCGGCCTGGAATCCGGGATGGCCCCAACCCGGTCAACTGACCGGCCCGCTCCGGCCCATTCCCTCCCCCCTCCGGGTCCGGGCTGGGTCGGAGGATCCGACCCGCAAGTCTGGCTCGGCCCAGCCCGCTGTCGCCCACGTTCGGGACGAGTTCAATTCAGTAGGTCCGGTTGGCCCGGACCGGACAGACCCGGTTCAGGCCCGGTTCGACCCAGTTCGGTTGAAATTTAATTTAATTTTTTTTAGAATATAACCGTTATGGGGTATTTTACACCCGATTTAGTTGCAATTTTTTTTACCTATTTAGGGATATTTTTGTCATTTTGCTAAAAATGACCAAAATACCATTTATAACAACTCTTTTGAGGGTATTTGGGGTCATTTGCCCCCCAAAAATTTTTATAAATAGTCCATAATTCATGAAAAATAAATACAACAAAATTTCTCCTATCTTATAATTTTTTTTCCTCTCTTTCAAAGTTTAGAACCAAGTACATTACAAAGTTTAGAAGCAAAACAATTACTGGAGTCCAACTTCCCTCTCAACAAATTTTTTGCGATTTTTTTGGAGGCTTCTAGCAGACGTTACAAGTAATTTTAATATTACAGAATTTTTTTTTCTGATTTGAGATTTTTTTTTCCTCTCTCCCTTTTGATAGAGAAGTAACTAATTTAGCTCAAAAAAATTGAATTTTTTTTTAAATATGGATGGACAAGAACCAAACCAACATTATGAAAATTATGATTATTATAATAATATGTTTGGAAATAATTATATTCCTGATTTTGTGCTACCGACACAAATGTCAACTCCTGAAGTTAGGAGTATCACCACGGCTACAAATATTGACAATAGAAAATAATCTTTTTTATGGAAATATTATACAAAAATATTTGTCACTGATAGTGAGGGCGCACCGATTTTAGATCCAAAAGATCAAAAATCAATACCTAAAACTGCGGAATGTAAGAAATATAAGTGGGTTTACAAATAATAAAAAAATGATGGCACAGGCACTTTAAAAAGATACTACGAAAGTTGCTATGGCAAAGACACGCTGCAGGCTACACAAACACAGCTAAGTACCGGTGGTCATGGATCTTCTTTAGATAACTTTACTTATTCTGATGCTCGTAACAAGACTGAGTTAGCAAGATATATGATATGTGAGAAACAACCATTTATATTTTGTGAGAGTGATTTCTATTATAAATATACAAGTAATACCCTTAATCCTTGTTTTACTAAAGTTTCTAGATCTAGTGCTAGAGTAGAGGCTCTGAAATTTTTTCAAAAAAAAAGGTTGCTTTGAAAGAAAGTTTTATGCATGTTAGTAAATTAACTTTAATTTCTGATATATGGACTACTAAGCAAAATTATGCTTATATTTGTATCACGACACATTATATAGATCTAAGATGATGTTACAAAAATGCATCATTTGGCTAATATCTTTAGAATTTTTACATACTGGCGCTGTAATCGGTGACGCTATAATACAATTTATGCGTGAATATGATATTCACAATTAAATAGTTTATTTTTTTTTTGATAATTCTAGTATAACACAACTTCTATAATGTTTTGAAAACATAATTTACGCCTATGTTAGAAGGTAGACTTTTTCATGTTATGTGCTTGTCTCATATTATTAATTTGATTGTACAAGAATGTCTTAAATTATTTCAAGTAAATTTAGTGTCACTACCATATTTTCTAGGAAAGGGTATTTTGGTAATTTCCTATTTAAATAAATATTGTGCATGGTAAATAATTATTTGTTGTATTATTTAATTGTTGTTAGTTATTATTTAATTATTTTAGACTTATTTTAGTGGACCCAACTAGTTTAGTTTGGACCCATGGACCAACATGAATTAATTAGTTAGACTTGGCCCATTTAGAAAGCCCATAGTTAAGGAGATGGATTAAATTAATTAAATGATTAAACTAGAAGCTTCCTTCCTTAATTATTTCTTCATGAGAGGCCCCAAGGGGTACATTGGACATTTTACAATTGCTTAGGGGAGGGGCTATGGCCGGCCTATATAGGAGGGGGGGAAATTTCTCTCTCCTCCCATTTTATTCCAAATCTAGATCTAGAATTCTCCCACTACCAAATTCCCTCCATTCCCAATCCAATTCCCTACCAAATTCATTCCAAATTCTTCCCAATTCACCATTAGAGAAGGAGGAAGCAAGGATCTAGAAGAAGGAAGTAAGGATCTACAAAGAGGAGCAAGGATCTACAATTTGGAAGCAAGTTCATCTCAATTGGAGGTTTCATTGGGAATCCATCTCCCAATAGGTATAATTCAGATTTTTCCCATTTAAATAGCTTCTAAATATGAGATTTAATCATGTAAAATCAACCTATATGTATGTAGTACCCATAGGACTTTGTTTTGTGTTCATAGGAGACCCATGGAGAAAGTTATGGTGCTTTTTGTGTCAATTTTGTTGGAATTCCAAATTTATATTTTGTTGTGTGTGTCAATTGATCCTATAGATCAATTGAACATGAGATTTGTGTTTGAGGCTAGTGTCGTGTCCATATTGGGATACTTGTGGTTCGTATCCCAACTATTTGGTGATACGTGTCATTTGGGGGTTTTCCTCCGACACGGGGCTTTGAACATGTCGTATTTTGACACGGACACATAGATCTACTTTTGACGCTTTGATTTGTTCATAAATATTATTTGTGATTTGTTTGTGTCCTTCGGGGTGCACTTGGTTGTGTGTTGGACTCGTGTCGCATGCGTATCCTAGATCTAGTGGGATACGGTGAGATACTCTCCAATTGTGTGTATTTTTGCATAGATCTAATTAATTGTGGTTCGATTCTTATTTCATAATTAGTAAAAATATATGGATATTAAATATTTATTTTGTGTATTTATTATAGTAATTATTGTAGCATGGATCTATATTTTGTGTGTGCTAATATTATGTACAATATAATATATATAGATTTCTTACATGCAAATATATATGTTACTACTTGTTAAATAATATAATTTATACATAAAATGTTTTATAAAATATATTGTATGTTTAATTGTGTAATTATATTATTTATAATTATTATGTAATTATTTGGATATTAATGTAAATATTTTAGTTGTGTTTCTAGCCATGTTAATTATGTACATTAATATGTGCATTGTGTTTTGTAATTATTAATAATTTAATGTGCAAATTTATGTGTATATATATATAAGTATATATATATCTATTTAATTGTTTTATATGTATATATATATATATATTTATTTATATTGATTTATATAGATTTATATATATATATTTATATAGATATTTCCTGTGTTTTAGCGACAGCAGCTAATAATGACAGATCCTGTCATTAATAGCCTCGGGCAGCAGCAGCAGCCGCTGAAGCCATTAATGACAGATTCTGTCATTAAAAGCACAGCAGTGGCGGCGGGAATGAGCAGCGGTTTAATGACAGTTTTCTGTGACAGTCGTTAACTGTCACTATTTAAGTGGCAGTGGATTTAATTCACAGCAGTATTGGCGACAGTTTTTGCTGCGACAGTTGGAACTGTCACTATAGGCTGTTTAATTTAAATAGTTTTCTTAGCTCACTGTTTTCAGTGACGCTTTGACAGATTTAATGTATATATTATATATTGTATTTGTGTATATTTATATGTATATATATATGTGTTTTTGTGAGGAATAATATTTGTTATAATATATTATATTATTTGTATATATATTGGGTTGTATATATATATTTTAAAGGTATATATATTAATTGTATTATTAATATACTTTTGTGTGATTCTTTTGGAATCTAATTTGATTCCTAAATTATTGTAGTTTATCTCTATATTATTTTATAGATGTCTTGTGAGGTTGACTTTGGGTTTGACCATGTTTGACTTTAGTGGACTTTAGAGTTGACCATAGTTGACTTTCAACTTAGAATTGACTTATTGGCCTAGAAGTTGTCTAGTTTGACTTGTTATCTTTCCGGGACCTTGTATTAATGTGGTATTCCATATCTAGGTCTTCGAGGCACCGAGTCAGACATTTGTGAGACTGTTCATTGGACTTCAGGCGAGTACATTCTCTGATAGTTTCTTATTTATGATATCCTCTATGTTCGTTGTATCTAGTGTAGATATACATGTTCTCTTGACACTATGGTTACACGGATTGGTATATCCGGATCTCGTCATGAGATATTATTCCTTGGTATATGGTGTATATGGTGCAAGTATTGTTTCATTGGTTATCTTGTACATGTACAGACACCGATTCTCGGGGAGACTAGCTATCTTCTTGGGAAATCTAGTGCCATAACGTACCGTGGTTGGATCTATTATACCAGTCGGGGTGGGAAGTATTTTAGTGTAGATATGTGATCATACCCTCCTTGTGCATGTCTTGTTTCTTGTGAGTGTTGATCATACACCGCACGTATGATTAACCAGGCCATTATACTCTTGTGCAAGTTTCCAAGCCGATCACATGTTAAAGCTAGTACTCGCACACTTAGTCATTAGTATTCTTGTTCCATCAGCATATTGTTCATTATTGTATTTCTTTCCAGTATTTCCTTATTGTCTCTACATTCTTGTCTCTATTTATGCATCTTGTTTATCCACAGCTACTTACTGTTACATAGTTTTTATCATTATTTGAGAACTGCTGTTAGGGTTGTACTCTGCTCCTTTCCTGACTGGATATATTTTTCCAGATGACACTGAGGAGTACGCTACCTATTATGGACCCCAGGATGTTGTGGGTTTAGATTCTGAGACCCTGGCTCAAGAGAGACTTATTCCAACTGAGACAGTTGACCCTGGAGTTGTAGCTTTATAGTTTTGTAGTATTCTTTTGTACTGGATTTGTCTCCAGCATATTTTTGTATTTTTTTTCAGACTCATTGATGTATTATTTTAGACTCATGAGTTGTATTGTGACTATTATATTCTTATCTGATTCGTGTTCATTCTATCTTAGTTCTGTGATTGAGTACACTATCTTTTGGTGGTTCATTATATTAGATAGACTTTCTAGACAGCGTTCTACCGCCGATTCTGCGGCGTAGGCTGGGCGTTGTTTCCGACTAGTACCCTTACCCCGGGTGCGGGTCGTGACACGTTTTTGGTGGTGGCCCATGCTGTAACGCCCCGCTTCAAACGGTTACTTAAGAAACACTACGCTGCTTCGACTCGGTTGAGAATCGAGTCTCGGGGAAACCTTACCGCCAAATCAACACGGACGAAGTGCAATGAACCCTTCGAATTAATCGAGCGGCTTCTATTGAAATAAGTCCAAGAGTTTTCGTTGGTTGCTTTGCTTTTTGGTTTTGTGTTGCCTTGTGTTTTGAGTTGCTTTCGATGACTTGGTTTTCATGATTTCGCCTTCTCGCTTGCGCTTTCTTTTCGAATCGTAAGGGAAAGAGATCGAAGTATGCTAATCAAGTATTGTTGCATTTTCAGGACGCATAACCAAAGAGTGAACGTCGCTTAGGCTTCCCCATCTCCTCGTTCGGTTCATTAGGTGAGTGGCTTAGGCCCTTCTATGAATCCTTTAAGTCTGCATGCCTAATAAAGAATCTCTAGTTCACATAAATATGTTGCCTCACTAAAAAGATAAGCTAAAAGAGAAAGAAAGTATTGCATGCTTCAAGTATAGAACTGCTAACTTACTAGTTGCTTATGGAATGCTTAACTGTCCCTCGTGTATCTGTGCATTGAGTATTGTGGCAAAACTCTGGACTTGAGCTTAATAATGAGAAAAGAGAAAAAGAGATAACTTGTGTGCTTGGTTCATCAGTTGCATGATAGCATATTTTCTGATAGGGCTTGCATTCATGCATTTGGTCAGGACAACTTGTGCACAAGGTTTATCTCTCGGGCGGTCCCTGGGGCACTGGGGATCGTTCGGCCGGAAGAGATCTAGATACCTGAGGCTTGTACGTCCTTGGGTAGACCGGAGACTCGTCTATTAGTGAGATTGGGCTTGTACGTCCCAACTGCTAATCCCGTGGAGGGGACCATCATATAGTTAGGACGCATGCTAGGTTTACCTTCTTGCATACCTAACAAATTGATGCCTACTTATTGATTCATAAGTTATTCATATGCAAATTGTGGCTAACTTGTGTGTCTGCTGCAGGGATAACCGCTCGGTCGTGGGTAAGAAATATCATATGCATATGCTAAATATTGTCTATGTTTCCTAGCATGAATTGTTAAAAAGAAACTAGACAACCAGAAAGACCACTTAATAATGCTAGCTTCATATGCTTACTTAGTGTGGATTTCTAAGGTGAGTTTGGCCACGGTCGCTCACCAGTACATGTGGTAGTACTGACCCACGTTTGTGGGCAAATATCCAGGTGCTGGGAGCGAGAGTCTGGCAAGCATCCTCAACCTGAATCAGCGTGTGCGCACCCTTCCTTAGGATTGTGTTCGTGCTGCTTCTTCCACTGCTTACCTCTCCAGTGGGCTACTTCCTCTTCTGCTAGATGTTTTGCTATTTTGGTCCTACTACAAGGGCATAATGTAATGGGCGTTGTGGCTAGTTTTGGGAATGTGAAAAGAGTTGTAAGCCTTCTAAGGCATATTTTGTAACTCAGCCAAGCAAACACTTTGTAATCCAAATCTTCAGTATTCAATAAAATGGAAGTATTTTGTGTGCTTATCAAATGTGTTCAACTTTGGTTCTCTGCGTTTTACTCTGTGCCTATATATGTATATTTTGTCTAACTTGTCTTGTGCAGGTACGTTGCCTGGTGCAAGCGCAACTTAGGCTTGCACGGCATCGCGCCCAAGCGAGGACGAACGGTTCCGTAGGGACCAAGCGAGGACGAATGGTTCCGTAGGGACCAAGCGAGGACGATAGGCCCTACGGGATCGGCCCCTGCGGGATCGGGGCGCGACAGGTGGTATCAGAGCATGGCTTTACGTCCTTGGCCTCTTCAAACATCGTCTTCGAAAAGGATATAAGTTTTCAAGCGATTTCAAAAGTCCCGAATTTCGAAAATAGATTTCAAATCTATAAGAAGTAAATCGAGAGTATGAAAGGTCCCTAAGAGTATGAAAACCCAACGTCCCATGCAATAAGTCTATAATACGTTATGAGACTAATGCAAGCTACTCTCTTTTGCAGCAAAGATGACAAGAACAGGTGCTGGTAACCCTGAGTCATCGCGCGCAGCTAGCGTGAGCGATGATCAAATGGATAGATTGATTGCAATGTTACAGAATCAAAACGATCGTCATGCTGCGCAACAAGAACGATTCGAGGCTCAGCAGCAACGAGCAGATGCTAGAGCCTTGGCACAACAAAAGCAGCTTGACTCCCTGACGCAGATAGTGACAACGCTAGCAGCGAACAGTGGTGCATCTGGCACCGCCGTAATACCTGTGACTGCCCCGACCATGCCTCAAGGCGCAGGATTAGCAGAAACAAACGAGCCTCCTCGCGCGGCCGGAAAGTCTACCTTTAAAGGCGCTGAGTTCCTGAAGTTGAACCCTCCGGAGTTTGAAGGCAGGACCACGCCGGATAAGATGATGGACTGGGTCACAAAGATGGAGAGCTTGTTTAGCTTTGCCTCAATACCTGCGAACAAGAGGGTGGCGTGCGCAGATATGCAGTTGCGGTTACGAGAACACGACTGGTGGGAAGTCAAGAAAACAGACCTTGCCACCAAGCATCAGGATGGCAGGATCACATGGGGAATGTTCAAGGAAGCATTCCTTGCTCACTATCTTCCACCGGCTGTCAGGCAGAGAAAAGAAGACGAGTTTACCGAGCTTAAGCAAGGGAGCATGTCCGTCGAAGACTATGAGTCAGAATTCTCCAAACTTGCTAAGTTCGCTAGCTCGATGATTCCCGATGAGGCAGCTCGCACACATCGGTTCATAAAGGGCTTAAACGATAATCTAAGAAAAGATGTTATGAACCGGGAGTGCAAAACCTATATACAAGCCTTTGAGGCAGCTGTGCAGAATGAGCAGTTCACTCCGCAAAATGCTCCAGAAAGGGCACCGGCTCCTCGAAACCCTCCTGCTAAAAGATACCATGATGGAGAAAAGAAAACAGCGGGCGAGCGGCGCCCAGGTCCTATATGCAATTACTGTCGCAACCCAGGCCATACCGTGGATGTTTGTCGTGCTGCAAAAAGGAAATGTTTTAACTGCGGTAAAAAAGGGCATCAGGCAGTGAACTGCCAAAACCAGACGGTTCCGCCGCCATACCAGAGTGGAAACAATAAGACTGCTCGGGTTGAGACTCAGACCCCTCCGGGTCCTGCTCTGGAACCAACTGATCAGACAAGAAGGCCAAGAGTTTATCAGTTGAATATAGAGCGAGACGAGAGTGGCCACGATGTTGGTGAGTCTTATTCCTTTGAACTCTTGATGCTTGATCTTTGCCTCCTTGATCTCTTAAGTTTCGAGGACGAAACTTCTTCTCAGTGGGGTAGTATGTAACGCCCCGCTTCAAACGGTTACTTAAGAAACACTACGCTGCTTCGACTCGGTTGAGAATCGAGTCTCGGGGAAACCTTACCGCCAAATCAACACGGACGAAGTGCAATGAACCCTTCGAATTAATCGAGCGGCTTCTATTGAAATAAGTCCAAGAGTTTTCGTTGGTTGATTTGCTTTTTGGTTTTGTGTTGCCTTGTGTTTTGAGTTGCTTTCGATGACTTGGTTTTCATGATTTCGCCTTCTCGCTTGCGCTTTCTTTTCGAATCGTAAGGGAAAGAGATCGAAGTATGCTAATCAAGTATTGTTGCATTTTCAGGACGCATAACCAAAGAGTGAACGTCGCTTAGGCTTCCCCATCTCCTCGTTCGGTTCATTAGGTGAGTGGCTTAGGCCCTTCTATGAATCCTTTAAGTCTGCATGCCTAATAAAGAATCTCTAGTTCACATAAATATGTTGTCTCACTAAAAAGATAAGCTAAAAGAGAAAGAAAGTATTGCATGCTTCAAGTATAGAACTGCTAACTTACTAGTTGCTTATGGAATGCTTAACTGTCCCTCGTGTATCTGTGCATTGAGTATTGTGGCGAAACTCTGGACTTGAGCTTAATAATGAGAAAAGAGAAAAAGAGATAACTTGTGTGCTTGGTTCATCAGTTGCATGATAGCATATTTTCTGATAGGGCTTACATTCATGCATTTGGTCAGGACAACTTGTGCACAAGGTTTATCTCTCGGGCGGTCCCTGGGGCACTGGGGATCGTTCGGCCGGAAGAGATCTAGATACCTGAGGCTTGTACGTCATTGGGTAGACCGGAGACTCGTCTATTAGTGAGATTGGGCTTGTACGTCCCAACTGCTAATCCCGTGGAGGGGACCATCATATAGTTAGGGCGCATGCTAGGTTTACCTTCTTGCATACCTAACAAATTGATGCCTACTTATTGATTCATAAGTTATTCATATGCAAATTGTGGCTAACTTGTGTGTCTGCTGCAGGGATAACCGCTCGGCCGTGGGTAAGAAATATCATATGCATATGCTAAATATTGTCTATGTTTCCTAGCATGAATTGTTAAAAAGAAACTAGACAACCAGAAAGACCACTTAATAATGCTAGCTTCATATGCTTACTTAGTGTGGATTTCTAAGGTGAGTTTGGCCACGGTCGCTCACCAGTACATGTGGTAGTACTGACCCACGTTTGTGGGCAAATATCCAGGTGCTGGGAGCGAGAGTCTGGCAAGCATCCTCAACCTGAATCAGCGTGTGCGCACCCTTCCTTAGGATTGTGTTCGTGCTGCTTCTTCCGCTGCTTACCTCTCCAGTGGGCTACTTCCTCTTCTGCTAGATGTTTTGCTATTTTGGTCCTACTACAAGGGCATAATGTAATGGGCGTTGTGGCTAGTTTTGGGAATGTGAAAAGAGTTGTAAGCCTTCTAAGGCATATTTTGTAACTCAGCCAAGCAAACACTTTGTAATCCAAATCTTCAGTATTCAATAAAATGGAAGTATTTTGTGTGCTTATCAAATGTGTTCAACTTTGGTTCTCTGCATTTTACTCTGTGCCTATATATGTATATTTTGTCTAACTTGTCTTGTGCAGGTACGTTGCCTGGTGCAAGCGCAACTTAGGCTTGCACGGCATCGCGCCCAAGCGAGGACGAACGGTTCCGTAGGGACCAAGCGAGGACGAATGGTTCCGTAGGGACCAAGCGAGGATGATAGGCCCTACGGGATCGGCCCCTGCGGGATCGGGGCGCGACACATGCAGGTCTAGCTTCACAAGTATGTGATATCGTGGTAGTGCGACAACTTAGTTGTACTACTGCGAGCCTGCAATAGGATAAAGGATATAGGATATAGGCTGAGATACTCAATCACATCTAGAAAAATTCTTTTGATTCAACTATTCTCCTTTGATATTGATACTTGATCCCTTAAACTGTCCTTTCCTTGATGTCTTACATCTTGTGCCATATTGATTCTTTCTTTCGCTTTGTCTCAGGATGCCGCCTAAGACTAGATCACAGCAGGGGAGAGCAGTTTCTGAGAGGTCTGCGACATCCCGAGGGCCTGCACCAGTCACTTCTCCGGTGATTGGAGTGTCAGCTGCTTTCGGAGGTCCACCACCCACTCAGAGGACTGTGCCAGCTGTATCTGAGGGGTTTCCACCTCCACCTCCTGTGCCAGCAGAGGCGTCACAGATGTTTACTCTGTTTCGTGAGATGCTCGAGGCACAGAGGGCTCAGTCGGAGGCACATCAGAGGCAGACCGACATTCTACGGCAGGGCATCGAGAGTGCTCATCAGCTTGCTCGTGCTATAGTTGAGAGAGGAGTTCCGGTCCAGCAGCAAGTTGTTCCTCAGGTTGCTCAGCTTCGGCCAGGCAACATTCAGGACTTCAAGAAACTGGAGCCTAGGATTTTCAAAGGGACGGAGGACATCGTCTATGCTGATGATTGGCTCGAGGACATTGAACGTCTTATGAGGGTGTCCCGTCTTTCTGAAGATCTGAAGGTTGAGGCGGTAGGACTTCAACTGTTCGACGTCGCTCGTACCTGGTTCAGGAATGAGCCGGTTCTAGTTGACGCAGGACAATCTTGGGAGGTATTCAGGGACCTTTTCAAGAAGAAGTTTTTCGCCCGGATAGACAGGCTTGACTTGGGGAGACAATTTGAGAGTCTCATTCAGGGAAGCATGTCTGTGGAGGAATACGCTGCAGAGTTCGGTAGGCTGAGCCGATTTGCAGAGTATCTGGTGAGGGAGCCGGAGGTTCGAGCTATTCGTTTCCGAGAGGGTCTAAACTGGGAGGTGAAGATTCTCATTCCGTCTTTTTATGAGACATACTCGGAGATACTTGCGGAGACACGCAAGGTTGAGCGGGATCTGGGTTTGAAGACCAAGAGAGACCGTGATTCTTTTCTGGGGGCCAACGGCAGTGCAGTATCTGCCAAACATCCTCATTTCCAGTCCAGACCTTTCCAGCAGCCACAGCAGAACCAGACTCCAGCTAGAGCGCCTTTTCACCAGGCACCTCAGCAGCAGAGGCAGTTACAGCAAGCTCCATGCAACTTCTGCAAGAAGCCCGGCCACATCTGGAAAGTTTGCAGAAAGAGGCTAGGAGTTTGTTTGTATTGTGGTACTGAAGGGCATCAATTGAGGGAGTGTCCTCGTCGTGCAGTTCAAGGAGCAGCTCCAGCTCCAAGGACACAGACGAGACCACCTGCAGCACAACCGAGGGGACCGCTTCCGACACAGCAGCAGCGTTTTGTCCAGCATCAGCAGCAGGGAGGTGCTCGACAGGGACGAGCGTTTGCTATGACAGTCGAAGAGGAGGAACCCACCGGAGATGTCATCGCAGGTTCTATTCTTCTTGATTCCATTCCAGCTTTAGCTTTGTTTGATAGTGGTGCTTCCCATAGTTTTGTATCTGTTTCTTTTGCTCTAAAGCATGGTTTGGTAGCTGAGTCTTTGCTTAGGACTTGCAAGATCATGACCGGGGGAGGCATTATCCTGGTTAATGATATTTGCAAAGATCGGAGAGTTACTCTGGGAGGCCGGGAGTTGAGTGCGTGTCTACTTGTAATGCCACTTCCGAGCTACGACATTGTACTCGGGATGGATTGGTTGAGTAGGCACCGTGCTAGCATAGATTGTAGAGGAGGTAGAGTTTTGTTTGGTCCGCCAGGAGAGCCAGAGTTCGAGTTTGCTAGAGGAGCTACGGAGCAGGAAGAAGGCATTATTTGTGGAGCTATGGTGGAAGACAAGAAGTTGCCACATCCGTTGATAGCAGAATTTTTGGATGTGTTTCCTGAAGAATTGCCAGGATTGCCGCCAGATCGAGATGTTGAATTTTCTATAGACTTGGTGCCAGGTGCAGAACCGATTTTGCAGCATGTCTATAGAGTAAACAACAACGAGCTGGTCGAGTTAAAGAAGCAGGTGGACGAATTGCAGGATAAGGGGTTTATCAGATCGAGTTCTTCACCAGGGGGAGCCCCGGTATTGTTTGTACCGAAGAAGGATGGATCGGTGCGTATGTGCATTGATTACAGGGCTTTGAATAATCTCACTATCAAGAATAAGTATCCTTTGCCACGGATTGATGATCTGTTTGATCAGTTGAGTGGTGCAAAGGTATTTTCTAAGATAGATTTGAGATCAGGCTACCATCAGGTGAAGGTGAAGCCGGAGGACATACCGAAGACTGCTTTTAGAACTCGGTATGGTCAGTACGAGTTTATGGTGATGCCGTTTGGTTTGACTAATGCACCGGCGGTATTTATGAACTTGATGAACAAGGTGTTCCACCAGTACCTTGACAAGTTCGTGGTGGTGTTCATCGACGACATACTCATATACTCGAGGACACCGGAGGAGCATGAGGAGCATTTGAGGATTGTGTTGGATGTGCTGAGGAAGGAGAAGCTGTATGGAAAGTTGTCCAAATGTGAGTTTTTCTTGGACAAGGTGGAATTCTTGGGGCATGTTGTGACTGGTGATGGTATTTCAGTGGATCCGAAGAAGATTTCAGCAGTGGAATCTTGGAAGACTCCGAGTTTGGTAGCAGAGATCAGGAGTTTCTTGGGATTGGCAGGCTACTACAGAAAGTTTGTGCAAGATTTTTCGAGGATTGCTGAGCCGATGACCAGACTCACAAGGAAGGATGTGGAGTTTGTTTGGACGGAAGATTGCCAGGCCGCTTTTGAGGAGTTGAAGAAGAGGTTGACGTCTGCTCCTATTTTGACATTGCCATCAGGGTCCGGAGGTTTCACTATTTATAGTGATGCATCGGAAAAGGGTTTAGGTTGTGTTCTTCAGCAGCATGGGAAAGTGATTGCCTATGCATCCAGACAATTGCGTCCTCATGAAAAGAACTATCCTACCCATGATTTGGAGTTGGCAGCTGTCATATTCGCCCTGAAGTTGTGGAAACATTATTTGTACGGAGAGCGTGTGGAGATCTTCACAGACCACAAAAGCTTGAAGTACGTTTTCACGCAGAAGGAGTTGAACATGAGGCAGCGTCGGTGGTTGGAACTGATGAAGGATTTTGATATCTCTTTACAATATCATCCTAGGAAGGCCAATGTAGTTGCCGATGCTTTGAGCAGGTATCCGGTAGCTATGTTCTTGACGCAGGATCGATATTTGTTGGAGGACTTGGAGAGCTTGGGCATTGAGGTGATTGTTCCTGGTGGTGCTATACAGATGTGGGGATTGCAGATACATTCAGATTTGATGGATAGGATCAAGGCAGCACAGTATGATGACGTATCTTTGAGGAGTATCAGAGCTCAGGTGAGAGCAGGATTGGAGGATGATTTTACTATTGCAGAGGATGGATCTTTGAGGCATGGAGTTAGATTGTGTGTGCCTAGTGGGGAGTTGCGAGAGAAGATATTGCAGGAAGCGCATCGCTCTCAGTATTCCATACATCCAGGTGCTAACAAGATGTATCGGGATATGCGAGAGAGTGTGTGGTGGTATGGCATGAAGAGGGAAGTGGCACAGTTTATATCCAGATGCTTAGTGTGCCAGCAGGTGAAGGCCGAGAGGCAGAGACCAGGAGGTTTACTTCAGCCATTACCCATTCCAGAGTGGAAGTGGGAACACATTACTATGGATTTTGTGTCCGGACTACCACGATCTCCAGGAGGGAAAGACGCGATTTGGGTCATTGTTGATAGATTGACCAAGTCGGCCCACTTTTTGCCTTTCAATGTGGGTTTGTCTACGGAGAAGCTGGCAGAGATGTATGTGAGGCAGATCGTTAGGATACATGGAGTTCCCGTCAGCATAGTCTCAGATCGGGATAGTCGTTTCACTTCTCATTTCTGGAGGAGTTTGCAGGAGAGTTTGGGCACTCAGCTCAAGTTCAGTACTGCATATCATCCCCAGACAGATGGGCAGTCAGAGAGGACTATTCAGACTCTCGAGGATATGTTGCGCACTTGTGTACTAGATTTCGGGGGTTCTTGGGAGGACCATCTCCATTTGGTAGAGTTTGCTTACAACAACAGTTACCAGGCCAGTATAGAGATGTCACCTTTTGAAGCTCTATATGGTCGGAGGTGTCGTACTCCTTTGTCTTGGGACGATGTTGGAGAGAGAGTTTTGCTTGGGCCAGAGATGGTTGTGGATGCAGCAGAGAAGGTTCAGTTGATCAGAGACAGACTTCGAGTGGCACAGGACAGACAACGGCATTGGGCCGATAGCCATCGGAGACCCTTGGAGTTTGAGGTGGGTGGTTTGGTGTTTCTGAGGATTTCTCCGACACGAGGCACGATTCGCTTCGGTGGAGGCGGAAAGCTTAGTCCACGATTCATTGGACCTTTCACTATTCTAGAGAGGGTCGGTGCAGTTGCTTATAGACTAGACTTGCCACCTGCATTGGAGGAAGTGCACAACGTGTTTCATGTGTCGCAGTTGAGACGATACGTGGCAGATCCTAGTCATGTATTGGATCACTCAGAGATAGAGGTGGGCCCTACTCTTAGCTATCCAGAGCAGCCAGTTGGAATTCTGGATCGGAGAGAGAAGGTGCTGAGGAACCAGACTATTCCTTTGGTGCGCGTCGCATGGAGGCATCACTCTCCGGGGGAGTCTACCTGGGAGAGAGAGGATGACATGCGAGAGCGTTATCCATATTTGTTTGTACCTTGAGGTATGTTATTTCTAGTTATGTTCTGTTCATTGTTATGTTCTGTTCATTAGTTAGTTGTGATTCTTTAGTTCTGTTCTGTGATTTTCTGGGGGTAGTTTTCGTCTTTCAATTTCGAGGACGAAATTATTTTAAGGAGGGTAGACTTGTCACTACCACATTTTCTAGGAAAGGGTATTTTGGTAATTTCCTATTTAAATAAATATTGTGCATGGTAAATAATTATTTGTTGTATTATTTAATTGTTGTTAGTTATTATTTAATTATTTTAGACTTATTTTAGTGGACCCAACTAGTTTAGTTTGGACCCATGGACCAACATGAATTAATTAGTTAGACTTGGCCCATTTAGAAAGCCCATAGTTAAGGAGATGGATTAAATTAATTAAATGATTAGACTAGAAGCTTCCTTCCTTAATTATTTCTTCATGAGAGGCCCCAAGGGGTACATTGGACATTTTACAATTGCTTGGGGGAGGGGCTATGGCCGGCCTATATAGGAGGGGAGGAAATTTCTCTCTCCTCCCATTTCATTCCAAATCTAGATCTAGAATTCTCCCACTACCAAATTCCCTCCATTCCCAATCCAATTCCCTACCAAATTCATTCCAAATTCTTCCCAATTCACCATTAGAGAAGGAGGAAGCAAGGATCTAGAAGAAGGAAGCAATGATCTACAAAGAGGAGCAAGGATCTACAATTTGGAAGCAAGTTCATCTCAATTGGAGGTTTCATTGGGAATCCATCTCCCAATAGGTATAATTCAGATTTTCCCATTTAAATAGCTTCTAAATCTGAGATTTAATCATGTAAAATCAACCGATATGTATGTAGTACCCATAGGACTTTGTTTTGTGTTCATAGGAGACCCATGGAGAAAGTTATGGTGCTTTTTGTGTCAATTTTGTTGGAATTCCGAATTTATATTTTGTTGTGTGTGTCAATTGATCCTATAGATCAATTGAACATGAGATTTGTGTTTGAGGCTAGTGTCGTGTCCATATTGGGATACTTGTGGTTCGTATCCCAACTATTTGGTGATACGTGTCATTTGGGGGTTTTCCTCCGACACGGGGCTTTGAACATGTCGTATTTTGACACGGACACATAGATCTACTTTTGACGCTTTGATTTGTTCATAAATATTATTTGTGATTTGTTTGTGTCCTTCGGGGTGCACTTGGTTGTGTGTTGGACTCGTGTCGCATGCGTATCCTAGATCTAGTGGGATACGGTGAGATACTCTCCAATTGTGTGTATTTTTGCATAGATCTAATTAATTGTGGTTCGATTCTTATTTCATAATTAGTAAAAATATATGGATATTAAATATTTATTTTGTGTATTTATTATAGTAATTATTGTAGCATGGATCTATATTTTGTGTGTGCTAATATTATGTACAATATAATATATATAGATTTCTTACATGCAAATATATATGTTACTACTTGTTAAATAATATAATTTATACATAAAATGTTTTATAAAATATATTGTATGTTTAATTGTGTAATTATATTATTTATAATTATTATGTAATTATTTGGATATTAATGTAAATATTTTAGTTGTGTTTCTAGCCATGTTAATTATGTACATTAATATGTGCATTGTGTTTTGTAATTATTAATAATTTAATGTGCAAATTTATGTGTATATATATATAAATATATATATATCTATTTAATTGTTTTATATGTATATATATATATATATTTATTTATATTGATTTATATAGATTTATATATATATATTTATATAGATATTTCCTGTGTTTTAGCGACAGCAGCTAATAATGACAGATCCTGTCATTAATAGCCTCGGGCAGCAGCAGCAGCCGCTGAAGCCATTAATGACAGATTCTGTCATTAAAAGCACAGCAGTGGCGACGGGAATGAGCAGCGGTTTAATGACAGTTTTCTGTGACAGTCGTTAACTGTCACTATTTAAGTGGCAGTGGATTTAATTCACAGCAGTATTGGCGACAGTTTTTGCTGCGACAGTTGGAACTGTCACTATAGGCTGTTTAATTTAAATAGTTTTCTTAGCTCACTGTTTTCAGTGACGCTTTGACAGATTTAATGTATATATTATATATTGTATTTGTGTATATTTATATGTATATATATATGTGTTTTTGTGAGGAATAATATTTGTTATAATATATTATATTATTTGTATATATATTGGGTTGTATATATATATATTTTAAAGGTATATATATTAATTGTATTATTAATATACTTTTGTGTGATTCTTTTGGAATCTAATTTGATTCCTAAATTATTGTAGTTTATCTCTATATTATTTTATAGATGTCTTGTGAGGTTGACTTTGGGTTTGACCATGTTTGACTTTAGTGGACTTTAGAGTTGACCATAGTTGACTTTCAACTTAGAATTGACTTATTGGCCTAGAAGTTGTCTAGTTTGACTTGTTATCTTTTCGGGACCTTGTATTGATGTGGTATTCCATATCTAAGTCTTCGAGGCACCGAGTCAGACATTTGTGAGACTGTTCATTGGACTTCAGGCGAGTACATTCTCTGATAGTTTCTCATTTATGATATCCTCTATGTTCGTTGTATCTAGTGTAGATATACATGTTCTCTTGACACTATGGTTACACGGATTGGTATATCCGGATCTCGTCATGAGATGTTATTCCTTGGTATATGGTGTATATGGTGCAAGTATTGTTTCATTGGTTATCTTGTACATGTACAGACACCGATTCTCGGGGAGACTAGCTATCTTCTTGGGGAATCTAGTGCCATAACGTACCGTGGTTGGATCTATTATACCAGTCGGGGTGGGGAGTATTTTAGTGTAGATATGTGATCATACCCTCCTTGTGCATGTCTTGTTTCTTGTGAGTGTTGATCATACACCGCACGTATGATTAACCAGGCCATTATACTCTTGTGCAAGTTCCCAAGCCGATCACATGTTAAAGCTAGTACTCACACACTTAGTCATTAGTATTCTTGTTCCATCAGCATATTGTTCATTATTGTATTTCTTTCCAGTATTTCCTTATTGTCTCTACATTATTGTCTCTATTTATGCATCTTGTTTATCCACAGCTACTTACTGTTACATAGTTTTTATCATTATTTGAGAACTGCTGTTAGGGTTGTACTCTGCTCCTTTCCTGACTGGATATATTTTTCCAGATGATACTGAGGAGTACCCTACCTATTATGGACCCCAGGATGTTGTGGGTTTAGATTCTGAGACCCTGGCTCAAGAGGGACTTATCCCAACTGAGACAGTTGACCCTGGAGTTGTAGCTTTATAGTTTTGTAGTATTCTTTTGTACTGGATTTGTCTCCAGCATATTTCTGTATTTTTCTTCATACTCATTGATGTATTATTTTAGACTCATGAGTTCTATTGTGACTATTCTATTCTTATCTGATTCGTGTTCATTCTATCTTAGTTCTGTGATTGAGTACACTATCTTTTGGTGGTTCATTATATTAGATAGACTTTCTAGACAGCGTTCTACCGCCGATTCTGCGGCGTAGGCTGGGCGTTGTTTCCGACTAGTACCCTTACCCCGGGTGCGGGTCGTGACATTTAGAAAATCTTATATCATGTTTACATAGTTTGAACTATTCTGCAAGTAGACAACAAGCTTTTAAAATTTTATGTACACAATATGGTATTACTTTTAGGCGATTTGTTAAGGATGAACCATATAGATAAAATTCTACTTATTTAATGTTGTAATCTTCCATTAAGTTTAAAGATGTTATTACACATTATTGTAATGCTAATCCTA
Organism: Iris macrosiphon; assembly: GCA_036927795.1. Lineage (NCBI taxonomy): Eukaryota > Viridiplantae > Streptophyta > Magnoliopsida > Asparagales > Iridaceae > Iris > Iris macrosiphon. The sequence continues at coordinate 172,133,698 of JAYESA010000003.1, forward strand.
GTTTTAATTATCAAGTAACTGAGAATGATTGGTTAATTGCTACTTCTATTTTTGAATTTTTTGAATTATTTTGCAATTCTACATGTATTCTATCTGAAGTTTATTATCCAACTTCTCCTTTAGCTTTAACAGAAATTCTTAACATGTCTCATTTATTTTGTAAATATAAAAATGTCCCTGATTTTGATTATGTTGTTGCCAAAATGGAAGCCAAATTTAAAAAATATTGGGATAATATACCTCTTCTATATTGTTTGTCTTCGATTTTTTATCCTAAGATTAAATTAGATGGTGTATATATTTTATTAGACGATTTTCAAGATAATATGAAGGTTGACGTAGGTAGTTTGAAAGTAGAAATTATGGATATTTTAGATAGTTTAATTGCTTTATATGAAGAAAGAGTTGTATCCACCCGACCCGGTACAACCGTTCAAGGTAGTAGCTCTGATTTTTTGTCTAAATTATCATATGCTAAAAGTTGTACTCCAAAGGAAGAAACAAAAATAATCTTCCCAACATACGCAAGAATTGCCCTTATATCTAAATTCTTACGAAGAAAATGAAGATGACTCTTCATCTTATTATTCAATTTTAGAACGGTGGAAGAGACATGAAAAAATGTATCATGTACTTTCATCTATAACACGCGATATTCTAATTGTTTCGATGTCCACGGTAACATCAAATTCTTGTTTTAGTGCAGGTTTAAGGATGTTAAACAAGAAGAGGAGTCGGTTACTGCCAGATATTTTAGATGCTTGTATCTGCGTTCAAAATTGGACCCGTGCTGAACAAAGAACTCAAGACTCAAGAGATGAAAGTGCCGATATCTCAGAGCTGGACTTTGAATCTCGTACTATGGATGAGCCTACTGAAGGAGGAGTTGAGCAATAAACTTCAACGAAAGACGGACGACGGACGACGATTTTTTTTAAAAGACTTGTATATTTTTAACAAGCTTTATTCAAATAAAATATTATTTACAAGTTTCTATTTATTTTTTTGTTACTTAATGTAATAATACATTTATAATTTTATTGCCATTAATAAAAAAAATCAGTGTTTTCTTAATGTAGTTAGTTGTTTACATTTAACTTCTTTATGTCAATATAAATAACTTCTTTAAATTTCAAGTTATAAATTTATATTTATATTCAAAAAATAGATTTGTACATTTTTATAGGTTATTACAAAAAATTTAAAAAAAATTCAACTTATAAATACTTAGTTTTTAATTTATACTTAAAGTTATATAAATATTGATATAAAGAAATTAAATAAATTTTCTAACCAATAAATTTATAAATTTTAAATTATACTAAACATATAGCTTATAAATTTTAAATAAATTTATACTTAAAGTTATATAAAAACTTCCTAACAAATAACTTATAAATTTTAAATTATAAAAAAATAACTTAGTAACATATAAGTTATATCATACAAATTATATATAAAATAAAAATAAATAAATGTAAAAAAATAAAAATAAAACCGGGCCGGACCGCCCGGACCGTGGCTCAGACCCAGACCGGTTCGGCCCTGTCCTCCACTGACCGGATCATTGGCCCGGGCTGGGTCAAAAAAATTTCTGACTGGGCCGGCCCGTCCCTCCTCTCGGATTGAGCCTGGCCCGGACCAGACTCGGTCAAACCCGCTTGACTTGGACCAAGGGTCGGCCTGGACCGGCCCTGTAGTGCCCCGCTCCGCGTAGGCACTACGTACAAGAAATATTGCTTTGCTGGCTCGAGTGAAAGCCTTCTCGGAGAGTTTTCGATCAAACACAAGACGATTGATCTTGGTGAGTAGGCAGAACTTCATTCTCTGATTCTTGCACGCTTTAATAATGAATATGAGTTTTTGAATGCTTGTCTAAGAAGATAGTTTCATAAGAAGAATGATAGAACTTGACTCTGCATGCTTAATAAGAGAACTCGTATAGCTTGTCATTGAAACGAATCTGCTTGCCTAACTAGAGAACTTGAATGCTTGTCTAGAAGAGATAGAATCATTGCCATGCTAGTTAAAGATAGAAATATTGCATTCTTAGATACACAGACACCGCTATCATTCGAAACATTGTCATACTAGAGAAAGAAAGAGTCAAACTGCATGCTTAATTAAAAGAGATAGAGAACTGTGTCCATGCTTGCTTGCTTAAATAGAGATTATTATATGTTTCCATAAAAGTTATTGAAATGCTTGAACGATTTCAGAGAAATGACAGCCAGTCTGCATAAGAGATAGAAATGGCGGCATGTCCGCACTGAGACGAAGACGGAGATAGAGAGAAGAGATTGACTATATGCTTGTTATTGAACTGCTGCATACATATAGAGTTTATCTGATAGAGATGCATGGATTGACTAGATGCTTGTTATTGAACTGCTGCATACATATATAGTTTATCTGATAGAGATGCATTCATGCATTGGTCTTAGACAACTTGTGCACAAGGATCATCCCACGAACGATTTTCTGGGGCGCTGGGGATCGTTCGCCCTGGAGGGGGGGATCAGAGGAATACTCTGAGGCAAAGAAGTCCTCGCGATCAGGGGGTCTTCATGTCTATTAGATAGCTGGTTCACGAGTCAAAGCATCTAAGTATATGAGCGAGTATACATTAGTGTAGTGGTGGGTCGTTGTCACGACCCGCACCCGAAATTTGGGGCACTAGTGCGTAAGTACGTCCAGCCTACGCCGCAGCATCGGCGGTAGAGCGTTGTCTAGGTCACAATACTAGCTAATCAATCTCACATGAATATCCAACTCCATAAGGAGACACAGATATCACAATATAATGTGTAAATACTAAATCACAGAACTAAAGCACACGATAAGATATCGAAGAAAATAAATAATCAAAATGCAACACAAGTCTAAACAAAATAATCTAACTCAAACAATAACATCCAAGTCTCAAAGTATGCCGGAAACAAATCCGGTACCATAACTGCTGAAAGAAACTAACTGAATAACTAGTGATCCCGGCTAGACCTCCCGGAATTACAACTGAACTACAAGATCCAAGGCTGCAGCTACTCTCCCTGTGGTCCATAATATGTCGGACACCAGTCCTCTAAGTCGCAGTCTGAAAAAATATGTTCAGTCAGGATGGAGCGAAGTACAACCCAAATAACAGTTCCAGTTAATTGATAAGGACTATAAAACAATAAATAGATGATGCTATATACTGAGAGAAGACAATAAATAAATGCAATAGCAAAATAAAGAGAACATGCAATATAGGCAATATGGTACAGTCAGTGCATATATGAAATGAAAAGAAAGAGCTACAATATCATATACGGGTAATGTAGTATATGAACTGAAATAGAGAACTGTAACTATTCTAAGTGTTTGAAATAGTAGTTTCGAAATGTGATCGACTTGGGAACTTGTACGATAGCTACATGGCCTGGCTAATCATACGTGAGGTGTATGATTAACACTAACAATATCTACACTTGTACGTTAGGGATTTGATCACATCTCTCACTAGCAATTTTTTTGCCCCCAACTAGTAATGTGGATTCAACCATGACACGTCACGATACACGATCAATGTCCAATATATCATGTACAATGTCTAATATCAATGTAGTGTACAATGTCAATACGATAACCAATGTAACATCTCATGACTGCAGATCCAGTCTATATACTAGTCCGTGTAGCACAGTGTCAAGAATCAGATGTAACATGTCTAAATACTTGAATTATAAAAATTATCAAATAACGGAAATTATCAGAGAATGTACTCGCCTGTGGTCCTGAGCGGGCAATACCAACGTCCTTCTCCTGAATTCTCGCAGGACGATCCAATGGCCCTATATACATATAATATAATATAATATAGCGTCAGCCATTACACTAGCACATACACAACCATAATTATACTGAACTCAGAGGGTACGCTAGGGGTGATACTGGTCAACTAGCAAGGTCAATTGTCATGCCCCGATCTCCCGCAGGCAAATCGGCCGTTCCCGCTAGGCGGAAATCACCCTCGCCAGCGCTCCCGCGGAACGATCGCTTGACCCATCCGGACGTGATGCCGCACGAGCGTGAGCCACGCCCGTGCAAAGCCGGGGTTCATTGGCTGGCGGTAAGAGTTCTAAGCCACAGAGTCGCACAGATTGTCCGAGTGCAGCGGAGTCATGAACGCATAGGCGATTGGTAACAAGTTCGCTGAGTTGACAATATATATATATATATATATATATATATATATATATATATATATATATATATATATATATAGCGGAAGCATTGAAACACAAGTTGAAGTAAAGCAAGCTCTTTTTATTGATATGAACAAGTGTTACATGCGGCGTATAGCCGAGATTACAAGTCGCTCAAGCCTCTCTCTGAAACAGTAAAAGCGTGCCAAGTGGCTACAATTGTGGATTGATTGTACAGGCGATGATCAGGCGAGTTCCAACATTATGTCTTGTATATGTGCTTCAGTCCCGGACGCATCGTTGCTTCGGAGTGATCTCCACGCCTAAGCACGCACGAAGGAGACATCCGCACCGAACGAGGTTCTCCCGCACCCTGCATACAAACTGGTGGATTATCAGTACATTGAATGCACTGGTGGGGAAGCTACTCGCCCGCTCGACAAATCCAAACACGTAATATAAGTTCCGTGCACCAACTATTAAGTTGTCTTTCTAGTTGCCTTAGGATCAGTTTCATGCAAGATTTGAATAGCCTAATTCGTGTGGCAGTACGCCGTGCGACATGAGAGGAAACACGGCGAGACTTATCAACTCTCCTTCCCTGTCCAAGGCAAACATTATTATTTCAAGCACGGGCAAGTATAAACATTCAGGAGACATAGCATATGCAACACGAGAGTCGTTCTAACATGATCGTTCAGGTGTTCAGTTGTTCATTGATGCGATGCAGTGACTCGCACGCGGATAGCCGCTAAGCGAGGATGACTTATCTATATGAACAGTTGTCGCTGGCATAGCCATAAAGGACCACTTTAGTCTTGAACAAGGATGGAGAGCAACAAAGATTCAGTGGTGGTTGCAGACCATCCTGTCCAGATGCAGTAGACTAACGTGACGTTCCATCCGGATCGGATCAGCCCCGGTGCCCCGAAAACCGTCCATGGAACCAGTGACCTTGTTTCCAAGTTGTCCGCGACATGCAGGTCAGGATCTCGGTCTGGAACAGGAACAAGTTCGAGGCAGTATGTGTATATATTGAATAAGTCCGGTATGGGACGAGTTCGAGGCAGTATATATACAGAACTTGTTGAGGCATTATTCATTCACAATAGTCAATTGCCAGGCCAGGCCAGTTGATTCAGTAGTTTGCTCCACGAGCTGTGATTCAGTGATTTATTCATTCAGGGTGCAAATTTCCTGGTTCGGGAATTGCCTTGGTGACCTAACGGTCCCGGACACTTTCACGTTCATTCAGGCACGGAACGACTACTTAGTAGTCTCCCGGGGTTTGGATAAAAATATGGCAACATACAAGCAGACAAGCATGCGTTTCTAAGGAACATAAGCAAGCACGTTGCTCGGACCCGAAGGTAAGCCGAGGGATAAAACCGTTAGGGACTTAGCATGCAAGGGTCTGAACATATATAAACAATGTTTCATTTCCATGTTCTAGCATAAGCAATACAAGTTGGGATTATTCCTTTAGCTAGGTGCGTTGGATTCTTATTAGATGCAGGGGTGATTCACCTAGCGACTAGCATGAACATTCCAGATTTTATGTGTGCTGGCTAAGCAAAGACAAGTTCACCGTAGCCACCCACCTTAGCGATGATTCGCCTCGGTAGAGCGATACGTCAAGCGAGCCTCTGAAAGCCTAAGCCGAATTCCTGTAGGGACAAGTCTGGATATCCTTTGCTTCTCGTTTGAGGCAAAGCGGGTCGGGACAGTTGCACTTTTGCCGTTTGAAACGGCAGTCCGCTAGAACGGAACGGGATGTTACATCAATTGGGCGTCGAAATACACGAGTGTCATGTCCTCAAATGTTGTATATAGCAAGACAGTCAACTCACTAACACCTAGGGTCATGCAAATACATATAAATACGGGACACCCACAATTAACACTTATGGCCATTCAACACCTATAATACAATTATACATATTACTAGCAATCAAATTCCCACAAATATGTTTATCAACCTAATTATTATACATACACGCACGCACACGCAACTGGTTACTAGGTTCACCAACACAGGGTCCTATGTCAACTAAACTGTCATGAAGCAATTCTAATCCTAATTAATATTCATATATGCACACACACAATCATGAATGAAGGCAAGTCGAACCTGCGCGTTAGCGTGCACGTGCACGGGATCGAGGGTGTAGTCGACTGGAGATGGTGCTCGGTTGTGTCATGGTGGAGGGCTCGGCTCCGACTGCTGCTGTGTCGTCGAGGGAAGGAGACGGGGTCGATGATGATGATGACGACGATGATGATGATGAAAAGTGGATTTTTCCTCTAAGCGACCGGCCAAAATCCATCAAGTTCTAAAAACCCGTAAAATTTGTCCAATTATCACAAATGGTGCCGCCATAGGTTGGCATCCGATCAAACTTAGTAATAAGCGATCCGCCAAAAGGGTACGAAGCTACGCTATTCAAAGCATCGAGCGAGTCCACGTTAAGGTTAAGGAAAGAACCGTTTTTCTCAGGCGACCAACTTGTTCCGACCTAGGATACAATTCGTAGTACCAAACAGACAGACCCTAATTAACAAAGGACTTTTGTTACGAAAAAAATATTTGGCATCTGTCGGGTGCACGCGGGTGCGTGCCCCCGTGCACCTGCTGGTGCGGAGGAGTATGCGGAGGCCGTCAGAGAGCCCGAAGGGCGAAGAAAGAGGAGGGTGAGGGACGGGGAGGGGAGTACTGCGCCTCCTCCCCCTCATCGTCAGCCACCTCCTTCGCCTCCCCCTCCTCTTGCTCCGCCGCTGCAGCTACCCTCTCCCATCTTGCTCCGCTGTCGTTGCCCTCCGGCCCTCCTGCACCGCCGGAACTCCCCTCCTGCGCCACCGCACCCCCTCCTCCTCTGCCACCTCCTTTGCCTCCCCCTCTTGCTCCGCCGTTGCAGCTTCCCTCTCCCATCTTGCTCCGCTGTCGTTGCCCTCCGGCCCTCCTGTACCGTCGGAACTCCCCTCCTACGCCACCCCCCCTTCCTACTATGCCTTCTCCCTCCTCCCTCCTTGGCCCCCTCCGCAACCACGGGTGCACGGATGTGCCAAATAGCAAAGTTGTTTTTGTTAACATGTGTTTTAAGGACACATGTTAATACATTAAATAGTGTATATTTTAAATTGATATTCACTCCGACACGTATATCAATATATCTTTCAATTAAAATATGTATCGATAAATGTCAATATATCTTTCATTTAAAATATGTATCGATAAATGTACAATATGTATTGATAAGTATGATAATGAGAATACCAATATAAAATACTCATTTAACATATACCTAAGGAGATGTCACCAAAATCCTTATCAAAGGAAGCCATAAAAAAAAAAAAACTATACATAGGGAAACATTTGAAGCTCGAGAACTACAAGAAGAAGAAGAAAAAGAAAAAGAAGAATGGAGGAGAGTAGTATAATCCTCTTTCGTCGTTCCCGCAATGTTCTCCCACCGGGTCCTCCCTTCCGCCTCCCAATCCTCTGCCATCTCCTCTCGTCGTCGCGGCAACTACCGGTCCACCGGACCCTCGCCGCACTCGCGGACAAGTACGGACCAGTCCTACTCCTCCGCTTCGGCTCTCGTCCGGTACTTGTGGTCACCTCCCCTTCCACAGCCGAGGAGTGCTTCACCAAGAACGACATCGTCTTCGCCAATCGCCCCCACCTCCTCGTGGGCAAATACCTCGGCTACGACTACTCGAACCTCGGCAACGCGCCCTACGGTCCGCTGTGGCGCAACCTGCGCCGCTTCTCGGTCTTGGAGATCTTCTCCTCCGCCCACACCGTTGCCCTCTCTTCGCTACGCATGGGGGAGGTCCGAGCCCTTCTCTGCGAGCTCTTTACGTGATCGTCTTCGCCTGCAGAGACTTTCCGTAGGGTGGACATGAGAATGAAGCTCTCGGATTTGACAGCGAATATGATCATGCAAATTATAGCAGGGAAGAGGTGCGTACTGACCAGAACTTTTCAATTAATCTCAAATATGTCATATAATTCTCCTTATATGCATACAACTCGCTATTTAGATACGCGGTTTGATTCAAGTCATTTTTATCAAACCAATTTCTGGAATCTCAATTTCTAGTGTACATGTATATAGGGGTGAGCATAATTTGGTTTTTACCGAAGATTGAAACTAACAAGAGATTTGGTTCAGTTTAAAAAAAAATCGTTTCGTTAGTACGAACAAGACATATGTAATTATGTAAAATATCCTCGATTCTATGCATATAATTGTTTGCCTACATGTGTAATTATGTAAATACCCTCGATTCTATGTAAATACTCTTGATTCGTTAATACGAATAAGACATGTAATTATGTAAATACTCTCGATTACATGAGAAATGTTACTTTCTCTTATCTGAATCATCTTTGGCATGACAACGACCATGGATGATCACTTTCTAAACCATGTTTTGGGTCTCTTTGGAATCTAGTCATGGGTGAGTCGTATCTTTTGTGAGTACCGAAGGAAGTGTCATATTGGATACCAATAACTCTGCAACATGGCATTTATCCCAAATTCGTGGAGTTGGTTATTTGATCCTTAAACTTATTTGAATCCTTTACTTCAATTCTACTATGTTAAGAGCGAGCCAATTAAGGAGTTAATCTTAAACATATATTATACTTACACTCAACGCCAAAAGGGTTCTATAAAACAACAAAATAATCAAAGATAGGAACCTAATTGATTCTTGCATGTCAATGTTCATCCCCTAACCTAGAGTTCAACTTTAAAACCCTGATCTTCTTCTTAGTAAATCAAGTGAGTTCATTCTAAATGCATGGAACTCTAATTTAGATTGATGTCCAATGTGAGCAAGCAGAGAAAAATCTGATGATACTCTTGCATATAAGAACCCCATTGACACAAATAAATTGACTACTTCCTCTCCATCTCTTTTATGCATCACTTCCTTTAAAAATTCTTTGCTATTATTATCACTTCAAACCAAAACCTTCGAAAGAAATTTAGACTCTAATGGAGTCTCTACGACAGCAAATTACACATCAAGTAAATAAATGGTAAAGCAGTAAATCAGCATGAAATAGATTTATACCTTACTTTCCCCGTCAATGGAGGCCCCACTCCATGCAAATGATTATTTGCCTTGAAATATTGTATTTTGTTATGTAAATTGGATTTTCGTGTATTCATGCAAAATCATAGGATCAAGTAGGGGGAGAGAGAAATAGAGGAGATAACTATCTTATCATTTACAGGATACAACAGTAACAACATTATCAACACGTATTTAGAAGCTACCTATAGGCGGGAGGGGTTGAGTTGATGTGAGATGGATCCAGGAAAAGGGAGGTTCTCTAATCCAGAAAGGATTCAGGTATATATTACTTCTAAAGCACTTGCTAGCAATCAGTTGGCCTAGTAAAAGTGGGTTAGGTTGGTGTTGTATGTTCGAGGACTGTTCGATATTAGAATTGGATACATAGATTAGAGGAGGAAGGAATACAGGGAATGGCTAGGGGGAGAGAGATTTATTCTTTAGTTTTAAAGTCGTAGTTATAATATATTCACAACTATCAGAGAAATGCTGAAACTGATGCATAATTGGGTTTTAAAACCTTGACGGCACTGTCTGTTATTCTTATGTACTATAATTGCATAACCGTTGGCCTATTTTCTTAGTTCAATAGTACTTGCTTATTTGATTTAATCCTATGTGCAAGAGGTTAAGTCTTTAATTGGCCTACAAAGCATGTGGCTGCCTTCCTACCCTCCTGGTATGCATTTTTCACTCAGCTACCTTTCAATTATGGTAGGAGTTGTTGACCCTCACTTTCAGACTACTTTCTTGATTCTTCTGTCTAGAACATTGCTTGGAGGTACTACTGGCATCGTGTTGAAGTCCTAGCCATTTCTCATTCACCTTGGTTAACTAGAGATCCTCTACCTGCAGAAGTATCCAACCCTTCTTACTCATCCCCTGACCCCTCTGTGGAGCTCTCTGCAAGGCTCTAGCTTTTAGCAATGGGCTGTCCAGTAGCCCTTGAAGCCTCTACCCCCAAATCTCATGTTCCTCTATTTGTATATTGTCGCGCGCTCGCTCTATGGCCAGAAGATGTCTTAGTGACAACCCTAGCTCTCTCTCTCTCTGTTGGCGGCGGCATAGCTTCCTCTACCCCCACAACACGAAGGAGGAAGAGGAGGCGGCGGCGGCTAGCACATCCAATCAGGTCCTGACCAACCCCTCTTAACATCTTTGCATGTCATAGGCGATTGATTTAGTTGAGTGTCACTATCGGCCTTGTTTGACCCGATCTCACCTCAACAGTGAAAAGCCTGTATGTCGACCCCTTAGGTAGTAAGTTCGCTTGAACAAATTCCTTCTCATTGGAAGATTTTGTTCCCTAGTGGCATCCCGGATTGAAACTCCATCAGCTTTTCTGGAATGACTTCCCCTGTCCAATCTGGGCAAAAGTCACCAGAGTGCCCTATACATCCGGAAGTCCACCGGCACCACCGTAGGAAGTGCTCAAGAAGCACAAGAACTCGAGCATTCGCTAGTCTCTGCATCCATCCTGATTGGGATTCCAATAACGCCTTCCATTTTTTGTAACGGCAGACTTGAAACGTGACCTAGAAAGGAACAACAGCAAGAAAATCCTCCCGAAGAATATTGACGGATTCCATTGTTTGGTAATGACGAGTCTACCATCAAACATACATGGGACCGGTCACCTTGGAGAACCGAGACCAGATATCCTCCCCCATAGCAAAGTGAAGTTGTTCTCTCATGAGGCAATAATAAGCTTCTAATCCCAACGCACGAAAATGGAAACATAGGGGTACAAAGGTCAAGGGCCAACCACGTACATAAGAAACGTACGTGCCTACTCCATAATCGAGATCGCCACATCTGAGGGGGAGCAGAGATATCCATTGTACGGACACCATTTACCACATATGGTTCATATCAGCTCGTTTTTTGGCCAGTGAACAAAAGTTTTGCCTTCGTAAGGGGCTTGGCCTTGACAAACGATTGAGAATCCATGTTTGCTTTCTCTCATCAATATTCAATTTTATTTAAATGGATTGAGAGGCTTGAGCCCCACTGTCACACTTCGCCGTAATACATACGTAAAATATCAATTTTTTTGAATTTTTTATTTTGCCGCACTTGGTCGAACCAAACAGTCCTTTATTTGCATGCACACATCCTCCTTATAAATTTCATACTTCACATATTCTCTTGAAATTGATTCCTCAAATTATTACTGCCATAGGTATTACGGAGAAAGTGGACAGTAAGGGGCCGAAGAAGGTGAAAAGTTCCATAGAATGATAAAGAAATGATGAAGTGGCTGGGCACGAACGAACTCAAGAAGAAGATGGTACAACTGGGGAGGGAGATCGATGAGCTTCTGCAGGAGATGGTCGATGGCCGAAGGAGCCAGCGTCTTGATAAAACAACGGATATGGAGGAGGAGGAGAAGACGGTTATAGATGTCATGCTTTCATTGCAAGAGGAGGATCCTTTCTAAACCGACATACTCATCAAAGGAACTATTAGGGTCAGCTAGTCAATATTTTTTTTTTTTCCGATATAGAAATAGAGAAACCCGTGAGTTCTAAATTTTTAAAACTCGACCATTAACAAACTTTGAATTACGTGGACATCTTTTGATTTTTTTAAAAGACCTAAAAAAAAAAAAAAAAAAAAAGGTTAAAAGGCTTAACTAGAAAATTTTATACACGCGTAAGTCCCTCCAGATTTAGCCTTTATTTTTTTTCTAAATTTTCACCATTAACATGAAGTTTCGACAAAACAAAGTGAATAATAATTCTCAGGTGACCTGCATCCCATTAAGGGTGAGCGTTCGGCTTATTCGATTTCAAACGAATCAAAATAGTCAAAAATAAAATAAATTAAAATTCTAATTTATTCGGTTTCAAACGAATCGAAATAGTCAAAAATCAAATAAATTAAAATTCTAAAAATTCAAAATAGAATCAAAATTAGCCAAAATCGAACCGAACCGAATAATTTGATCGTTTATTTGATTTCTTCAGTTGGACAATTTCTATTGTTTAATAGTTCGAGTCCAAAGTTGGAGTCGTAGTTAAATTTTATTAAAAATAATAAATTTTATACACACATTTATTGTATTTCAAAGTTATATCCAAAGTATGAAATTTGTTAAATTATCAAAGTTGAACTTCAAAATACAAACATATAATTGTTGTTTTCAAAATATACACATTTTTAATCACAAAATATGCATATAATTGAATATAATTACATAATTGTATAAATTTTATTCGATTTTGGACTGGAATCGAAATATAAAACTGAAATCGACTAATTTTTTTAAATATTTTTAAAACCGAATCAAATTTTTTTTTTAAATCAGGCTGAATTTCTTATTCGATTCGATTTTCGGTCCAAAACTAAATAGTGTTCACCCCTACATCCCATGACAGAAGACTACAAAAACATCAAAAGCAGTTCGGTATAGCTCTGATATAACTTTTGGTGTGATGAAGTTTAATCGAAGGAATCCTTAGCTTAAACATTACAAATTTGATGTTACATAATTTCAATCAAACTATCCTAACTCGATTGTTCTCCTCTATCAGGTGCTGTCCCTCCTCCTCAACCATCCAGAGAAACTAAAGAAGGTACGCGACGAAATAGACGCTCGTGTTGGACACGGACGCTTGCTCGCGGACTTGGACCTGCCGAACCTTCCCTACCTCCACAATGTCATCAAGGAAGAGGGACAACACCCATTCCATATTTCGAGCGGAGGTGTCTGTTCCCGCAGTAAAGAGCTATATCTTTACTTGATGGGGGTGAATAGCTCACCCATTGGCCCGACGACGAAGGATCTTGAGGAAGTACTCTCTCTCTTGCTCAAGTACTTCCTTGAGCAAGAGACAGGAAAGTACTTGAGCAACTTTGGATTTGGCGTTGTAGCTATTGGTCAACGCCCAATCAATCCATAGGCATTGTAGCCTACGACATTTAAGCCGGAGAGATTTGATGGGGATATAGAGGGGATGGGGTTCAAGAACATAACATTTGGATTTGGGAGACGGAGGTGCCCCGGGGAGGTGATGGGGATGCGAGTGATGGGCCTGGCATTGAGAGCTTTGCTTCAGTGCTTCGAGTGGGAGAGGGTCGGGGAAGAAGAGGTGGACTTGGCAGAGGGCAAGCAGATGAAATTGCGCAAGGTGGTTCCTTTGGTGGCCATGTACAAGCCGCGCCAAGTCAATGTCATGATCGATGTGTTGTCTAAAATTTGAATTATGAATCAAACTTGGACACATGGTGGTCTAATTTTAGGCTTACTTCAGAATAATATTATGATTATGATTTTTATTTTTATTTTTATTTTTTATTTTTACAAATTTTGGGACTAGATTTACTTTACTTATCAACAAAGTTTGAATCAAACATGGAAATATTTTTTTTTAACCAAACGTCCCCTGACAGGGCCTTTAGCAGGGTTTCCAAATACCCAAGTTCGAATAATCCAATGAACTGGAATTTTATTTTGGTTTTATAAAAAAAATGTTGAACTAAAGACAAAAAGTTTGTGTGCATGGCTGGGACTTTAACAAACATATCCATGTACAGCTGCAAAAGGTTGATTTCAAACCTACGGGTTTGAGATAAGCTAAAAAAATATTAATAATTGAAACAATAAATAGAAAAAACGATAATAAAAATTAAAAACTTACCTCGGTGGCTCCTTGTGCTTTCAGCTCCTTGCTTGTACCCTTGTTGGTATAAGCTTCACCTGTCGCTCTATAAGATTTGGATTGTTTTTGCCAACGCTAGCATGAGGTGCAGGAAGAGAGACGGAGTAGGAAACCCATCAGAGTACAGCATCTGTGCCGATTCTTGAGTATGAATTCTGAAATGCATACAAATTCGCTTAAACATAATGGAAACAAAAATTTATTCAGTGTATACATGATATACGAAAATGGCAAGAGGTTGCAGCTTGCCATTGCAGGAATGCCTGGAAGCACTTACATGAGTCTCTTGTTAATGCATTTTCTGGTAATGGGGAGGTTGTTTTGCTTTTCCTTGGAGTCGAACACATCCAGGATGCTCTATATCACCACCTACTGACCTCTAAAACCAGGAGGCTTTGACATACATAATATATATACAATTCCAGTCGAACGTCATTTGAAATAAACTGTTCAGATTTGATAGAATAATTTATATTAATTAGCATACATTTCAAATTGAATATCTCACTAATTAATACAACCTAATATATATATATATATATATATATATATATATATATATATATATATATAAAGGCCGTTCTTACGATGTCAAGGCTCGAACCTGGCCTGCAATATATACACACACACACAAGAGAGAGAGAGAGAGAGAGAGAGAGAGAGGATCAACGGAAAGCAGTTTGAACAAATTTCAAAGATGAAAGCAAGCTTGAACAGAATATTGTCACTCTTCCGAAGTTGCGACTGGAGGCTAGGGTAAGTAGCCTCCATATAGATCTGCATCGAAGTCCTTAGCCTCCATATTGATCTGCATCGAAGTAACAGGGACGGTAATGTTGTTTCAACGCTGCCTCAAACAAATAGCATTCTTCTGAACATAACTATGTTACAAGATTTTCTTACTTTTTCTAATTCTATCAATTAAGAGAGAATTGATTTTTTTTGTAAGGAATGAACTCTGGTACAGAAACTTCCCCTAAATCTCTCTCCTATCTTTGTATACTAAAACTGCTTCCCAGTATTGTTTATATACACCCACTTGAAAATAGAGTCGAAATAAACCACTGCCGTCTGCAATTTATGTTATCATTCTTGATTGAAGAAGATTGAATGCTGTTAGTCACTTTCCGTAAGCTTCATCGATGAAAACTAAGCAGCCACCGCTCCCACCATAATTACCACCCATACCACGCACCACCCGTCATCCTTTTTTCTGTCTCCTTCAGCTGTTCTAAAAGGTCCTAAGCCAATTGTTTCAGGTACTCTTCTGTATAGAAACCCTAGGACGGGAAGATATAACTTCATTCATTTGTGCAACCTGCTTCATCAGTTGAGCAATTTTCTGCAGAAGGTCAACAGAATGAGCAAGCTTTGAGTAATTACACATAACTAGGCTTATGAATCGAAGTAGATGGTAAGTTGAAGTGTCTATGTTTGCTATATGGTACATAAATTGAAGAACTAATAATGATGGTGCTGGTTATGCTTGATTCTGGCATCAACGGAAATAATGCCAACTATAGTTACAATTAATGTTAATGATGTGGCAACTAGAAGTCTTCTTTACACAAATAGTTATATAGCACTACCAGTATCAATAATCTAATCAAGCTATCCAAGTTGCTAAAGCTCCTCTTTCTGATAATGAATGAGCACAATGAAGGTTTTGTTAGCGAAAAAGATCTCTAGGGAAACCACTAAAAAAATTGATCGTATGGGAGAAAAAAGAGAGTACATCTTGCTTCATTTCTTCTATCTGGATCAGAGTTACTTGAGAAAGAAAATCTACTATGCTACGCCCTCCTCCACCTCCCAATTTGTTACAAAACTAACCTTTGTAGGTGAAAGTCGATCTTAACAGATTCGTATAAAGATCCATAACTGTATTTAACACCAATGGTAAATATTGGTACCCCCCAAGAACCTCAGTGCAGAAGTCATGGAGTGCCCAACTATTTGGTAATGAAATCTTTTGAAGAATGAGATTTTGCCCGACTTTAGCATTCCTAGAACCTTGTAGGTTAACTTAATATACAATTTATATTAGCACTTGGGTGCCCCTGGCAGCTATGAAAGGAAACTGAAATATACAACATTACACTCATAATCCTTGTCACCCCTCACAATGCCTATGCGGTTGATTGAGTATAAAAACAAGGAAATAACTCGGTGTAAAATTCTCCATTCGAGTATACTCTAGAATTAGATTAGTGATGATCTGACTCAGCCCAGAATAGCAAGCACCTAACCTGAAAGATACAATTCGGTGTAAATTCTCCATTCGAGTATACTCTAGAATTAGATTAGTGATGATCTGACTCAGCCCAGAATAGCAAGCACCTAACCTGAAAGATACAATCTCATGTCAAGAATTTTGGATGTTTTCTTTTCATGTGGACCTTACACTGCTGAAGTTTACTTTTAGGAAATCCTAGTAGCAAGGCTAGAAATAACAAGGCATATGCATTAGGTAGCCCGCAATCCTAGTAGCAAGGCTAGAAATAACAAGGCATATGCATTAGGTAGCCCAGGTGTGCATTCAGAGTTTTGGGTAAATAAAAGAAGCCTCTTATAGCATACTACATTGACTGGGCAAGGTTTCTGATGAAACAAAAGCTTAGGGTGTATAAAAAAAAAGTTTTGCCATCTTACATACTTGATATATGCAAATTGATTTTCAATGCTTTAAAATTGTCTGATAATGGATACTGCCAGTTTGTGCATGCATTATAAATATTGCATTAGGACAGAACCTCACTCAAGTTCACATAGCTGATCTCCCCTGCAATTGACTTCAGGATGGATGCTGATTACAGGATCAGTGCCAAAACCTAGTTGTACAAGAAGGTGGTCCAAAATGATCTGTCTAGATACAATTGAGACACAAATTTTCTTTCTTACTACAAAGTTTACAGAATTTGATTATGCGCATTAAGTCAAATGTGAAACCAAGGTTTGGAGTATTTTTATTGGATCCTTCCTATGAATATCGGAATCGACGGTATCAGTAGTATCGGCGATTTCGGATCAGAGTATCATATTTTTGGATATCGGAAAGAAAATAATTATTAAAAATTTAGAAGAAAAAAATATTTTATATATTTAGGCATAATTTTAAGTACTTTTTGTATTGTTTCTAAGTAGTTTTGAAATTGAATGGAACAATAGTCACCTTTGTTGATTGGTTTACCTACGATAAATAAATTTTTTTCATTTACACGCTTTTACAACCTTACTATGCTTTTACACATTTGTTGATTGGTCTTTTTCATTCAATTCTCTACTGAATTGACTGGGAAATAGACCACCAAGTTCGGTATTGGTAACAGTTGTTATTGGATCAGGACATGCCAAATCGTATCGGTATCGGCCGTATCGTATAGGTATTGGCCGATACTACAAACTATGTGTGAAACAAGTTTTATTTGGAGCCTTGTGTTTCCTAGTTAAAATCATGATTGACAATTGTGCCCTCATTAATTCTGATTAAGATGGGAGGAATATACAGTGTTGAGGCACTTACTCAAAAAACTCTTATTTGCAACGAAGTTTGCTTCTTGTATCAACTTGTCAATCCTATCTTCACTAATATGTACTAATTTTAGATGGCATATATATATATATATATTTAAAATTTACATCTTAGCAAGGTTGCAAAAGTTGCTAGGTGGGAGTCGGGTAGGCACCGGGTGCCTAGCGCCTAGGGGTGCAACTCGGACGGGCTTGGTCAGGCTTGAGCTCAATCAGGCTCGGATTTAGCCCGTCCGAGTTGCACCCCTATTAGCGCCTAGTCCCACCTAGACACCGTCTAATTCTAGACGGTCCACACACAAAAAACGATTTACAAAAAAATTGCTTAAAATTTTCCATATACCCCCAAATAACCTGGTTGTCGAGCACCACACAGTCACTAGGCGTGTTCCGGACGCCTAGGCACCGACTAATCCCAATTTTTTGAGAAGTAATCTTTAGACTTCATTAGGCACGATTAATTTATATTAAATATATCACCTTGCAATTTCAGAACATAAAGACCAATTATCAACGTGCCAAATTCACAAAATGATTTCTCTCCTGAATCGAACACTAATTATCTACAAAGGAGAGAGTTCATAACCTTCTTTATTCAAAACTGAAATGGATGCAATGTCTTAATAATATCCGGTACATAAAAACAATCTTTTAATTCTAAAACTATTACCGAAGATAAATATAAATTAATAGTTCCTACAGCTAAGCAACCCTTGCTCCGTTGCCCAGCCGCAGTTTCATTTCGCCCTTATGAAGCTTCCTACTTCTTTGGAGCACCTTGGACATAATTAGAGTTATGAGTGCCACAATTGGTATCTACTACTCAAGAAGATGAATCATTAAGAGAGATGAACATCATCATATGAACAAGGAGTTACCTTCCGAAAGCTTCTTCTTGTCCTTGTGAGTTGCAAGCTATTCCTTGCAATTCCTCTTCCAATAGCCTTCCTTATTGCAGCTCCTCTTTCAATGGCCTTCCTTATTATAGTGGAAACGATTTCCTTTAGATTTGCCTTTGTAAACCCTTTTTCTTGTTGATCTTACCATTGGCTTTGACGGAAGCTTTCTTGTTCTTAGAACTTTTGCCTCCAGTAAAAAGTAGCAAAGACGCCTTTTCTTTCTTGACATTTTCTTCAGCAAACTTCGTTTCAACATGTTATTAAGTTGAGGCAATGTAGACTCCAACTTATTCATGTAGAAGTTCATGATGAATTGAGAATATGTATCTTGGATTAAACCCACTTGCAGCCCCAGATCCATACTGAATACTATATTCTCCAATTGCCCTATATGGTTGATCATCTTTAGAACGTGCTCACTAACAGATTGTCCTTGTGACATTTTGGCCCTAAAGAGTTCCTTGGAGACGTTGAATGTGCTCGCTCACCATAGAGCTCCTCTAGGTGGGTCATGATCTCACTTCCAATTTCCATGTTATCGTGCTGCTTCTGAAGCATGTTGGACATCGAGGCCAACAAATAGCACTTACCCATATCGTTGTCAAACTTTCACTTCTCATAAGCGGTGAAGACATTGGGTAGTTGTACCATCAGCGGGTGACTCTGGGACATCTTCTTCAAGTACATAGGCAATCTTTTCAGAACGGAGAATTGTTCTCAAGTTCCGGCACTAATCAAGATAATTGGGCCCAGTCAGTCTGTTGGAATCAAGTATTCCAAACAGGGGGTTGGGTTTAGACATGATTTAAAACAATTTCTGGAAAATGAAGACATATTCTATATCATTTTAATGAAAGCAATTAAAAACAATTTCTTTTATTGGTTAACCCCCACTATTATCTTAGAATAAGATATCTCTAGTGCTGTCGAATCTCTCTTGCAATCCTACTACCAACATCACATAATAGTTTCTTGGTTACTATTAAGATTACGAGAATCAAACTCCTTTGATCACTTCGCCTATTTGACATTCGGCCTCTAAGATTCAATCATCTCACGTAATACTTTCTTGGTGAACGACCTTAGTTAAGTTAGACCCATTTATCTTATTGAGTACAAATTAGTTCTGCTTAGCCTCCCATAATAGTTCCTTGGCACACGAAGGATGTCTAACCCTATGTTGTATTAGGCGCTATGCGAGGCGTGACGACATTCCACGAAGGATTTCTATCCCTATGTTGTACTGGGCGCTAGGCGAGGCGACAAGTCATCCGCCTCGCCTAGGTGCCCGTTCAGGATTCCTGCATGTTCTTGATATTCTGCAATTTTATATACAACTATTCATGTACTATATGCACTGTAAGAAGCAACAAATAGCCAATATTCAACATTAAGTAAGGCTAACAAGCATTACACAATAAGCATAAAAGTAACACAAAAAATAAGTTATAATAAGCATTAAGCAACATGAAGCAATTCAAGCAACAAGGAAATCTATAACTAATAAGTTCTAATAATCCGTCTAAATATTGTTTTTTTTTCCTGGACGATCCTAGGTAGTCGCCTAAGCGACCCTATGCGACCATCGCCACACCCAGGAGAATTTTTTCCAAATCGAGGCGCCTCCTCTCCAACCTGCACACCTAGGTGTCGCCTATGACAACATAGGTCTTTCCCAAGTCCTCATCATGCTAGATATCTACCAATATTATGATTCTTTGATATGTAATCCCTACTATGGTGGGCAAAACTACATCATTGGGATCCATAAAGGAAAGACCGTGGAAGTTGATATCTACTAGCATCGCTTGCAGATTTCAACTTAATATGGTGGTCTCATTACTATTAATAAACAAGATTATTAAGCATGGTAGTCATGATTAAATAAAATGTAACGAATCTCACAACTTTACATCTTTTAGCTTAAATTTTAAACATAGCAATTATAATCCATCATAGAATATGATTAAATAACATAATTTAACAACTTAAATTTATAATTCCAATTTAATCATGTTAATTCTTAAGCATAATAAACTGTTTATCTAACTAGCTTACGGATTAATATAGTAATTTAAAACACTTATTTAAATTGCTTAACTAATCCCAAATAATTTAGGATCTGATTCCAAACTTGAATTAGCAACATTCATTAAAACCAACACCAAGTAATTATGTTATAAAATACTACATTACTAGTGATCTTTCTAGTTTTACCTAGGTTCGTTACATACAGTACAGGAACGGAGTCATATTACTTCTTTTGGAAACATCTTTGAAAACAGAATTTCATGTTCGATATACAAGCAAGTAGGCAAGGCAAACAGTTCATGCACGATATGCAGGTTCATTTAATAACTCTGATGCGCAGCGTGTCTCGTGAGCCATATTCATTTCTTTAAAGACTCTAGCATGCATCTAGTGGACTATCCTCTTATACTATTGAAGGCGATCATCATATTCAAGCAAGCATGCAAGTCTAGGTGTGATGTAAGACAATATGTAAAACAACATATCACTTATATAGTGATTCTTATTCCTTGCCGAACGGTTATCCCTGCAGCAGACATACAAGTTAGCAACAAATGCATATATAAACAAGGTTTTCTTTCCCTGTCCGTCTCTGCATCAAACAGTTAGGTATGCAAGAAGGCTAGCCTAGCATGCGCCCTAACTATATGATGGTCCACGGGAAACCCATGAATAGTAGCTGGAACTACAAGCACATACTAACTATTAGACATAACACCCCCCTAATCGCGAGGACTACAAGCCTCGTGGTGCTTCGATTATCTCCCCCAGGCCGAACGATTCCCAGTGCCTCAGAAAACGTTCGAGAGAGAGTACCTTGTGCACGAGTTGTCCAAAAACCGATGCGATGAATGCGATTCTATCAGATAAAGACTATATAAAGCACATGTCCGTGAACAAGCAAACATGATATCAAGCGATAGAGCCAGATCTCTCAATTCTCTTCTTTCAATCAATTCGATAGGTTCGATTCGTTCAATCAATTCGATAGGTTCAATCATTTCGATATGTTCAATCTTCTTTCTTTCAATCAATCGATATGTTCAATAATATACAATACAAGTTATTCAAACAGTTCTATCTTTCAAGCATCAATGACAAGCAAAACATGGCACGATTTTTCTATCTCTTTTAGCTAAGTATGCAGTTCTACTCTTGTTTAGCATACGATAGAAACATATGAGCATTCTTTTACTCTAGTTTATTAGCATGGCAGCGGTTCGTTCGAGACTAAACATGCAACTTTTCTATTCTTTAACTTAGCATAGCAATTGTTATCTCTTTTAGACAAACATTCAAGTTCTTTAGTTAAGCATGCAGTTTCTCGTTCTATCATTCTCATGCGATCGTTATCTTATTAAGCAAACAAGCATTTCAAAAACTCAGATTCATTATTAAGGCGTGCAAGAATCAGAGAATGAACCTAGATCAGTCATCTTCTGGTTCAACAATGAGCTCTTCAAGAAGCTTTCTTTTTTGAGTCAGCAAACCGATATCTCTTTTACATAGTGCCAACGCGGAGCGGGGTACTACAACAAGGTGGGCATTGGTCTGTCCAGACCAATGGGTTGGAAGGTTGCTCACAGCAGAGAGTTATGGAAGTGTGGGGGTGTTTCCAGGCCTGCACAGTTGATGTGCACTTGGAAATATGTTAGAGCAGCAGCAGTATCAGTCAATAGATCCTCACAGCAGTGAGTAATGGATGGGGGGTATCGGGCTGTTCACAGCATGCATCGGAGTATGCGGCAGCAGTGGTAAGGAAAGGGGGCTTGTGAACAAGTGTGTGTGTGTTATATGTATGTAAAAATGGAGCATTATATATATTCAGTATTAGCTTTATGTATATATATACATATATGTATGATTGTGTTATGTGAGTGTCAGTGAGGAGTGGAGGCTCAGTTGGGTTGCCGTGTTCATTGCAGTAGGCAGTGATGTGAGGAGACTGCTGCATTAGTTTGCAGTCAGCAGCAATATCAATAGGAAGTAATTTTGGGGTCAATTGACACTAGAGTTGGGGGTACAGGATGACTAGGTTGTTGTCGAACACAGCAGTAGTGGCTCGGGTAATCTGTTATAGAGGGGGAGAGTGTGTGAGGTTAGTAGTGTACCTGTGTGTGTAACATGCAAGGGTGGATGTTATACATTTTGTTCAGAATGAATAGAAGCAGCAGTAGCAGTGGTGTAGGGTATGAGGGATTAAGAGCTATGTGCAAGTGGTTAATGTATCTGTTAACATCAGGATATGATATCAGTGATAACTCGAGTACTGGAGTATTTGATAACTGATACAGTGTATCAGTACCTTGTTTGTGCAGTGGGTAAATGGGGTAGAGGTTAGAAGTTGTAGAGGTGTATTAGCTAAGGTACTGATACCAAGTTAATACCAGAGAGAGTTAACAGATAAAGTATGGATATTAGTGATACCAAGTCAGTGAGGGGCTTGGTTGTGAAGTGTGTGAGGAAGTGTAAATATACCTATATGTGTGTGAGTGTATATTATGTATGAGGTGTAGGCATGGGGTCTGTGCAAGTGGAGTGTGAGGGTTGTAATGAGCTTCCACCACCACCACCGGTTGTTCTGGAGCAGATATTTGCGTTATTACAGCAGATGATGGAGGTCCAGCGGGCCCAGGTGGAGGCTCAGCACCGCCAGTCGGGCGTCATGAGATAGAGTATTGAGAATTCCCACCAGCTAGCACTCGCCGCGTTAGAGAGAGTCGCGACAGTTCAGCCACAGGTCGTACCGCCTCAGCCCGATCCGCAGCAGCCGAGGTCGGGTACCATTGTTGATTTCAAGAGGATGAGGCCCAAAAGGACTTCAAGGGCACCGAGAAAAATTTATATGCTGATGATTGGATCGAGAACATTGAGAGAAACTTGCGACTAGCGCAGATTCCAGAGAATTTGCAGATAGAGGCGGCTGGTAGTCAGATGTTTGACATAGCACTGACATGGTTTCGCACAGATCCGAGGATTGCGGCGCCTGGATTGACTTGGGGAGCTTTCAAAGAGCTCTTCAAAGAGAAGTTCTTTCCGGATGTGGCTCAGAGTGCATTAGAGAGCCAGTTTCAGGATCTCGTCCAAGGGAGTATGACGGCGGACGAGTAAGCCGCGGAGTTCTGCAGATTAGGCAGATTTGTGGAGGGGCAGAATCACCTAGGGAGAGCCAGAAAATTTCGAAAAGGTTTGATCAGGAAGATCAAATCCCATACCGGGGGTCACCGCACTGCTACCTTTGAGGAGATTCTAGCAGAGACACAACAAGCCGAGGATGACTTGAAGCTTAGATCCAAGAGGATGAGGGACACCTCAGGAGGAGCTAGTAGTAGTGCGGGCCCAGCTAAGCGGCCCCACTTCCAGCAGTCGAGAGCATATCAGCATCAGCAGTGTCTTGTGCCAGTTAGGGCACCAGCTCCGCAGACACATCAGTTTCAGAGGTCGGTTCATCAGGCCCCACAGCAGCCTCAAGGTCAGATAGAACAGGTACCCTTCTGCAACTATTGTAAGAAGACTGGACATGTCCGAGAGGACTGTAGGAGAAGGCTCAAGATGTGCCTGTATTGTGGATCTTCATAACATCGCGTGAGAGATTGCCCCACCAACCCTTATGGTACAGCCTCTGGTTAAGTTCTGAATCAGAGAGGTGGAGTTAGGCCACTTGTGACACCACAATTTGCTCAGCCCTCGCAGAGGGAGCCACCCCGACAGGACGGGGCATTTGCGATGACGGTCGAGGAGGCCGATGCTACAGGTGATGGGTTAGCAAGTTCGGTTCTTTCTTCCTGTCATTTTTCATCTATTTGATTTTATTGCCTCCTTAGTACCTTGTAGTTGCTTTGTGATATATTTAGTGTAGTTAGTAGAATAACCTTGACAGAGACTGCAACACCATAACAGACGGAGACCAACCCCATACATGTTGACATAATTAGTGATTCTTTAATTTGCATGCTTGTATGACTTTAGATTGGACTGGGAGTGTGACCTATAGGGGGGTACGATCATCTTTAAATTTCAAGGACGAAATTTTTCTAAGGAGGGTAGGATTGTCACCAGCACATTTTTAGATGAGGATATTTTATCATTTTTACATTTTATTTTATTTTTTAGTAGTCAATATTAATTAGTGTGATATTATTTAATATTATGTTGTGTTATTTATTTTATAGTTAGTGGGCTAGCCTAGTATTTTGGACTTGACATTAGTGGACCAACTTAGGCTTGGCATTACATATTGAACCCAACATTTGTGCTAGACCCATTAGACTCATCATTTTCATTAATTAGGAGAATAGAATTAGCCATCATTGGTGTTAGAAGCTTCCATAATTAACGCTTCTAGTTAAATACCCTTCATGAGTAATTAGTGGAGGGTATTTTGGACCTTACATGTTGATTGGGAGAGGAGAGAAGGGGCCGGCCTATTTAGAGGGCTCTCTCTCTCTCTCCACTTCATTAATTTATTCATTCTAGATCCCCAATTTGATTCATCCCTCTACCAAATTTCTTCCAAATTCACTCTCATTCCCACTAGTTGAAGAGCATTGGAGCTTGGAGTTGCAAGGAGCACTTGGAGAAGGAGCATTGGTGAAGAGCTTGTGTCCGGATCGTGTCCATTTGAGCATTTCATTGGAAATCCATCTCCCAATAGGTATAGATCTGAATTTTCTTCTAATTTGGGTTCTAAATCATGTATTTGACCATTAGGAACCATTCATTCGCTTAGGGCTACCCATAGGAACAAGAACTAGGTTCATCTGGCTTGTATTGTGACTTTTACATAGTGATTTGTGGCCAATTAGGAAAAATTACGAGATTAATGCATCAAGTGTGTGTCATGAGACCAATTAGGTCTAATTAGATTTAAATTGGTGGTGTAAGACTAGATACGTGTCCACAAATAGATATGAGTAGGCCGTATCATGGTATTTTGGGATACGCTATGATATGGGGACTCATTTTGGGGGATTTGTGCATAGTAGTGTAATTACTCTTAAATTTACATTGTAATTAGTTGCATTAGTTGTTTATATG
This sequence comes from Iris macrosiphon, assembly GCA_036927795.1. Taxonomy (NCBI): domain Eukaryota; kingdom Viridiplantae; phylum Streptophyta; class Magnoliopsida; order Asparagales; family Iridaceae; genus Iris; species Iris macrosiphon. The sequence goes on from JAYESA010000003.1 coordinate 172,159,135, forward strand.
AGTAATTGATATGTTTGTAGGCTTTGGATAGAGTTTGGTTGAGTTTGGAGAGCGTATCATGAGCATATCATAGTGTATTACCCTTGTGCACCACAAGTGTTTGGTGTTATGACTAGTAGTATATGTTAGTATAGATATTCAGATTTGTATATATATATATGAGTGTGTGTTGTGGGTGTGTGTATTGTCAGGTGATAAGAGTGTAGTGTGTGCACTGTGGTGTCTGTGAGAGGGGTGTTCCTCACTGTACACTAGATAGGATCGGGTTGGACTGTGTGGAAGTGTGTGTGCAGTGTACACATCAGGACTGATGGAGCTCGGGTATTAGGCAGCATGTAGGAGATTTGGAGGGGGCTCGGGTATGAACTGATACCTGGAGTATCAGGGTTAGAGGGGAGGTTGGTGCTCGAGTATCTCAGAGCAGTAACATTAGCAGTGGTAGTAGCTGTTGCAGCAAGCTAAGGCAAGGTAAAGCAACAGCAGCAGCCTTGAGGGGGCATTGGTCTGTCCAGACCAATGGGTTGGAAGGTTGCTCACAGCAGAGAGTTATGGAAGTGTGGGGGTGTTTCCAGGCCTGCACAGTTGATGTGCACTTGGAAATATGTGTTAGAGCAGCAGCAGTATCAGTCAATAGCAACTCACAACAGTGAGTAATGGATGGGGGGAATCGGGTTGTTCACAGCATGCATCAGAGCATGCAGCAGCAGTGGTAAGGAAAGGTGGCTTGTGAACAAGTGAGTGTGTGTGTGTAATATGTATGTAAATATGGAGCATTATATATATTTAGTATTAGCTTTATGTATGATTGTGTTATGTGAGTGTCAGTGAGGAGTGGAGGGTCAGTTGGGTTGCCGTGTTCACTGCAGTAGGCAGTGATGTGAGGAGACTGCTGCATTAGTTTGCAGTCAGCAGCAATATCAATAGGAAGTAATTTTGGGGTCAATTGACACTAGAGTTGGGGGCACGGGATGACTGGGTTGCTGTTGAACACAGCAGTAGTGGCTCGGATAATCTGTTATAGAGGGGGAGAGTGTGTGAGGTTAGTAGTGTACCTGTGTGTGTAACATGCAAGGGTGGATGTTATACATTTTGTTCCAGAATGAATAGAAGCAGCAGTAGCAGTGGTGTAGGGTAGGAGGGATTAAGAGCTAGGTGCAAGCGGTTAATGTATCTGTTAACATCAAGATATGATATCAGTGATAACTTGAGTACTGGAGTATTTGATAACTGATACAGTGTATCAGTACCTTGTTTGTGCAGTGGGTAAATGGGGTAGAGGTTAGAAGTTATAGAGGTGTATTAGCTAAGGTACTGATACCAAGTTAATACCAGAGAGAGTTAACAGATAAAGTATGGATATTAGTGATACCAAGTCAGTGAGGGGCTTGGTTGTGAAGTGTGTGAGGAAGTGTAAATATACCTATATGTGTGTGAGTGTATATTATGTATGAGGTGTAGGCATGGGGTCTGTGCAAGTGGAGTGTGAGGGTTGTAGTGAGGGTGAAGTGCAAGGGTAAGGTAAGTGTGAGAGAATTAAGTTAAAGATACTAGAGGGTATCTTGAATTGAGGTTTTAGGATGGGTATGCTAAGGTATTAGCTTTATATCTATAGATATATGAATTTGGTACTATAAATATTTAGAGTAAACTAAATACCAGTGATAATTAGCTAGTGTGTATATATATATATATATATATATATATATATATATATATATATATATAACACTAAGGTATTGTACATAGGCCAGGGTATTAAGTTATTAGATATTAGTTAAGGTATTACTTATATACTAAGGTAATGACCTAGTATAGGTAGATATTAGCTTAGGACCTAACCAAGACCTAGTATTGACCTAGAAATCATATTTAGTGCATTTATAGCTCATTTATCATTCTTTTCGCCCATTTGACATGCCATTCATATATAGGTGTGTGTGACACCAGCTCAGACACCGAGTCGTACATGTTGCTCAGGACCAGAGACAAGTACATTCTCTAATAGTTTTTATTATTTGATAATTACTATAATACAAGTATTTAGAAATGTTTTACTTGATTCTGTCACAGTGGTTACACGGACTGGTACTATATGGATCATGTCAGGAGATGTCATCCCATTATCGTGTACTCTGGATACTGCTGTCGTATGTACTTTATCATGTGCATCGGGTATTCCTTGTGTTCGTGTACATTCGTGTTCTTCATGGTACTCATATTATATTCGTGTTCGTGACGTGTCGTGATCGGATCCATGAGTAATGGTTGGGGACGGAGGAAATACTAGAAGGATATGTAATCAAACCCTTAAATATTGCATCATGTAGACAACAGCCAGTCATACACCTCACGTATGATTGTGTTACTCCGTAGGCAACAGCCAATCTTAAATGATTGTGTTCCTTATAGACAACAGCCAATGTTAAATGATTGTGTTCCTTGTATACAACAGCCAATCATACTGATCATATGATTGTGTTATTGATCGTGTTAGTAGATCTTGATAACCCAAGCCGATCACATATCTAACTAGTATTTCAAACACTTAGTGTAGTTATAGTTCTTCTCTATATTCTAGTTCATTGCTTTTATTCCATTTCATTGTGATCACTTTATACCTTATTGCTCCAGATTACCTATCTTTTTCTGCCATAGTATGATATTGTACATTGTTTCTCGTCTTGTATTACATTCTCTATTTCTGTTAATAGTCATTATCAATTAACTTGGAACTGCTATTGGATTGTACTTCGTTCCAATCCTGATTGGATATATTTTTCAGATAATTGGTTAGAGCAGATATATCCCGCCTACTATGGGCCACAGGATGGCGAGGCCGTTGAGATTGCACCATAGAGCATCTTGATATAGTACCACCAGTTGGAGAGTTTTAGATCATTCATTATGATGTGGTATTTGATCTTAGCTAGACTTTATGACATGTACTATATTTGAGATCTTTTGGGTTGAGATTAAACTATTGGACTTGGACTTGTGATGTATGACAACTCTGTATTTCTTTTCTATTCCATATCGTGCCTCTTATCTTCTATTAGTTTTATATTGTGATTGAGTATTGATTATCATTATCATATATCGTTGTCCCCCATTTGGAGTTGAGATGGCATGACAGATACCTTATATATATATATATATATATATATATATATATATATATATATATTGTGTAAGATGTTAGATAGTATGGTTGTCCTAGACAGCGTTCTACGTCGTTGTCACGACGTAGGCTGGGTGTTGCTCACGTATTCGTGCCCCTACACCGGGTGCGGGTCGTAAAAGGCACTACCTCTGACCGGGTCTAGCCGATCAGTGCCACTGAGGCCCCGTGACCCTGGTCTTTTTTGGACATGGATGTCGAGGAGGACCGTCGACCATGGACAAAACCGGGTCGGCCCTCCTCCACAATCCTGGGTGTTGGTCGACTCCCTTCTTGGCCCTTGGCTTCAGTTGAAGGTCTTCCCCGCCACCCCCCCCCCCCCCTCCGGTCAGTACTAGGTCAGACCTAGACTTCGGCAGGAGCTTCGCCGACCCCGGTTATAACCGGGTCTGACTTGGGCTTGGGGTCTACACGACTTCGATCATTACCATGTCCGACCCTGGGCTCAGTCGGAAACCATTTTCGAAGTTAGTGGGTTATGGCTTTGGCATATAGTAAATAGGAATCATCATCACTAATTTGGGATTTACATAATCTTAAGAACCCTAACTATTTTAAGATTTAATAATCTAATTTTCTAGGATTTACTAATACAAGAGGATAAAGCGTAGATACCATTGAAGTAAATTATTACATAATTGCACAACGATATTCATGGTATAATCTAATTGCATAATTAATCTAGAATAAATAGAGGAGGTTTAGGTATACTTGCGTGTGGTTGAGCAAAACGACTCGATCTTCGTTGCCTCAAGCTAACCCGTCGTACACCAAACTTCAACAAAATTGAACACTTGCTTGCTCCTCTAGAGAATCATTTTTAAAATAGATCTTGGGACCTCTCTCTCTACTTGTGAAGGCTCTCTTAGTTTATGGTATAAGGGAAGGGTCTAATTTAGGACCCTATTCATACCCCTTTGAGGAGGTGGCTTTACCTTAAAGCCCAAGCTATTTTAATCCCAACAATGAAAAGATTATTCAATTAATTAATTTTGATATTACAATATGCAAGTAAATGTAATACGTACATTATTAATTGTCTTTCGACCTTTTTGCAAAAACTATTTTTTGTATAAAAACCCTAGGTCGTTTCGTAATTCGTGAGTTAAACCGACCAGTATATCACAACTATCTTAGCCGACTTGGATATCTTTATCAATGAACCCGATTATACAAATTATCGTTCAACCAATTCCTCTTGTCATACTAGTGTCTCGAGAGATTCCATATAGGGTATAGTAAGTAGTCAAACCCATTGAATTAATCTTTGCTCTAACTCATTTAAGTCTTATCCTAATGGAAATATAATTCCTTCCATTTGCTCTCCCCAGAGCCTATTAGACTTAAATGAAACTTGGCATCCTTGGGCATTCTCTCTTCTTTACTTAAGAGAGTGACAAGTCATATCGGCCACTCACGTCTTCAAATACAAATCAACATACTCAACCGCTATCTCTGGTGCAGCTATTTAAGGCAACATATGATAATAGTGCCAAAGCATGTACACTTGCATACAAGACAACCATGATGCCTCAAGTCAAAGGACACTATACTACTTATAACACTAGATTTAGATTCCCATTGACGCTTATTAGATGTAAAGATCCATTGGGAATCCAGTGACTATTTCTTTCAGTGAACTCATTCTCTAATGAGTACCTGCAAGTTCGATATACATCTCATGTAAATGATTAAAATTTTGATTATCTTATCAAAAGTTTCACTACTTCAACCAGAATGACCAAAGTCAATTTGATTATCTTATCAATCATATCAATTGGATCAGATCCTATGGTATAATCTACATTATACATAATCCACTAAGATCAATCACTTGTACTATATCATATGAAAATACAATTAATAAAGATTCACATGTATGATAAGATAAAAACTTTATTTAAATCAATATTCAATGAAGCATTTACCAAAGATTACATTTACATATACACTCGTTCATAAATATGAATTGGTTTAAGGGAATAAATGACCGTCTTGGCACGAAAGGCGGTCGCCTCAAGCTGCCTCGACCTGCCTAGACTTAAATGTAACCCGGTCGAGGCCAAATTTATCCTTCAATTTGGAATCTAGTCCATGTCGAACAACAAGTTGTTGATATTATCAATAATTTAATATATAATTTAGACCACATGAAAGGAAAAATAATAGTATCCTTTATCGATTGTATGGCCTTTTTTGCCGTAACATACCAAATATCATCTCCATCTCCGGCTCCGGCTCCGGCTCCGGCTTCGACCTGCAATGCCATGCACCATTTGACAAATCTCTCTATATTTAGTAGTCATACACTCTACTCTATTTCTTCCTTTAATAATTTTCTCCTATGTTAAGGCCCAAGGATTCCAATGCTAACGATTAGCATCTGATACTCTAACGATTGTTTTATACAATACTTTATCCTATAGGACCTTATTTTATCTCAGTAAAATATGGATAAAGTATTGTATGTATCTTCTACAAATACTGGTTATTTGGGGTATACGCCATCAGATACATGCATTTTTCTTGGATATCACATCTTTAGGTTGTTGAGCGTATTTTTTGTTACCTGAAGAACTCTCATGGCAATGGCCTGGTCTATTAGTTTCCCTCTTCTCTCTCCTTGACCGCTTATGCTGATGTTGATTATGCGGGTTCAGTGGATGCTCGTCGTTCTACGAGTGGCTTATGTACTTATTTTAGTGGCAAATTTGTGACTTAGTGAAGCAAGAAGCAGACTATTGTTAGCATTTTCCTGCCAAAGTTAGAGTATCTAACATAATTGAAGAGTTTGCTTACAAATACTGGTGTTGCTCCTTTTCTCCTGTGATTCTCTATTGTGATAACCACACAAAACCAAGTGTTCCATGAGCGCATCAAACATATCGAGGTTGGTTTTCAATTCGGAGAGAAGGTCAAGTTTCGTAAGGTTCAGCTGCAGCATGTTCTTGCTACGTCACAGATCGCTGACATCCTCACCAAGGCCTTGCGCCTCACCCACTTTATCTTCACTTTCTGTCCACGCTTGGAGCTCTCGAAATCTAGGCTCCAGCTTGCGGTGGAGTATAGAATACAGTTAGTTATTGTTCATTGTATGGCCTAGAGCCTTTTCTAGTTTTGATCTTAATTTTAGTTCCACACTGGAAAAACACAAGGGAAGCACACTCTTGTCTATAAATATGTGGTCTCCACCACTTTAATGAATTAAGTCCATTGAGTTGAGCCAACTTCTCAACAATTTCTATTGAACAATTCATCTGTTTTTAACAAGATTTGCAATTGGATATGATTAATATAACTGTAACTCATCTCTAAGTAATTCAACTTATCCACAAGAGGGAAGGTGCAAGTCTCATTTTTGCCAATACTATATTATAACTAATATTTGTATGTAATAGTTTCAAGCTATAGGTTGAAAAACTTGATGGGCTATTATATAAACCCGAGCACAGGATGTTCTCACATCTGACCTCGCATATTAGAAATTTTGAAGCCTACCTGGGAGGGTTGCCAAAGGAAATAATGAAAAAGATTAGCTTAATTTAAGTGAAGGTTTCTTAATACTGGCCAAGGTTGGACCTACTGACATCCCTATATCAATATTTCAAAATAAATTTCTGTAGGTGAATATACTCCAAGTTCTAATTATCTCCCTTGAAACTCATAGCTCTCATTCATTTGGTGAATCACTTATTCTCTTAAAATCCTCTGTTAACATAGAAACTGCTGTAAATGGATGAATGTTCTCTCAATAAAAATTAACCATAAGATCACTTACCGTGGAGGCTATCTTCAGTCATTCCAAATGAAATTTATGAAATTATAACAATGTTGAATAGGGAGTAACTACTGATTACTTCCGATTGGTTAACATTTTTGTAAGGTTCAAAACCTCAGTTTCAGATCCCTCCTATGGGTACCAGTTATAGTGGTTTTGAATTGGTCGGTTTCAGTAGATAGTGTAGAATGGGAATTCTTGATAATTCATTAAGAAGAGAGAGGAGTATATTATATAGGAGAGGCTAATCCCTCTTCCTATTAGTCTACCCGATGTGGGACTAAACTCAACTTAACACATAACTCAACACCCTCCCTCAAGCTGGAGCATAGATGCCAATCATGTCCAGCTTGTTACAGAGAGATTGAACCCGAGGACCTAGAAGAGATTTTGTAAATATATCAGCTATCTGATCGCCGGTCCTCACATGGTGAAACTTTATCATCCCTTTATGATACTCATCACGGACAAAGTGAATGTCGATTTCAATGTGCTTTGTCCTTTCATGAAATACAGGGTTAGTAGCAATATGAATAACAGACTGGTTATCATACCACATATCTGTTGTTTTATATCCTGCTTCTTCCAGTTCCTGTAGAAGATGCTGCAGATATAGCACCTCTGCTGTGCCATGAGCAATTGTCCGATATTCCGCTTCCGAGCTTGATCGTGCGATCACACTCTGCTTCTTGCTCTTCCATGATACCATGTTCCCGCCAATGAAGACCGAGTAGCCAGATGTAGACCGTATATCCGTAAGACTGGCACCCCAGTCAGCACCAGTAAAGCACTCAACATAAGTATGCTCCTTATTCTCCATCCGAACTCATTTTTCCGGATTTTGAACTAGATAGCGCAGAATTCTGAAAACTGCCTCTCAATGTGGAACTCGTGGTGAAGACATGAATCTACTTGCAACACTGACGACAAAGAAAATGTCTGGACGAGTCATAACGGCCAAGTAGTTGAATTTTCCAACAACTCGACGATATTGATCCGGATCGGTCATCAGTGTCCCCTCGTCGGGAAGTAACTTTGTCCCTGAGTCCATGGGCGAGGTTTCACCCTTAGCTTGCATCATTCCTGCATCATTTAGGATGTCAAGCACATATTTTCTCTGAAACATTACAATGTCCCGCTTACTCCGTGTCACTTCTAATAACTCAACGATCCCAAATCCTTGGTTTGAAATTGTTCTCCTAGAAACTTCTTTAGTTTTACAATGTCCTGATTGTCGTCTCATGTGATCACAATATCATCCACATAGATACCAAGTAGTATCCTCCCAGCTAATGTCTGACGGTAAAATACTGAATGATCCTTCTTTGATTGGCACATGCCAAACTGAGTAACCACATTTGTGAAACGATCAAACCATGCATGAGGAGATTGTTTGAGACCATAAAGGGCCTTCACCAGATGACACACTTTACCCTCCCTTGCAACAAACCCGGGAGGTTGCACAACATATACTTCTTCGTCAAGATCTCCATAAAGAAATGCATTCTTGACATCCAGCTGTAGCAACGGCCAGTCATAGCGAACAACTAAGGCCAAGAAGACGCGCACAGAGGTCATTCGAATAACTGGAAAGAATGTTTCAAAATAATCCTCACCATAGGTCTGAGAATAACATTTTGCCTCCAGACGAGCCTTCAGGCGATCAAGAGTGACATCCTATTTTACCTTAATATTGAATACTCATTTGCAACCCACTGCCTTCTTACCATGAGATAAATCAACCAAGTTCCATGTATGGTTCTTCCGAAGTGCTTTCATCTCTTCCATAGCAGCACGACAGCCGGAATATTTAAGATCCTCCTCTGCAGAATTGGAAATCCGAATCCCATCAATAGTAGCCACCAATGATTATGTGTGGCTCGCAAGCCCTTTGTAATTGTGAACGTACAATGGATGATCACGACATGTACGACGAGGTCGAGCTGACGGATCAAGCGAAAGCAAATCAGTGGAGCTAGAGGAGAATGAAGGTGTTGTGTCCACAGACACTATCGGCAAAACTCGTTCTGGCGATGCTGGTGACGACGGAGTCGGTGTGTGCGGACCATCGGACCGGAAGACTGGCTCAGTAGGGGAGGGCACCCTTACGGAGGGCTGTTGTGTTTGAACAGGAAACAACAAAAAATTCTATTATGGGTAAACTTGTGAAGTCGGATCAGTAGTTTGTGGAAGTGGAGGAAACTCAGTTTCAACAAAGGTAACATCCCGAGAGAAAAAAATACCGCTTCAAGACTGGAGAAAAATACCGATACCCTTTCTGATCCTTAGGATACCCAAGAAAAATACATTTGATAGCATTTGGATCTAGTTTAGAAAGAATTGGTGGGGTAACCCTAACATAACACAAGCAACCAAAGATTCGGAGAGATAGAGGAAACAGCTCTCATTTGGGATATAACCGAGAGAAGGAGTATCGTCATTGAGAACAGACGACGACATGCGATTAATTAGATAGCAAGTCATGAGAACGGCATCCGACCAAAAAAAAATTGGAGTACGTGCTTGGAATATAAGAGCACGCGTTATTTCTAAGATATGTCGATTCTTGCGTTCAACCACACCATTCTGTTGTGGTGTATAAGGACATGAAGTTTGGTGGATTATGTCATTCCGAGACAGATGTGAAACAAACTTACGAGACATATACTCACGACCATTGTTACTGCGAAGCATTTAATCGGAACATCAAATTGTGTTTTGATTTCTGCATAAAAATTGCACCAAATGTTAAATAATTCGGAATAATTTTTCACGAGGTAAACAAAAGTGACACCCGAGTAGTCATCAACAAAGGTAATAAAGTACTTGAATCCCATCACAGATTCAACCGGACAAGGTCCCCATATAACGGAATGTACCAACTCGAAAGGAGCGGAAGCAACTTTATTTTGACTGACCGGGTAGGAAACCCGGTGATGCTTAGCCAAACTACATGACTCACAATGAAAAGAACATGAAGCATCTAAAGATGGGTACATTTTCTGGAGTGCTTGGACAGAAGAATGTCCTAACCGGCAGTGTAACTCAAAAGGATCAAGTTTTATACCAGCACAGACAACAGAGGAAGGTTCGTCAAACAGGTACAAGCCTCGAGCCACATGCCCCCTACCGATAATCTTTAGTTCCTGAAAAACACAACCAGTTCCTGTAAAACACAACCATCAGAAAAGAATGTTACCGAACAATGTATATCTTGAGTAATCCGACTAATTGAGAGTAAGCTGAATATGTTTTCAGATGTATGTAATACAGAATGTAGTGAGTCCCGAAGAAAGACGGACAAATCTTTTTCCACGGACTGTCAGCGAACCATCGTTGGCACATGTAATATTAGACATACGATCAACCGGTATATAATTTCGTATCATACCTGTGTCGCCTGTCAAGTGAGCAGACGCACCATAATCAAGGACCCACTGCTTCGACTGTACCATACATGGCGCTGAGTACCCTGCGGTGGACCCAAAAGTAGAAGCTTCACCTCGATGTTGAGCTTGAAACTCAACAAAGTCTGCATATGCATACGGATCGGCCGCCAAGATCAGGAATATCTGAGGTGACATTGGTGGCAGGAGTTTTAGTACACTGCCACTGGAAATGACCCTGTAGACCACAGTTGAAGCAGATGCGCAGTCGACCTCTATCACGACCACCAATGCCTCGTCTACCATCACGGCCAACATTTCGGCCACCACGTCGTCCACCACGACCACCACAAAATCCAGTACTAGCGGCTCCCAGAGCAGATTGATCAGCGGAAGCATCACTCGGAGAGGTCTCGACGACCTTTGTTGCCCGTAGAACACAAAAATGAGCTTCCATTAGATATGGAACCTCAGCTCCAGCAATGACCTGAGAGCGAGCTGAGTCTGCATCAGGACGGAGAGAGACAAGATATGCCATGACATGAAGCTGCTCCCGTTGAGCCCTTGCTTCATTGATATCAGTCGTCAGAGGTAATACACGTTCAACTTCATCGACCATAGCTTTAAGGTCCGGAAGTGATCCTTACAAGACTTATCGCCATGTTCTGCCCGGTAGACGTCGACGACCGAGTCGTAGATACGAGACAAGTCACATTTTTCATCAAACGTCGTCGATAGGACCTCCCATAACTCATTTACCGTATCCGTGTTCAGAACCATGTCCTCCACCGATGGTTCCATTGAGTTCATCAACTATATAAACATACGACTATCATCCGTCTCTCATTGCTCAAATATGGGATCAGTCATCTCCGGAGGATTGTCAGTCAGATGCTTGGACAACCGTATTTTTTGAAGTATTTTCTCAACCTTCTTCCGCTATATTGAATAGCCATCTGGTCCGTCCAACCGTCGATCTACAAATCGAATCGAAGAAATCGTCGTGTGCGTTCCCGACACCGGTAGTAGTAGCACTGCTAGTCATAACAGTGTTAGTCATTCTGCACTTAATTCGACCGTCGCTGGATCTTTCCAACCCCAATAACCACATCAACTTTACCGATGCGCTATCAACGTGGCCAGAACCAGCACGCGCATGAAAAATAGAGATCGTATGGGGATCACACAAGCCAGGACACAGAGGTAACCCAGGTCACTCTCTGTGTAGATCCTGATGTGGATATCGGGGTAAGCGGAAACAAAGATTAATGAAAACAAGCAACTTGTCTACTCTTTGTTAACTCCCGAAGCCGTAATCTAGGAACAAAGGTTGTGCAAACAAATCATTATCTACCCTCTGGCTTCGATATACGCTCCTGAAGTCGTAATCTAGGAACAGAGGTTGTGCAAACAAATTATTGTCTACCCTCTGGCTTCGATATACGACTTTTTTTTTCTTTTTTCTTTTTTTTTTTTTGGAAATTAGGGTTCAGACAGGAATGAGGGGCGGCGGCTGAGGGTTAGGGTTTTTGGTTTTGGGATGCATAGTGGGGTCGGGGGCAACGGAGGGGGGGCAGGCGGCCTGCTGGAGAGGGGGGGTAACAACGGGGGAACAGCGGGCGGGGGGGGGGGACGAGGGAACAGCGGGCGGGGGGGTCGCTGCTGTACAGGGAGGGGAGGAGGGGGTTGGCGGCCTGAAGGGGGATGGGGTAGGCGGCTAGGCTTTGAGGTAGGATTTTTTTTCTTGTGGGGAGAGAGAGAGGTAGATAGGTTATGGCTCTGATACCATGTAGAATGGGAATTCTTGATTATTCATTAAGAAGGGAGGGGAGTACATTATATAGGAGAGGCTAACCCCTCTCCCTATTAGTCTATCCGATGTGGGACTAAACTCAACTTAACACATAACTCAACAGTTAGTTCCAACAGTTTCGGACGCTCCAATTCAGATCTGAAATGGCTGAACGTATCAGTTTAGATTATACTTAAAACCTAAGCTTTTTTGAACTTCCTTGCGGTCCCAATGCTGACTCCCCCTGGCCAGTGACATGCTTCAAGAAACCAAACATCATGAACCATCATTCTAAAATTTTATTCAGTAAAATTTTACCTTTTGACAAAAAAAATAGTAATTGTAGTCCACTCATGAATGTCAATTGTCCAGCATATCCTACTAAAGACATACTTTGTTGTTTATGAATTATTGATCGCTGCATTCCACTTAAATATTCAACTTTCACATTTTGCAAGTTGCTATCCTGCACAATTTTCGTGCAATTTGCAACCATGAATTCACGATACCTTGCACTTAACTCCCCCAACCTACCATCACACTTTAACGATCACCTACCCCCATTCTAATCTTGCATGCACATTACTACCTTGAAATTTGTTTCTTGTTGCCCTGACACCATTTTTAAACTTTTTTTAGGGTAAGTCTAAAACTGGTCATGTGTGCCCGTGACCAATTCTGGATTTACTAACTATACAAAAAAATGTAACAATAGCACCAGGGCAGCAAGAAAATTTTCAAGCTAGCAGAGTGCACAGAAACTAGTATGGGGTAGGTAACTGCAAAAATATGAAATTTGAAGGTATTCAGTGTAAATTAGTCTTTAATATTTTTGTTTTATTTTAATATCATTACAACTTTACAAAGATGCTACAACAACGAAACCTTTATCCCAAATTTTTGGGGTCCACTGTTTCAGTCATTTTCTTCCATTCAGCTCAATTATAGAGCTAACAAAAACCATATCCTTATTTACATCTTAAACTCATATTCATTTAGGCCTGCACCTGGTCCTAGAGGGTCCTTCAACTACTACCGTATAGATCCTCCTTGTTGGTGCATTTATCGGTATATGTTTTATACGTCTAAAACACCTAAGACGATTTTCTTTCATCTTGTCCTCAATTGACGTCACCTCCAACTTTCCACAAATATACAGTATATACCCATTTCTTATCATGTCTTTCGTGAATTTAGAAATAAAAAAAATTCTACATTTCTCTCGTTAAATAATTGTGAAATAAGTCCTCCTCTCCTTAATAACATTTTCTCTTAGTAATAATACTTCTTAGTTTGCACTCTCGATACATTTAAATATCTACTTACTTTTTTTTACTCTTAGCAAGCTTATAAATAGTAATACCCCCCCCCCCCCCTTCTAACCTCGTATACAAATAATCGTAGGCCTTAGAATTACATTTACTAACTCCTTTCTTAGCATCTTTTTTGCTAGTTTATATCTTATAAAGTTCATCATCACTACAGTTTTGTCAATCTTTATATAAAAATACTTTTTGCGTATTTTTGAAATTATTGTCACTTCTTACCTAAAGGCACTAGCTACTAATCTGCATAGCACTGACATTGGACCATATCAAGAGCAATCTAATTTATGCTGCTCACATCAAGATTTCTTGTGTTTGCTATGATCTAAGTTTGCAAACTAATTGCCTAAAGAGTATGCAAGAACCATCACCTTTTATTCTATCCACATTAAACAAATGAAAACAAATCTAACTCCAAACTGTCCCAAATAAGTTAAAGATGGTTGGATCCAGTGAAGTATTCCATGTATACTCAACATCCTAGATGTCTACGGTTTGTGCTGCTTAATATACCGGTAGAAGTAAATTAAAGGAAAGATCTCCATTTTTAGGATGGACAACAGGAAAATATAATAAAGAATTTACAGTTACCCAAAGTTCCAACTTTTTTTATGATGTTTTAACAACTAAGAACGGAGAGAAACAGGTTAGTATCCAAGAAATGATGGTATTAAGATAATAAATTCAAATTATTATATTTATATTTATACTAATTCATCCATATGGCTGGATGATATAACAGACCCTCATCATTATCATCGAAGCCTTCTCCAATCAGAATGTCATAGCAAACCTTACATATCCAAAATGAGAATGTGATGAATGTTTGTTTTAATCATTGAAAATAGTAACTCAACCAATACAAGGATGTTCCTCCCGAAAGACAAATTCTTAAGGAGAAGACTATCCAAGCCAAGTTCCACAAGTTGTAACTTGCATAACTTTAGTGTTTCTAATTGTATGTGACGTGAAAGGTAGGCAATGTGATTTGTATTAGTTTCATTTAAAATGTATGCATCTACAAATTTGTCAAATCCCATGACTAAGCTGATGGACATAATTCTTTAAGCAGCCTTAAGATTTTCGTTGGATATGCATTCATCAACATCAAAGAATGGTATAAAACATAGTTCGGAATATTTGGTTAACACCAAAACTTAATGAGCCAATTACTAGGCTAGACCACTTTTGTACAAGGGGAGTGGCAAGCAAACTGATGGAACGTTCCCATGTCATGTATGCATGGACCTGGAAGGAGTATGGATTAGGAGTGAGGAACCATAGTCATAGGATGATCCATGTATGTCTCAAGCACAAATTCTTAGCCAATGACAAGACCTAGTATTTTATATCGTGATACATATCGTGTATCAATTCGCTTGCATATCGTATCGTGTATTGCGTATCACATCGTGTATCATAGGATACAATAACTCTAGGAATTTAGATCTATACTTCCAAATCTATATAGGAACAGGATTCAATATAACTTTCTAATAATTTTTTATTTGTTTCATCTTTATATGTCTATCTAGTTCTAGAATCCATATTCTCAAGTATACATTACATGACATAAGTAAAAATATTGATACTACCCATCATCCTATATGTATTGGATCGGATCAATTGATATATAACTAAATGGTAGTATATCGTATCGTACCGTATCATAAGATATGTATCGTGTATCGTAAGATACTAACAACATAAGACGACCTAGAACACAAGCTCGACTATTTTCTTTATTTCATACAAACAATATATTGCACGCCAAAGAAACGAATGATTAGAATAAGTATTATATTATGGTTTTGTTTTGTTTAATGCAATGAGACCCCAAGTAGTTTATCCATGAGGCATGATATTGGACTTTTCTCAAATGACTTAAAAGGAAATCGCTTCTTTAAGTCCTAAGCCAATTCTTTTATTTATGCCTCATCCTCCCACTAAGGGTACGTCTAGCTGCAAAAATGTAAAGTGGAAGTGGTAAAAATGCCACATTTTTTGTTCCAGTTTAATCACTTTTTTTGTTTGGTTATAAGAAAGTGGAGTATGATTGCACTTTTATTTACAACGTAAAGTAGGTCTTGTCCCCTATAACATGTGAAGTTCACATTCTTTCTTTCAAGCTTGATGTGGGATGAAAGTGGGAATTTTTTTTTTTTTTACTATTCACTACTTAGGACAAATCCACACTTTTAAGTCATTCTACTTACAAGCTACCAAACAGATAAAGTGGTGAAACTGTCACTATCTAGGGGACAAAAACTTTGTTACCAAACAAGTAATCTCAAAAACTCACTTCAAAAAGTGGACTTTTATGAAGCGACTTTTTTTCACTTCAATCCACTTGCTTACAACCAAACATGCCCCAAGTACATGAAACCCAATTCCCTCGCTTGCATTACTCTCACTATAACTGTCCCTCGCATCTCTCTCTCTCTCAAATATATATATATATATATATATCACACTAATTAGTCGAAACATGTGCCACTATAAGCATATAACTTCCAGGAAGCATGGAGACTCCAAAATCCGATGCAGCATCCGTGCCGCCTTTGTTGTATCATACACTGTCGTCTTCGTGTCCGTCCAACCTTGTTCAAATAAGTTCTATACTTATATTTCATGCTAGCATTCACAAACTTCTACTATACATCATACTTCAAAACTACAGAGGTCACTACTTATACTCAATGCCGTCAACGTTTCAGTAAATTTATGAGAAAAAAAAATCAAAAGACATAGGGGTGAAATTGAGAAGAATCACCTTGTCCTTGTCAAGAATGAGTAGTAGTAGAATCCGCTTCTCCCGCCGGTGCCGCCACCGCATGTATACGAGAACTCCGATGAGTCCAGCCACCGCAATAAATGACCAAATTGTCCCCCCTCCTCCTCTGATCTTGGACCCGACCAGCTCGGCCGCCCTCACCGCCGACTCCGAGAGACGCAGCCTCCATCTCACGTGTCCTACACACTCCTCGTCCTCCTCCTCCTCTTTGTCTATATTTAGGGCTAGGGTTAGGGTTTGGGAGGGGGTGAGGTTCTCGTGGAGGGAGGGAGGGAAGATGGCGAAATCGTCTTCGCCGAAGGACGTGGCGGTGGTGGGAGTGGAACCCACCGCCGCCGAGTCAACCGACTCCGGCTTCTCCACCGAGTATTGTCCGGCCATCGGCGGTCTCTCCCTCCGATGGATGGGATTGGAAGCCTTGACCGTTTCGGGATCGGGTACATACACATCTTTGCTGGAGGGGTTTTGTTTTTTATACAAGACCCCTGGATTGTGTCTATTTGCACCATGTCGCCTAAAACTTTCATTTATTATTTGCATACACGTGATTGTCCACTAAGACAGAACAGCAGTCCCTTGCAGTGTTGTCAAAACCGGACCGGACTGACGGTTGAACCGGATCGGACCAGGTCTGATCTGAACCGATTTTTTTTAAGAACCGACGTTTTTTCTCTGAACAGGGGTTTAACCAATGAACCGGTCGAACCGGTCCACAATTGAACTGGCCATTTTGGTTTTTTTTTTTAACTCAAAAAAGTTTCTCTTGTGAGATTTTGACTATTTGGTACTTGTTTGGTTTTGAGAGACCTCATAGTTGTAAAATCAAACCAAACCAATAAGTAAATGTGGATATCTTCTATGATTTGGTTCTCGTAATGGGTCTATTTGAACTCCGGTTGAACCTCGGTCCGACTTATACCAAAGTTTTTTGTTTCAATCATCGGTCCGGTTTTAAAAACATTGGTCCCTTGTTTTATAAATACAATTTATCAAAAAAATCTTTAAACCCTAGTTGGATGGGATTGGAAGCCTTGACCGTTTCGGGATCGGGTACATACACATCTTTGCTAGAGGGGTTTTGTTTTTTTATACAAGACCCCTGGATTGTGTCTATTTGCACCATGTCGCCTAAAACTTTCATTTATTATTTGCATACACGTGATTGTCCACTAAGACAGAACAGCAGTCCCTTGCAGTGTTGTCAAAATCGGACCGGACTGACGGTTGAACCGGATCGGACCAGGTCTGATCTGAACCAATTTTTTTTAAGAACCGACGTTTTTTCTCTGAACAGGGGTTTAACTAATGAACCGGTCGAATCGGTCCACAATTGAACTGGCCATTTTGGTTTTTTTTTTTAACTCAAAAAAGTTTCTCTTGTGAGATTTTGACTATTTGGTACTTGTTTGGTTTTGAGAGACCTTATAGTTGTAAAATCAAACCAAACCAATAAGTAAATGTGGATATCTTCTATGATTTGGTTCTCGTAATGGGTCTATTTGAACTCCGGTTGAACCTCGGTCCGACTTATACCAAAGGTTTTTGTTTCAATCATCGGTCCGGTTTTAAAAACATTGGTCCCTTGTTTTATAAATACAATTTATCAAAAAAATCTTTAAACCCTAGTTGGATAGGATTGGAAGCCTTGACCGTTTCGGGATCGGGTACATACACATCTTTGCTGGAGGGGTTTTATTTTTTTATACAAGACCCCTGGATTGTGTCTATTTGCACCATGTCGCCTAAAACTTTCATTTATTATTTGCATACACGTGATTGTCCACTAAGACAGAACAGCAGTCCCTTGCAGTGTTATCAAAATCGGACCGGACTGACGGTTGAACCGGATCGGACCAGGTCTGATCTGAACCGATTTTTTTTAAGAACCGACGTTTTTTCTCTGAACAGGGGTTTAACTAATGAACCGGTCGAATCGGTCCACAATTGAACTGGCCATTTTGGTTTTTTTTTAACTCAAAAAAGTTTCTCTTGTGAGATTTTGACTATTTGGTACTTGTTTGGTTTTGAGAGACCTTATAGTTGTAAAATCAAACCAAACCAATAAGTAAATATGGATATCTTCTATGATTTGGTTCTCGTAATGGGTCTATTTGAACTCCGGTTGAACCTCGGTCCGACTTATACCAAAGTTTTTTGTTTCAATCATCGGTCCGGTTTTAAAAACATTGGTCCCTTGTTTTATAAATACAATTTATCAAAAAAATCTTTAAACCCTAGTTGGATAGGATTGGAAGCCTTGACCGTTTCGGGATCGGGTACATACACATCTTTGCTGGAGGGGTTTTATTTTTTTATACAAGACCCCTGGATTGTGTCTATTTGCACCATGTCGCCTAAAACTTTCATTTATTATTTGCATACACGTGATTGTCCACTAAGACAGAACAGCAGTCCCTTGCAGTGTTATCAAAATCGGACCGGACTGACGGTTGAACCGGATCGGACCAGGTCTGATCTGAACCGATTTTTTTTAAGAACCGACGTTTTTTCTCTGAACAGGGGTTTAACTAATGAACCGGTCGAATCGGTCCACAATTGAACTGGCCATTTTAGTTTTTTTTTTAACTCAAAAAAGTTTCTCTTGTGAGATTTTGACTATTTGGTACTTGTTTGGTTTTGAGAGACCTTATAGTTGTAAAATCAAACCAAACCAATAAGTAAATATGGATATCTTCTATGATTTGGTTCTCGTAATGGGTCTATTTGAACTCCGGTTGAACCTCGGTCCGACTTATACCAAAGTTTTTTGTTTCAATCATCGGTCCGGTTTTAAAAACATTGGTCCCTTGTTTTATAAATACAATTTATCAAAAAAATCTTTAAACCCTAGTTGGATAGGATTGGAAGCCTTGACCGTTTCGGGATCGGGTACATACACATCTTTGCTGGAGGGGTTTTATTTTTTTATACAAGACCCCTGGATTGTGTCTATTTGCACCATGTCGCCTAAAACTTTCATTTATTATTTGCATACACGTGATTGTCCACTAAGACAGAACAGCAGTCCCTTGCAGTGTTATCAAAATCGGACCGGACTGACGGTTGAACCGGATCGGACCAGGTCTGATCTGAACCGATTTTTTTTAAGAACCGACGTTTTTTCTCTGAACAGGGGTTTAACTAATGAACCGGTCGAATCGGTCCACAATTGAACTGGCCATTTTGGTTTTTTTTTTAACTCAAAAAAGTTTCTCTTGTGAGATTTTGACTATTTGGTACTTGTTTGGTTTTGAGAGACCTTATAGTTGTAAAATCAAACCAAACCAATAAGTAAATGTGGATATCTTCTATGATTTGGTTCTCGTAATGGGTCTATTTGAACTCCGGTTGAACCTCGGTCCGACTTATACCAAAGTTTTTTGTTTCAATCATCGGTCCGGTTTTAAAAACATTGGTCCCTTGTTTTATAAATACAATTTATCAAAAAAATCTTTAAACCCTAGTTGGATTGTGAGGTAACTTTTAAAAAAATACTAGTAACGTGCATGTGTGCATTGCACGTGTGTAAAAAAATTTATTAAAGAATTTAAATATGAAATTATTATAAATATTATCGTTTCTAGGAATTAAATTCAAGCGACAAAGAAAAATATATCTCACCTTAATCACTTGAGTTATAATTATTTAGTTGAAAATAAATAATTTTAGGTAGTTAAATAATAAGTTATTTTAAAAAAATATTTAGTGGAGTATTTACAAACGGCTTAGACGGCTCAATTTTGAACCGTTTTTAAGCCTCATTATAAGAGCATATACAGATATTGGAGACTGCTCACAAAATTTACTTATATTCACTTTTTGAAAAGCAGTAGTAAATTCAAACTAAGTGTACGAAACACAAAAAAAGAAGAAGAATAAACCTACTAGTCTTGTCCAAACCCTACCGAATGGATAATTGACCGACCCAAATAACCTATCGCTCGTTTGAAGCTTACAAAAGATCCATCAACAACTTAGATCGCTATGCACCTCAGTACACAACAAACTTAATCAAGCTTCAAATCTCATATAACAAGTAAGGATCCATTCCTCGATCTCTGATGTGTTAGTCATAGCACACATCAAGTGAAAATGTACCGATCATGGTGGAGAGGACCCTCCCCCCCCCCCACACACACACACAGTGTATATCTGTCTCCATAAAAGAACCATACACTTTTAGCCCAATCACTCTTTGGCCTTTGACTAATTGACCTCCCTGCATCATCTTCCCACAAACGACAACTACAATAGATCAGTATAGTTTGTAACACGTCATAAAAGGTGGAACACTTCTACACCAGTCTAATTATAAGGGATAGTCGACAACTTCATCCCGATTTCCAGGACGACTAGAAATACTCCCACTATTGTCGTCTTCTTCAGCACATTATCGATATTCCTATTGCATTCATGAGCAGTATTATTCCTTATCTTGTATACACTCTCATGTATGTTGAAGGTGGTTGTTCGTGTGAGTGAATCGACCCCATGCTTGTCTGACATAGTGACATAACGACATAGCATTCAATTGTGTAATCAACAATACATATATCCATACTCAACATAACATAAAAAATATAGAATAAATGATATATATAAGAAAATCATTCATACAAATTTGTCTTTATTTAACCGATCGGTACAAGTGTGTAGTATCAATATATTTGTAAGAGAATTTGTAATTATCTCTTCAGTGTCTAAATGTTTCAATGTCTAAATGTTTCAATTTCATTTTTTTCTTTCTTTCGTATAAAGTGATGACGAATCTCAATATGTTTGGTCCGTCCGTGGTATTTGAGATCTTTTGCATATGTAATTGCCGACATGTTGTCAGTCACTATAATGCCACTTGATTTAGCAGCTTTGGTACTCCATAACCATAAACCTGTTATCTTCTTCTTTTTTGTATTTTGGTTTTTTTTTTCTTTTTGGAGAGCTTGGTTGATTGTAAAGCCATTCGATTTGATATAACTTGGATAGATGCTCCATCTATTTGTAAAAGTGCCTTTACTCTGTATCTATTTAGCTTCAGACTTCTTTTTGTTATTGTGGCAATTCTAAGTGTTCTTTTTTCTTTCTTTCATCCAGTATAGGCGCAAGGATTCTGAAAGCTGTTATGTCATTTGT
Organism: Iris macrosiphon; assembly: GCA_036927795.1. NCBI lineage: Eukaryota > Viridiplantae > Streptophyta > Magnoliopsida > Asparagales > Iridaceae > Iris > Iris macrosiphon. Next base: position 172,180,518 of record JAYESA010000003.1, read on the forward strand.
TTCTCTTAGAGCAAGCAGATAGATTGTCACGTCCCGCTCCCAAAATATTTGATAAATACGGAGACTAACATGGCCAACCGTACCTTGCAGAATATCGAAGTAAGCCACAATGTGTTAAGGTTGTTTAGAAGACATATGGGTGAACTCTAGCAGGTTATGACGTCAGTCATAAGGCCGACAAAATATATTATCTCAATCCAGCAACACAAGTACAAGAGTATATCATACATGAAAATAAAGAGGCGTCCCAAATTTACATGTCACATATGATCATGAAGCTAGTGAATATAAAATGTTGCACTAGCAGAGTATAATAATACATGATCAAATATACCAGTCATGGTCTAATATATACATCATGTTGACCATAGTCTCAAAAATATTAGGTGCTAACCCTGCTCCCTGCTAAACACCAAAAAATAAAGTGATCAAGACGAGGGGTGAAAGAAGGAAACACACTCGCGAGCTTTGGTCACAGTCCTACGAGTACGAGCCATCTTGCTGGAAGTACGGTGGATCCTGGTTCTCTTCGGGGTAACCTGGCCATGCAAATCCAGTGGAGTCAGAACCCCAAGCAACAAGTACCACAAAAGAGCTCGAGGTGATAGACTAAACACATCACAACATAAGCAAAAAGAGACATATAAGAAAAAAAATACAGATCGAGACTTGTACGGTACCAATGTACTTGCCTTTGGAAGAATACTTGAAGAACTGATAATAAAAGTAATAATGAAAGTAAGGCGATGAGCGACAAGAGAGCATAGGAACTACTCTAGATCGGGAGCACAACCCTTAAACCAAACAAGGACCGGGGTTGCAGACCCTCACCCGAGCAGAACTTAGCAACCTAACCACGCACCGAGAGAAAAACAAAACTAGAAGAGCGAGCCATAATGAAAGTAACGTCATTTATCGTACGGTTAAACAACTTTACGGCTTGCTACGATTAACTAGCTAGTTTTGTTACAAACAGTAATTACTAAATGCATGTTTTAAGAATATTGCTAGCACCGACACTGCAGTTAACCCGGATGGCCAAGGGAACACTTGTCGAGTAAACTTAAATGAACATTCAACCATACAATAACATAACTTATTACTTGTCACAAACAGAAATTGAACTTATAAGCATAAACTCAAACTTGCAATCATAAATTTGCTTTATAAACATAAACTTGCTTTGTAACATAAACTTGTATATAAACTTGTCTTGTAAGTGCCGCAGCACGCGTAAACTTGGTCAGTTATGGAGGCATTGCCTAGTAGGGTTGTCCATGCTGCATGGGGCCCTTAGGGATCGGGGTAGCCGGTAGCGCAATATTATTTCCTTCCAATGATCTAGGTAAATATTATCTTGTATAATCATTCTAAATTATTCAAGTTCTTGAGTCGTGGACACTTGAGAACTCTCTAAAATGACGAGTCGCGAGTACGAGCTTTTCATGAGTTAATCGTATTCGCGACACGCGATACATTGAACAATACTCACACTCGATTGCCCGATGCCAAATGCAATAGATTTTCATACACAAACATTTCTACGGTGTCGTGAGGATGGTGAACTTGTGCATAAACTTGTCTTGAGAACTCACATACAAAACTTGTCTGGTACAATAAACTTGTATCGACATAAGGAAGCATCCAACAATAATCACTGAAAGAAATTACTTAAGAGAACATAACAACATGGAACACAAAATACACACAAGAATTCATGGCCGCATGCGCCCACTGGCCGCATGCATCCACTAGCCGCATGGACTAACTGGCCGCATGGACTAACTGGCCGCATGCACCCACTGGCTGCATGCACGCCCCTCTTGAACTTAGCGAATTTGTATTCGTTCAGTGAGTGAAAATACAAGGTATTCAAGGACACTTGTGTAAATAAGCAGTCATGCGTTCAACAAGATGGATACATGCTGTTAGTATGCGGCAAGAGTTCAGGCGCATAACCCTCTCGGGCTGCATAGCACTCTCAGCCGCATGAACTCACTGGCCGCATGAAGACTTCGTCTTCTCTAATAGAAGGTTCGGTCATGGCCGAAAGCTCCAAAAATCAAAAAATTATTTTCTTCATAAAAAAATTATTTTAACTCCAAATCAAGTGAAACAAAAGTCAAATTGCACGAAATGAAATGCTCTAATATAAGGAACCACTAGTTTTTGAAAACACTAAGTTTTAATAGATTAAAACCAAGAAAAACTCATGAAACACATAAAAATCCTAAACTTGAAACTCAAATCTATAAAAATTTATACATCAAAATCCAAAACTACAAGAACTAAACATGATCAGCAACTCAAGAAGAATATTTTTCATAATATATATATATATATATATATTAAAATATATATAAAAATGCAAAAATTTATGACTTCACCATTAAGCAAGATGTACTTGCCTTGGGTGGCTCCTAGACTCTACCTCTCACGGTCTAAGTCACAGCAACTTTTCCTTAGGGTTAGGGTTAGAGGGAGATTTAGGGAGAGGAGGAATGAGGAAATGAAAATGAAGAAAAAGAAAGAGAGGAGAGAGAGAAAAACTCAAATATATACTAAGAGATGAGAGAAAGAGGGTTTAGTCATGGGTTCACCCAAAATGAACCGAACCAAGTATCTATTCTACATGTGGGTCCTAAACCGGGTCTTATGGCAATGCCAATGGGTATTCTACTGTTCTCGGGTAGTCTCTCTCAACAACAACAAAAAAGATAAAAAATAAAATGACAGGAACCAACATGAGAAATACAACATGAATACAATATCAGAAAAAAATTAAATTCTATAAATTCAAGAAATACTAAATCTAGAATCGGGTGTGACATCTCTACCCTCTTTAGAAAAAAACCATCCTCGAAATTTTACCAAGGCTTGTCGAACTGGAACACACGAGAAAGCTCAAGAAATAAAATCATAATTCAAATGATTACACTGAGCAAGTAACTAAAAAAATAGAAAAGAAAGCTGCAGAAGTAACTAATGAATAAATGTACAAAAGCAATACACAGGAAAATGGAGGCATATGGATACATATACTCCTGAGTCAGTCGAATAGGAACTCGTCCTCGCTTGCCTATGCTGACTCACACAAATGGACAAGAGCCAAGCCTGGAGGTAAGTTGGTACCAATGACTATATCAAGGATATGACTCTAATCTAAGACATACCTTCACAGTCGGGACACATGATAGTCATATGTACCACTAGATACAAAGGCAGTAGGGTGGGACAAAAACTCAACTTTGCTTAACGAAATGATCAAAACGACTATCGTATTTTGAACCGATCGAAACACGAGATTGTTCGACAGGAACCCAAGAATAAGACAAGCTAAAGAGAACTCGAAAATCTTACCATAATTGTAGTGCTTTCGGCTAACAACTGTTCTAGGTTGTCAAATATTTCATCAGGCCATCGTCCAGGGGTCGTGGCTCTAACTTTCTACTGGTTGGGCTTGTTGGACTTGCACATACTGCGTCGGATGTTCCTGTTGGAACTGCTGAGTCAGCATCGGGAGAGGACGCTGGACTAGGGGTCGAACTGCTAATACTGGTCCTCGTGTCACGCCCCAGTCCCAAAATACCGAGGGACTGGACCCGTGGCAATGGCCAGCAGCACACCAATGGGCAAACCCAATTTAATGGATCCATTAGGGTGTACTTAAGCTGTAAACAACAATAAATAGGTCTACGATACAAGTCACAGTCTAATTCTAATCTCATCCAAAGAAGGTAATCACAGATCAATACCAGAATAATCGAAATATAATATAATCTAACAAGTCTCAATAAAAATATCTCGGGGAACAACCCGAGAATAAGCTTGATACATCAATTCAATAGACAGGAAATAAAGTAACTAGAAACAGAAATAACTGAGTATATAAAGCCAATACTCAGGAGAAATCCTCTGGCACAACCTCGTCCTCGGGTTCTGGTACTGCTCCAATGTATGCTCTTGTTTCGTACACATCGGGATAGATCTCCTCTGCTAAATCTGGGGACATAATCCGGATCCAGGTCCTCAGGGGACATAGCAAGGTACAAGAATAACTCAACCCATAAATAATGCAGTGCAATAGTAAATAAAACAATAACAATATGGTAGACTATCTAACCAGTTATGTGATATGCAAGTGAGAGCATCATTAGTACTCAGGCTGAGACCACTACAAGCTCTGTGTCGGGGAGCCGGTAGCAGTTATACTATGTAGTTATACTATGTAGTTTACTATGTAGTGGGCCTACGACACCATATATATAAAATTAGCCTGTAGCATGTGTGTGTCTCCCCACCCAATATAATCACACGTCTCATATCCACGATGTCTCATGCCCATGTCATGCAAGATCATATCTAATGCAGCAAGTCATATGATAGCCATGAACATAAAGTCTACGTCACAAATCTTGTAGCCTATACAGAATCACCATGAATATCTCAGAAAGATTATGTCTTATGAACAGTGTCAGGTGTCCTATGGTATGGCGTACTTGATGATGCAAGCACGAGAATGTATAGGGTTTCGATATCCATCGCTAGGTGACGTTACACAACTCCGCGTACGACGTTGATACCCGAATCTTGTTCGGACGTTAAGTAATGTCACACGATCCTGGGTTGAACATTTATATCATATAATTATATCAAGAGAAATATTATGAACCAAATTACTGCAAGTATGGCAAGGTACACTTGCCTGGTGTTTGGTTTCCAACTGCTGCTCTGGTATTCGTAAAATCTTCAGGAATATCTCTAGGTGCTGAAATAAATATTACCATCATGCTCAGAAGATATCAAATAGCTAGAATTGCCTGTCCTTGAGTCCAACTTGGACACAGGGGCAAAAGTGATAGTTTCTGGTCAAAGCGGGGTCCACATGTGGCCCGCTTCGCACCGAAAAATATGTCAGAGATAATGTTCTCCAAATTCATCAAACTTAGTGTTTATAAGTCCAGAACGACGATACGAACCCAACAGAATATCCAGAACTAGATTTCGATGAGCCGATCACAAAATCGTTCGTCAAATGGAGCCATGGGGCCCACGATACGCGATTTTGTCAACATTCTCATAATTAAACCAAACTTGGGTCACAGGACCAGTGTATTGCTATGAGTCCGGTGGCACAAGTTTCATTTCGATAAGACATGCACACAGAAAGTTTCAACGAGTTCCAGAACAGGGCCGATACGGGGCGTTGTCGATGGATACGCGTTGATTTCGGTGTGCACGCACATCCAAATCAATATTCGCGAAATCCCATACGTCCGTATTAACGGCGCGCACCTTTCGGTGAAGTCCGTACATGACCAAGTTGTCCCGTTTAGCGGGGCGCACCTAGTTCCGAAGAAAAATAGGGTAATTATTTTTTTAATTTTGGGTCACAGTTTGCCTTCGCCACAGGACGCGATACCCCGAGCGAGTTGCACGGGTATCGAGAGGGTCACGCAGTCTATGCGTCACAGCAGACGGAACAAAAAATGGGGCAGCGAGGAGAGAGATACAGTCACCTGAACAGGGCTCCAAGAAGGCTGAAAATACGAGATTCTGTGAGGCGGCGCGATGTGGCACGACGGTGGGTCACGGCGGCGCTGTCGGGGGCTCGTCGCCGGGGAAGGGTCGTCGGGGGCTCGCGGAGGCGACGGGGACGTCGGCGGAGGCATCGGGAGGCGGCGGAGCTCGGGGCAGAGCTGGCGGTGGTGGCAGCTAGGGGAGAGGGCGATGGCAGAGAGCTGGGGACTCGGGGTTTATATAGGGAAGTGGAGAGGGAGAGGGGAGCGGGGCGTGGCCGGGAGAGGCGGGTCGGGTTCGGGTCGGGTTCGGGTCGGGTTCGGGTGCGGGTGCGGGTGAGGGGAGAGGGTTCGGGTCGGGTTCGGATCGGGTCGAGTTGGGTAGGACCCGACCCGTTAGGGTTAGGGTTGGGTTCAGGCTGGTCCGGTTTGGTTGGATCGGGTTCAGTCCGGTTTGAGCTCGGTTCAACCCGATTTAGCCCGATTTATCAAAAAAATGGGGGTTTTTAGCTATTTTAAAATTAGTTTTTGAGCCCAATAAATTCTAGAAAAATTATCCTATGTCTAATATTTTATTTTGCACCCAAAAATATTATTTTTAAAATATTTTAATATTTATTATAAATATTTAAATTTATTAAATTCCAAAATACCTTGATTTTAATTTGTGAAAAATTACAGAAAATCCAGAAAAAAAATTTGAAAGTTTATTTTTAAAATCCTAAAAAATCAGGGGGTTTATACCTCGCGGGCCTTTAATCGCTGCCCGAGGCAGAGCTGGTAACTGTCGGACTAAAGAAGTCTCTGGGTACAGGATTGGGCATGAACTGCTAACACTGGTCCTCGCGGGCCTTCAATCGCTGCCTGAGGCAGAGCTGGTAACTGTCAGACTAAAGAAGTCTCTAGGTACAGGATTGGGCATAAACCAATCATGTGGTCGAATGCCCCACATCTGAGACACAGGCTATTGGCCCTCCTACACTGTTCTTTGGTGTGCCCTGAATGCCGTAGTGGCTGCATCCAGCTGATACAGACTACCTGGTAGATTGTACTGAGGTTACTCTGGAGGTTGGAGGTGCTGGCGGGCGAGGAGTTCTGAATGCTGGTATGGGAGGTGATGACTGAATACTGGTGCGTCTTAGGGATGAGTGCGACCTCTTCTGGCCTCCGATCCATGCTACTAATCTTTGGCCGACAAGTTCTTGGGACCTAGCTGCCCTGAGTACTGCATCGTAGGTAGTATAATTATGACCCACCGTAAACTGCTGAAGCTCTAGATGTAACCCTTGCTCAAATCTCTTAGCTCAGTCTTCCTCGGAAGCTACCATATGGGGAGCAAACCGGCTAAGTCGGCAAAACTCGGCCGCATACTGGTCGACCGATCTTATGTTCTGGCTGTCATGCCCCACTCCCAAAATACCAAGGGACTAGCCACGTGGCAATGGTCAGCAGTACAACTCCAATGGGTAACCCAATTTAGTGGACCCATTAGCGTCCACTTAAGCTATAAATAATATAAATGCAAGTCTACACCATCTATCTCAGTATAATTCTAATCCTATCCACAGAAAGTAAACATAATACAATATGATAGACCAGTCAAGATAATAGATAACAAAATATAGTCCATCATCAAGTCCAAATAAGTAGTGTCTCGGGGATAACTCGTCACAATAAAGAAAAGAGAATAACACCAAATACATATGTCCATAAGTCCAAATATGAAATAACACTAAGCATAAATAACTAAGTAAGTAACTGAGTACTCAGAAGAAATCCTCTGGCACAACCTCGTCCTCTGGTGCCAGTACCGCTCCAACGTCAGATCATATCCCGTAAACCTTGGGGTAATCCTCCACTACTATACATGGGGGCATAATCCGGATCCAGGTCCTCAGGGGACATAGCAGGGTACAAGAATAACTCAAGTCAAAGTATAGTAAATAAAATATGCGTGCTCAGGGTATCTAACATAATCCATCTATGTGTATGCAAGTGAAAACGTACTCGTCTGCTAAACCACCGGTTTCATACATATACTAGGGTACTAGTGATAGTAGTAATAATAATAGTAAGTACGTACAAGGCCCATCAAGGTACCTGCAGTACTATAATACTAGTAGAGTGTGGTAGCCTAATGGTACGGTAAGTTCTCCCCAACCCCATGTATCTCATGTCTCAAGTCACGAAATGTAAGATAATCACTATCTATGTCTAAAGTCCAGGTGTAAATAACATCATGTCAACTAGCCCAAGTCTAAAGTCCTGTCCTAAAATAGAAGCCAAAATTCTCGAATGTCTCAAGTGAGACTTTTGTACATAAAAGTCGTGTATAGTGAGACTTCTGTACATCAAGTGAGACATGTCTTAGTCAGATGTGTCACAACTCAATAAGAGCAATCCCTTCCTCAAGCCGAAAGTCCAGAATTATAATCTCGATCCCTAGATCTTCTCCTTGACACTTGTTCGCCACTGAGACCTTATTCTAAGATAGTGGTATTTCTGGTGAACTGCTCTTTCTCAGAGCATGCGTAGTCAGATGAACCAGTGTCTACCCACTAGTCCGCAACCACACTTGATGACTCAACCTGCACAATCATATAAACCAAGTTAAGTAATCAAAAGAACCAAGTTTAGCTATACCTTGCTATTGGTTTGGATTGGTTCTGCAATCAAGATCCAATTCCAGCCATGCCTCAAGTCCTGTCAAGTGCAGAGACCTTCATGTGCAAGGGCCACCATGCGCCAATCTTGCTATGCGTAGAGACATTCATGCGCGTAGGCCTCCATGCACACAGACATCATGCACATGAGATATTATGCGCCCAGCTCTGCTATGCGCCAAGACTTGCCATGCACCAAGGCTTGTTTATGCACAGAGACATCCATGCGTGTAGGCTTCCATGCACGTCCTGTATGCGCAAAGACATCTTGCGCATGAGACACTATGCGCCCAACTTTGCTATGCGCCAAGACTTGTCATGCGCCAAGGCCTGCCATGCGCCAGGGCTTGTTATGTGCATAATCTGTAATCTTTGTAATCTTTCTTCCATCCTCGAAAATGGTTGGTACGATAGCTCTCTTTTAATATTTGACAAATAACTCATTTCCTCATCCAAATGTTCGAAGTGTATCCCGTCAATCTTCTCAAGTTTGTGAAAACTTGTTGTCGAAAAGATTTGATCAGATATTCTTCATCTTTCTTGGGATCTTGCTTTGAGATTGTTAGTCCCGAGGCAGATCAAATATGGTAGAAAATGGGCCATTAGAAGAGCTCCAAGCGAGACCCGAAAGTCCGCTTTCTACTAGAACCCAAGTTATTTTCGAGATCAGAGATTCTCACAAGAGTTTCTCATCTAATATTCTCGATTCCAATGAAGCACAAACCAAAACAGGTTATAAACTAACTTCGAAGAAAATGAAGATTACAACAAGCAACAAGTAAAATATTCTTTAATTTACATTCGCAGATGCTACAATGAGAAAGAATAAAGCAAAGAAAAAGACAGAAGAAAAGCTCCTTGCTGGGGTGGTCAAAACCACCATTGCTCAAAGTAAGATTCGTCGTACAGACGATCTGTCCCCAGGAACCAGCAAGCTCATAAATAAACTTCTGGAATGCTCTTGATCTGTAAACCCCCTTACCCAAAAATAGGTATCTCGTGTGTAATTTGAATTTCTTGTATTTGTCTTAGATTTTTTTTATCAATTAAAACCCAATAATACATATTAGGATACTTCACCGTGGTTTGGACATTAATAATATAGAATGGCCCCAAAATCTGTATCTCCCTTCATAGGAAGTAGCCTACAGAGGAGACACTACATGTAGGATCTTTTCGTGGCACAAGAATTTGACCCCGTGGCATTAGTATGACATTAGTGTAACAACCATAGATTAAGTATTAAATATTTAGATATTTATATATATAATTTATTTGTGGTCATTTTCCAATTCCAACTCCCTACAATTAGCATCGCATAATTCTCCATGCCAAATTAGGCAAATTCTCTTTTTGTAAAAATTCATATTATTTACTATTATCTATTTTGTGGATAATCATTAAATTAATTACTTATTTAATTAGATAATATAATTATTTGATTTATATAACTAGATAAATACCTAATTATTAATTATAAAAAATTACGTAAAATATTTTGAGTGTAGATTTTATTAAAACTTTACAAAATAATTTTTTATAATTTATTCTGTGTGCAAATAGTATTTTAAATTTTTATCTCATATATATAAATAAATATATATATAATAATAATAATAATAATAATAATAATAATAATAATAATAATAATAATAATAATAATGATAATAATAATAATAATAATAATCAAAGAAAAGAAAAGAAAAAGAAAAGAAAAGAAAGGAAAAGGAACTAAAAAGAAGAAGAAAAATCCTAATACTAAAACCTAACTAACCCCAAACCTATAGCCAAAAGCGCCCCCCCCCCCCCCCCCCACGCGCATATATATATACATATATATACATCACATATACATATACTAATCTCACAAACCCTAACCCTAATCACTCAAACCCTAACCCTAACCCAGCCCCGCGCCTCCGACGATCGACCGCCGACCTCCAGCGACCGCCCCCGCGCCCGGACCGCTGCCGCAGCAGCCCATGCTGCCCGCCACCGGCCGTCGCGCACCGCGCGCGTACTGAAATACCACTACGAGCACCCATCTTCTAGGTATTGTATCTTCTCCATCTGTAATCCTTTTTGTGTGCAGTTTATTCGTGTACGTTCACAACCTAACCCTCTAGGATTTTTATTCATGCGGCACGAGTTTTCGTATCCCGGATCGGTTGAAAAATCGACCGGAAAATGACCGAAAAATTGACCAAAACAGTTCAGAATTTTGAATTTAAAACCCCATGTTCACACCCAATTTGCCATCAACATGTTTATTATTTTCAAAAATAAATAAAAGGGTTTTTTTTCTCCATATAATCGAAAAATTTTCTGTTCTTTTAGTTTTTGTTAATTTGTTCTATGTGTAAAATTATTCAACCTCTAAATTGACCAAAAACTTATTTTTAAAATATTAAAAAATTATGATACGGAGCGCGCTCCGCCAAACGGGACCGCCTCGTCGCGTACCAATTGCACCAAAAGGCGCGTATGGTATATCCTGACGTGTGAACTTTCGTGGAAACTAATTTGGATGTGTGTGCGCGTCGGAATCAACCCGTATCCGTAAAAAAATTTCGTATCGCAACTTTTGCAAAATTTTGTACCATTTAGTGTACGCTTGTCGGAATGCGACAAAACTTGCGTCATTGGATTCGTGGTATCACGCTGGTCCTGTGATCCAACTTTCACGCAATTCTGAGACAGTTGACCAAGCCGCCTATTTACGGGGCCATGGTTGACTTTTAGGGCAAATTTTTGTTCGGCTCACCAGAATTTAAAATTGGACATACCGTTGAGTTCGTATCGGCGTTTAGAATTTGTTTGACCTATAATTTGTTCCATTTAGAGACCTTTACCTATGGCACACTTTTTGGTACAAAGTGGCCCACATGTGGACCCGCTTTGACCCAAAATTACCGTTTTGCTTCTGTGTCCAAATTGGACGAAATGGTAGTATTTTCTAGCTATCTCGCTTATTCTGGAAATGTTGGTGATATTTATTTCGGCATCCAGAGACGTTTATTCTGATGCCATAGTTTCTGATCTATTGTGCCTGACGTTTGGACGCTTATACTTTGCAGCTTTCTTGCCAGGCAAGATACCTTACCAAATTGCTTATAGTACTTTGCATTCTTATTATATTTTTTATATATTCATTACATATGTGTTTTCTTTCCGTCATTATTATATACTATATATATGTTGACACACACTTGACACGGGAGGATAATCAGCAGGCGTATGGGCTATAACCACTCTGGTAAACCGTAGTAACTAGCACGCACTATGGTAGTCGTGTCCGATGGTCGCTACCCTCGCGGTATGTCGGATGATGGTGTCATGATGGTCACTACCATCGCGGTATGACGGCTGATGATGTCCTGACATGTGTGTGAGTTGTGAGATTAGATAGAGTAGCCTACCCATGCCCATACGTCGAAAAGTTGTCCTCATTATGCATTCATATAGATTGTCTTGTACATCATACTTATATATTTTCTACCTATTATTCATGTTTACTGTATTCAAATTGGCATGCTTCTATGTATCTTGTTACGTCCCTCTGAGGACCTGGTCCCTTTCCAGGTGTAGACGATTATGACTATTCGCAGGAGCACGGATCATGACTTGCTACTTATCTCTTTCGAGAAAGTTTTCTCTTCGAGTCTCATTGTTTATTAGATGTTCTTATATGATTTCTCTTATATTCTAGTTTGGTAGTGGATTTGTGTCACGCCCCAGTCCCAAAATACGTAGGATTAGGACACGTAAGCATGCCAGCCGCATGGATATGGCACTCTAATATATGGAAACTATAACACATACGTACGCTGTAATATGAATAACAATCCTCAAGTGGTAAAAACTATCACAAGTCACATGGTACAATCTAAATCTCATCCACAGAAAATCAAATATAAATAAATAACCAATATCTATGAAACTAGATCTCAATATAAAGTATCTAAAGATGATAGTTGGATGGAAACAAATCTACTACCAACTCGAATATATAAGTGCAACACAACAACCACAATATAAGAATATCAACTAACAATCACGGGGCTGGAAGAGAAGACCTCCTCGAAATTAAAGTAACCAGTCCGGATCTGCGCTTCTAGGAATACTCATGAACATCTACACCTGGAAAAGGACCAGGTCCTCAGAGGGACATAACAAGATACATAGAAGCATGCCAATAAAGTACTGAAATAAATATCCAATGGGTCGCCTAACCGTCTAAGTGAAAGCAGTTTGGGAACAACTTTCCAACACGCGGGCTATCTGGCCACAGTGGGATTGGCGTGACTCTCTCGAAGAATCAGGGGCCTACAAAGCATGTCATCTTTTGAACGGCAGAGGCCGCTTGTAATATATGGGGTCATCACCGTCCGTCGCTCCGGCGGAGCGTCCGGGTGAACAAAAGAAAAGTACAAAGGAGCCCAAATGCCTTACTTGTTGTTCTCTCCACTTCATGCTCTAAGCATGTCATATCCATGACACGATAATACCTCTAATAACTGCTAAGTCTTCTAGCATGCCAAGTTTCTAATAGCAGTTATCCTTAACGCACGGCCATACGTACAGGAGGCCAGACCTGTCATGCAGTCCGTGATCTATATGAGACTCACACGCGTATAGCAACTGTGTCACGGCCAATGAACCTAATGATGCTTTATGATAATGGGGCGGTCTCGTAAACAAGGTCAAATGCATATACATAATAAAACATATCACGAAGACACCGTCGTTGCACCCAAGTTTCCTTGGACGCGCACTTTATATAACTGTAAACTCCCTCAACCAAATTTCAGTAAATTAGGATTATTTTTAACTAATTAGAATTATTGCAACTTTTTAAAAATTTATTTTGCTTACATATCCTATTGATTTGTGCACATGTCCATCACACAATTAAATAGAGCATTACACTAACTGTTAACCCCAAACAAGTTCACATACCTGTCCTAGACATGTTAGACTATTTTTCTAAATTTTGTGCAACTCCCAGATGCTTTATTTTTAGCCTCGTTGGAGACGCACAAATATCGTTACAAAAGTCCGTATTTATTTCCTATTTTATTTCTTGCTCTTTACCCATCTCTGTACCCCTAGAGATTGAGGACCAACATGCACCTGTTTTGCCCAAGCAAAAATACATTAATATTATACTTTGAATATACTACAATTAGTATATTGACACCGTAGTAAAATTATGGCCCTACCTGCCTCTAAATAATTAGAGAACACTGTGCGCAGTATTTATTAAATAATAAATACGGTGACCCATATCACCCAAAGAACCAGGCCCTGCCCCTGCCCAGGCTCATCCCCATCCCTGCGTAGGCCCTCCCCCAGCTTTCTCCCTCATTTCTGGGCAATTTAGTATTTTTAGGAATCAGTGTTTTTAAACAGACAAATTGCGTAATTACGCAAAATACCAATTTTAGGACCTAATTATAATTTATGAAATTGTAGGGGTTTTTATGCAAATTTTTAGTGTGAGGTGGCATCACCTCATTGGCTGGTGAACCTACACCGTACACGTGTCAGTGGGACCCACCAAAATATCCTGAAAATATCAGGAAAATATCCTAAAAATCAAAATACCCAAAATACCCCTAGACTTCACACTATTTACAACTAGTGCCATTGCCCTAACCCTATATATACCCGACCCCCCCTCTCATTCCGAACTCACACCACCTCCAGCTCTGCCACCCTCCGCCCACCGGACCACCTCCGAACGCCTCGCCCCTCCCCCAGCCACCCCCCAGCAGATGGCCACCTCCCCTGGCCGCCGCCTCCGCCGCCATGAGCTCCCACAGAGCCATCCAGACCACCACACCCACAGCACTACTCCACCACCCGACCACCCCCAGCACCACCCTCCGCCGCCTTGGTCCACCGCCACCATCCCCGACAGCACCGCCCTGACCTTCTCCACCGAACCAACCCTCCACCACCGCCCCACGACCACCACTCCGGCCGCCCTCACCCCCGCAGCCCCTCCGTCCTCACCCACACCAGCACTGCCACCCCCATCCCGACCACCTCCAGCCGCCAACACCCTGGCCGTAGCAGCCCCCGCAAGCCACCGCTGCTGCTGCTGCTGTTAAACGTTGCTGCCACTGCCACCGTCCCTCCGGCCAGCCACCGCCACCTCCGCCGCCGTCCTCCCGCCGGCGACGAGCTGTGGGCCCCCTCTGTCGACCTATCAGGTATAAAATACCTGTATAATACGTAAATACATAATTAATCCTATATGTATGTATATATGTATATATATATGTATATATATGTATATATTTATATATATTAATATATATATTAATATATATGTTATTATATATATTTAATTATATATTATTTAATTAAATACTAAAATATAGTATATACAGTAAATAAATACGTATTTATATTTCTGTATTTTCCTTTTATTTATTTATTATTTATATGTATATGTGTATATATATAAATATATATATATATATATATATATATATATATAGTTATATAATTATATATATATTACTATATATATATAATATATATACTTAAATATAGTATTATATACAGTATAATATATATATATATTATATATTTATGCATCTTTTATATCTATTTATTTTATTTTATATATATATATATATATATATATATATGTATTATATATATATATGTATATATATGTATGTATTACTATATATAATTATATATATATATTATATATATAATTATTGTTATTGTTAATACAGTATACAATGTATATATATATATTATTATTATATTATATATTGTAAATATGTATATATATATGTATGTTGCATTTTCTTTTATAAAATATATATATATATATGTACATATATACCTATATATATAAATATATTTATGTATATAATATTATATATGTTATATATTATATTATTACTATATATATATATTCAGTATATATATATATAGTATACTACTATATGTATTTCATTTCCTTTATATATATATATATATATATATATATATATATATATATATATATATGTATATATTCTTTATGTATTTTATTCTATTATATGTATATAATTATATATATATAATTTCCTGCATTTTCCTTTTCTTTTATATATATATATGTATATATGTAAACATATATATCTATATATGTGTATATTATTATATATATATATATATATATATATATATATATATATATATATATATATATATATATATATATATATATATATATATATATATATATTATTATGCTATATATATATTATTATGCTATATATATATATATATATATATATATATATATATATATATATATATATATATATATACCATTATTATATATAATAAATATGTATATATATATATTTTCCTGCATTTTCTTTTTTTTTTGTATATATATATGTATATATAAAATACATATATATATATCTATATATATGTATTTATATAAAATATATCTATGATATGCTATATAAATATATACATACTATTATATTTACTATATCTATATATATATATATATATATATATATATATATATATATATATATATATATATATATATATATATATACTCTATATATATGTACCATGTATTATGTATGACTATATATATTATGTCTTATATATATATTTACATAAGTATATATATATGTTATTATATTATGTATCCTCTTATTTAAATATATATTTACAACCATGTACGTCTTAAACAGAAAATCTCTTCAGCGCAGTCAGTGACCCCCTGTCACAAGACCCCTCAAACTTGACAGTGAGATCAGGTTTTCAACACAATCAGGAAGTAGGCAAGTATACCTTGCCAAGTTTACTGTTTAAATTCAAAAGTTGTTATATGTTAATGCTCCTGAATTTCATATGACTATGAGTACCTGAGATTGCCTCGGGTACAGTCAACAGATACGTTGACACGTAGTATAATTAACTTAGTCTTTACAGACCTACCAACATCTGTGAGGGTATCCTAATATCCTCCTAGACCCTGTCACGGGAACACGCAACATGGTTGCAATACATATTGGGATGCGAGCTACGTATTTGATTAGCTATCAGTACGTGTGACATGCATCACGGCTTAGCATAAAAATCAGGAAAAACTCAGGAAAAGTACGACTTGACATTTAGTTACATTGGACGGAAAATATAACAAGTAGACGTATGGGACACCCCCTCCTTGTATGTTATACCTTCGTTCCATACTCCTCGAAGATGGACGATTGCAGAGTTCCCTTGAGTCAGGGGGCATATGACACATATACTAGCCAGTCACCACGATTGGTGAATTAAGTCAGCATATGTCTAACCTACACATTCCCATGCGTACTACAAGGTCTTTACTTGCATTCACTTAGATGGTTAGCTTCCTGTATTTATTTATTTATTTATTCAGTATTTACATACATGGCATATTGTTTTTCTGTATCTTGTTATGTCCCACTGAGGACCTGGTTCTCTTCCATATTTAGACGAGGCCTTCTATCCCACGGTGTACGGTCCAGGACAGGAGACCAGGTGTGCCACCGAGGAGGAATTAGAGGAGACACCATCATAATCTACCTGATTCTAGAAGCTTGCTCTCCCGGAGATGGAGATGTTTTCCTAGATAGACAATACTTAGTATATCCTATTTTCTGCACTATTATTATCTTTTGTAGTGGGTTTGTACCCACAAGATGTGTACTATGACATTCAGACTCAGTATTATATATATTTCAGCACTATTTCCCATATTCATTAATATATCTGTGGATGAGATTAGATTCTCCTGTGCTAAACTTGTAGTATATTAGGACAGCGTAGCACGTTCCTTGGGATCCACTAAAAATGGATTAAACCCTCAGTGACGTGTCAGCTGGCCAAAGCCACGTAGCCTAGTTCCTTACATTTTGGGACTGGGGCGTGACATGGTTTTAGTGGTGGCCCATGCAGGTCTAGTTTATTGCTAGTGGTATGATGACATGCCCAGCGAGCCTGCTATAGGATAGAAATACTAGGTCTCATCCACACTGACTTCATCAAATATTTGCATCCTGCTTGATTATAAATTTCTTGTGCTTTTCTAATTATTCTATTTTCTTCAGAAATATGGACATACCCGGTGGACATGCGATTGATGGGGCTGACCAAGCAACAGACCCCTCGCTCGATGTCCAAGGAACCCCGACCACCCCGAGAGACCAATCCCCCAGAAGGATGCTGGTCTACCCGGCAACCCCGTACATTCACCAGAATCCTGCTCAGACAGGAACACCAGCCCAGCATGAAGGGCAGACCTCCCAGGCCCCAACACCGCAGGCGGAGACTCCTCTGCCTCCACCTCCAGCCCTTCCTGCCCTGATGCCACAGCTTGAGGGCCAACCCCAAATGTTCCAGTTTCTCCAAGCCATGTTACAAACTCAGTGGCAACAGACTGAAGCCCTGAGACAATCTCAGTGGCAACAGACTGAAGCCTTAATACAGACCTTGATGACGGCTTTGGAGAGAACCACTGCCCCGGCACCATCACCTGTCCAACCAGTGGGCACAGTCCGAGGCTTCCGCCAAATGAGCCCGAGAACCTTTAAAGGCAGCGAAACCCCAGAGGAGATCTCAGATTGGATCTCCAACACAGAAATGCTGCTGGAAGGCTCACAACTTTCCCCCGACCTGTGGATGACCGCCGTGAGAGCTCAACTCTTAGGCAACGCCCATCACTGGTGGGATTCTATAGAGCGTAGCGTCGGCAAAGACCAGACTTGGGAATAATTCTTGGAGCACTTCAATGCCAAATACTTCCCAGCAACAGTTCGAGATGCCCTATACTCCCAGTTCCTTTGGAACAGGGAAATATGACCGTCGACGCCTACGACGCCGAGTTCAGCAGACTGAGTCGATTCGATGCCATATTGATACCGAATGAGCAGGAAAAGGCCAAGAGATTCCACCACGGCCTCACCTCCGAACTCCAAAGATATACGACGACGCAGTCAAGAATCTCTTATGAGGAGGTTCTTACAGAAGCGAGGGTGCAAGAAGCTATTGGCCGAGGAGCGAGACGCTCTAATCCAACCATCCCGGCCAAAAACCAGCAAGGATCAGGAGGACCTATCCGTCGTCCATAAAACCAGACGCAACAGACGACGGGACCCTACCAGAAGAAGGAGCTCCCGACTTATCACTATTGTGGCAAGAAGGGGCATTTTGCCAATGACTGCAGAAAGAAGAAAGGACTCTGCCTAGTATGTGGAGCTAGACAACATATGGCAAGGGACTGTCCACAACGCAAAGATGGAGCCCCGGGCCAGAAGATGCAAACCTCAACTGGAGGTCAACATCCTTCAACATCTGGAGGATATCAGAGGGGAGCACCCCTGGCTACACAGGAGGTCCAGTTCAACAAGGCCAGACAATAATCTGGAGGGCAAAGGCACGGGCAAGCCTTTGCTTTAGCTGCAGTAGCAGAAGAGCCAGAAGGTGAAACCATCGCAGGTACCATTTTAGTTGCATTATTACCTGCAATCGTATTATTTGATTCTGGCGTAACCCTGTCATTCATATCTAGTAGTTTCGTAGCCATGCACAAACTAGTCACTTCCCCACTACCTAAGTGCTGGAAAATTCTTACCGGAGGAGGTATTGTTCCAGTTACCAATATTATTGAAACATGCTCGATAGTCGTTTATAGTAGAAAGCTAAGAGCACGATTTCTGGTACTCCCAATGCCAAATTTCGACGACATCTTAGGCATGGACTGGTTAATCCAGAACAATGCTATCCTAGACTGCCGAAAAGGTAGTATCACCTTTAGACCACCAGGACACCCGGAGTTCGAATACGTACGAGATACCATCGAGCAAGGAGTAGGCAAGACTCCTAGAGCTTACACGGCGATGGAGATAGCACCCCCAGCAATCGTTGTAGAATTCGAAGACGTATTCCCGGAGGAATTGCCAGGCCTACCGCCTGACAGAGAAGTAGAGTTCACTATTGAGCTGATACCCGGAGCTGCACCGGTATCCTCAAATGTGTACCGACTGGCGAAGAAGGAGCTTGACGAGCTGAAGCTGCAACTGGAGGAATTGTAAATCAAGGTATTTGTTCGTCCTAGTGCATCACCCTGGGGAGCACCAGTGTTGTTTGTATCCAAGAAGGACGAAACATATCAGATGTGTATTAATTACAGAGCCCTCAATGCTTTGACAATAAAAAATAAGTACCCCTTGCCGCGAATTGATGATCTGTTCGACCAACTGACGGGAGCTGTGGTATTCTCAAAAATAGACTTGAGATCAGGCTATCATCAGGTCAAAGTACGGAGAGAAGACATTCCAAAGACAGCATTCAGGACTCGCTATGGTCATTACGAGTTCCTGGTGATGCCTTTTGGACTGACTAATGCACCAGCCGTATTCATGAACATGATGAACAGAGTCTTCCACCAATATCTGGACCAGTTCGTGGTAGTCTTCATCGACGACATCTTGGTGTATTCAAAAAGCTACGAGGAGCATGAAGAGCACGAAGAGCACTTAAGACTAGTGCTAGAGACGTTGAGACGTGAGAGCCTTTATGCTAAACTAAGCAAGTGCGAGTTCTTCCTTGATCGTGTCACTTTCCTTGGGCATGTGATCACAGGAGAAGGCATCTCGGTAGACCCAGCAAAGATCTCATCTGTCGAGACGTGGCCAACCTCTACTAACGTCTCAGAGGTGAGAAGCTTTCTAGGACTTGCCGGATATTACCGAAGGTTCGTAGAAAACTTTGCAAGAATAGCGGAGCCGATTACCCATCTTACCCGCAAGGAGCAGGAGTTCATATGGTCTGAGGAATGCCAGACAGCTTTCGATGAGTTGAAAAAGCGTCTGACTACTGCCCCCATTTTGACTATACCATCTGGATCCGGAGGTTTCGTAATCTATAGCGATGCATCCGAAAAAGGATTGGGTTGTGTCTTAATGCAACATGGGAAGGTTGTAGCTTATGCCTCAAGACAACTGAGGACTCATGAGAAGAATTACCCCACTCACGACTTAGAGCTTGCCGCAGTCATCTTCGTCCTGAAGCTATGGAGACATTATTTATACGGCGAACGAGTGGAGATATTCACCGATCACAAGAGCCTGAAATACGTCTACACCCAGAAGGACTTAAATCTGAGACAAAGACGATGGCTCGAAGTGATGACGAATTTCGAGATCGATCTGCAGTACCATCCAGGGAAGGCTAATGTAGTAGCTGATGCACTAAGCAGAAGACCCTCGGCATTCTTTATGATCACCCAACCAGGTCTATTGAGAGATCTAGAAAAGTTGGGTATAAAGGTCATTATGCCAGAAATTGACAGCCAATTGTCAAACTACCAGCTACAATTAATATTGGTCGAAAGAATCAAAGCTGCACTACCAACAGACACAAGATTTCAGAGGCTACGACAAAGAATCGAAGCTGGAATCCAGACAGGATGTCGCATACACGAAGATGGGACTCTAAGATGTGGAGAACGTCTTTATGTTCCAAATGGAGAACTTCGTGAGGAGATGATGTCAGAAGCTCACAGCTCAACATACTCTATACATCCATGTGGCACAAAGATGTACAGAGACCTACGACAATACTACTGGTGGCATGGAATAAAGCGAGAGATAGCACACTTTGTGGCAAAATGCCTGGTGTGTCAGCAAGTGAAGGCTGAACTTCAGAGATCAGCAGGTCTACTTCAACCCCTCCCAATACCCGAGTGGAAATGGGAACACATTACGATGGACTTTGTTACGGGCTTCCCAAGAAGTCCTAGTGGTCGTAATGCTGTATGGGTAATCGTAGACAGACTCACAAAGGCTGCTAATTTCTTACCTTTCAGAGTCGGACAATCTACAGAAGTCCTGGTGGACATGTACATGAAGGAGATAGTGCGTCTGCATGGAGTACCAGTCAGCATAGTGTCTGACAGGGATACGAGGTTTATATCTTACTTTTGGCAAAGTATGCAAGAAAGTCTTGGTAGTCGCCTCAAGTTCAGCACCTCGTATCATCCACAGACAGATGGCCAATCAGAGCGCACCATCCAGACACTCGAAGATATGCTGAGAGTCTGCATGCTTGATTTCAGCGGATCATGGGAAGATCATTTGCACCTGGTGGAATTTTTCTACAACAATAGCTATCAAGCGAGCATCCAAATGGCTCCCTTTGAAGTATTGTATGGCAGGAAGTGTCATTCCCCAGTATGCTGGAGCGATATTGGCGAAAGACAGATCTTGGGACCAGAATTGGTTGTTCGTACGGTGAAAAAAGTAAAGAAGATACAAGGACACCTACGAGCTGCACAAGACAGACAGAAGCACTGGGCCAACGTTCATCGACGACCTCTAGAATTCCAAGTGGAAGAGCATGTGTTCTTGAATATCTCACCCACCCGAGGTACTATCAGATTTGGAGGAAGAGAAAAACTGAGTCCAAGGTACATTGGACCTTTCGATGTACTAGAACGCATCGGAGAAGTTGTCTACAAGCTAGCCTTACCTCAGACCTTGGAAGGAGTGCATGACGTCTTCCACGTATCTCAGTTAAGGAGGTACATTCCAGACCCGAGTCATGTACTGGACCATTCAGAGATCACCGTCGGCCCAAGCCTATCGTACCAGGAGGAACCTGTAGAGATCCTAGATCGTAGCGAGAAGGTATTGCGAGGCCAGACTATCCCTCTAGTTCGTGTTGCATGGAGACATCATGCACCAGGTGAATCAACCTGGGAACGAGAAGATGATATTCGACAGCGTTTTCCCCATCTATTTCCAAACCAGGGTATATCCTAATATTTCAAATCAATCTTTCATTCTCATTATATGTCTGTTTTTATTTCGAGGACAAAATATTCTAAGGAGGGTGGATTGTAAACTCCCTCGACCAGATTTCAGTAAATTAGGATTATTTTTAACTAATTAGAATTATTGCAACTTTTTAAAAATTTATTTTGCTTGCATATCCTATTGATTTGTGCACCTGTCCATCACACAATTAAATATAGCATTACACTAACTGTTAACCCCAAACAAGTTCACATACCTGTCCTAGACATGTTAGACTATTTTTTTAAATTTTGTGCAACTCCCAGATGCTTTATTTTTAGCCTCGTTGGAGACGCACAAATATCGTCACAAAAGTCCGTATTTATTTCCTATTTTATTTCTTGTTCTTTACCCATCTCTGTACCCCTAGAGATTGAGGACCAACATGCACCTATTTTGTCCAAACAAAAATACGTTAATATTCTACTTTGAATATACTACAATTAGTATATTGACACCGTAGTAAAATTATGGCCCTACCTGCCTCTAAATAATTAGAGAACACTGTGCGCAGTATTTATTAAATAATAAATACGGTGACCCGTATCACCCAAAGAACCAGGCCCTGCCCCTGCCCAGGCTCATCCCCATCCCTGCCTAGGCCCTCCCCAGCTTCCCCCCTCATTTCTGGGCAATTTAGTATTTTTAGGAATCAGTATTTTTAAACAGACAAATTGCGTAATTACGCAAAATACCAATTTTAGGACCTAATTGCAATTTATGAAATTACAGGGGTTTTTATGCAAATTTTCAGTGTGAGGTGGCATCACCTCATTGGTTGGTGAACCTACACCGTACAAGTGTCAGTGGGACCCACCAAAATATCCTAAAAATATCAGGAAAATATCCTAAAAATCAAAATACCCAAAATACCCCTAGACTTCACACTATTTACAACTAGTGCCATTGCCCTAACCCTATATATACCCGACCCCCCCTCTCATTCCGAACTCATACCACCTCCAGCTCCGCCACCCTCCGCCCACCGGACCACCACCGAACGCCTCGCCCCTCTCCCAGCCACCCCCCAGCCGACGGCCACCTCCCCTGGCCGCCGCCTCCGCCGCCCTGACCTCCCACAGAACCATCCCGACCACCACACCCACAGCACTACTCCACCACCCGACCACCCCCAGCACCACCCTCCACCGCCTTGGTCCACCGCCACCATCCCCGACAGCACCGCCCTGACCTCCTCCACCGAACCAACCCTCCACCACCGCCCCACGACCACCACTCTGGCCGCCCTCACCCCCGCAGCCCCTCCGCCCTCACCCACACCAGTACTGCCACCCCTATCCCGACCACCTCCAGCCGCCACCACCCTGGCCGCAGCAGCCCCCGCAAGCCACCGCTGCTGCTGCTGCTGTTAAACGCTGCTGCCACTGCCACCGCCCCTCCGGCCAGCCACCGCCACCTCCACCGCCGTCCTCCCGCCGGCGACGAGCTGTGGGCCCCCTCTGTCGACCTGTCAGGTATAAAATACCTGTATAATACGTAAATACATAATTAATCCTATATATATGTATATATGTATATATATATGTATATATATGTATATATTTATATATATTAATATATATATTAATATATATGTTATTATATATATTTAATTATATATTATTTAATTAAATACTAAAATACAGTATATACAGTAAATAAATACGTATTTATATTTCTGTATTTTCCTTTTATTTATTTATTATTTATATGTATATGTGTATATATATAAATATATATATCTATATCTATATATATAGTTATATAATTATATATATATTACTATATATATATAATATATATACTTAAATACAGTATTATATACAGTATAATATATATATATTATATATTTATGCATCTTTTATTTCTGTTTTTTTATTTTATATATATATATATATATATGTATATATATATATATATATATATATATATATATATATATGTATGTATGTATTACTATATATAATTATATATATATTATATATATAATTATTGTTATTATTATTGTTAATACAGTATACAGTGTGTCACGCCCCAGTCCCAAAACGTAGGACTAGGAACACGTAAGCATGCCAGCCGCATGGATTTGGCAACTCCAATATATGGAAACCATAACCCATACGTACGCTGTAATATGAATATAAACTCACATGTGGTATATATGATGTCACAAGTCACAGATATGCTAATCTCATCCACACAACAAGTCATAGAAAAGAAATACTAACTAGAATAAGGAGTCTGAAATATCCAAAAAATAATAGTCGGGTGGAGACAAATCCACTACCAATGACTATATCCAAAACTAAAATGAGAGAGGAGTATAAAATCTCCAATATAAAATAATGTGAAGACAGAAGTGTATCAGCTAAAAGAATCCATCGCTAGATAATCAACGATGCTCAGAAGGTAAGACCTCCTCGGCAGAAAGGAATGCGTCAGGTCCAGGCCCGTACTCCTGCAAATACTCAAGAGCAGATACACCTGGCAGAGGACCAGGTCCTCAGAGGGACGTAACAAGATACAGAAAATATGAGCCAACTTGAACATAGTAAACATGCATATAATTTGAAAATAAATAAGTACGCTGTACCAGACAATCTATATGAATGCAAATGAGGACAACTTTTCGACGTATGGGCAAGGGTAGGCTACTCGATCTACCTCACAACTCACACACACGTCAATGGACATCAGAAATTGACATACCGCGGGGGTAGCGACCAGCGAGACTCCAGAAATCGACATACCGCGGGGGTAGCGACCAATGCGACACACGCCCGTAGTGCGAGCTATATACTACGGTTTACCAGAGTGGTTAAAAGCCCATACGCCTAATAATTGTCCTCTATGATACTAAGTGTCAAGTGTGTGTCAACATATCTAATATATAGTAATGACTGAAGAAAAACTACACATGCAAGAACTATACAGAAATGAAATAAAAAGAAATATAAATAGCATGCAAAATACTGTAAACAATTTGGCAAGGTATCTTGCCTGGTAAGAAAGCTGCAAGGTGTACTGTCCAGAAGTCAAACGCACAGGACCAAAAGCTATGGCCGCAGAATAATGTCTCCGGATACTGAAATAAACATCACCAACGTTTCCAAAATGAGCAAAATAGCTAGAAAGCACTTCCCTTTCGTCCAATTTGGACACAGGGGCAAAACGGTAATTTCGGGTAAAAGTGGGTCCACATATGGCCCACTTTGCACCGAAAAGCGTGCCAAGGGTAACAGTCTCTAAATGGAACAAACTATAGGTCAAACAACTCTAAATGTCAATACGAACCCAACGGTATATCCAAATGTGGATTCCGATGAGCCGTACACAATCTTGTCCAAAAAGTCAACTGTAGGGCCCGCCAATTGGCGATCTGGTCAACCGTCTCAAAAATACGTGAAAATTGGGTCACAGGGCCAGCGCGTTACCACGAGTCCAGTGGCGCAAGTTTTGTCGCAATCTGACAAGCGTGCACAAAATACGTGCGAGTTCCACAAAAGTTACGACACGAAATGTGTCCGCAGATACGGCCTGATTCCGGCGCATACACGCGTCCGAATCAGTCCCCACAAAATTTTACGTGTCCGGTTACGCTGCGTGCACCATTCGGTACACTTGGCACACGGCGGGGCTGTCCCGTTTGGCGGGGCGCGCTCCATTTTCCAACTTTTGAAAAACCGGAAAAAGTGGGTGCGCGCAGTTTTGTGACGAATATAATTATGTCCACAGCGACTAATAGCATAGGTTTTTTTTACAGAAAATAAACTAGGTCAGAAATTCTACAGGTATCAAAAAGAATCACCGAATTTGGATCTCTGTGGTGGGAGATACGAACTCGGCAATACGGATGGTCATTCTGGAATTCTGCGATTCCAGAATTGGGTCTGTCCGTCCACTTTGGACGCTATTTTTCACCTAGGGGCACACGTTTTCCGAGGTTGTCTATAAAACAAATATTGGAGAGGATTGAGGGGTGATCATACCTATGAAGACGGAACAGCGTTTGGTCGAGCGAGTCGACGGAAAATTACGCCGGAGCGAAGGTGCCTCGAGTAGGAAACTGTAGTTCGCGAGGTCGGCATCGACGGGATGATTGGATGGCTTGGGGGGCTTCTCTGGCTGCGGTGACGGCTCTAGATGGGAAGAGGAGGTCTGGAGTTTTAGATTAGGGTTTTGAAAGATATATATATATATATATATATATATATATATATATATATATATATATATAATGATAAGGAGAGAGAGGATGGGAGTAGGGGGCGTTCAATCGCGGTTCTGTTGGAATTTCTAAAGCGTTGGGTTTAATAGTAAGGGGAAAGTGGCTGTTGTTGCTTCTCAAGCAAGGGGCGGATCACTGTGCGGTTTGGAATTGAATTGTTTGCTTATGGTTGCTTAAGTTGCAAAGTTATTAGTAGTAGTATTTTGTTATTATTATTATTATATTATTTAATTAATTCTTATTAATACTTTAATAATACTTCCTTTTACTTTCTTTCTTTTTAAATATATATACACACATATATATATTTGTATATATATATATATATTCACACACAAGAAAATTTATAGATTAGGGTAATGCACATCGTTAGGCTAGCAACTGCTTAAGGGGTCTCCTACATGGAATAAATTTCGAAAAATTTCTGATGGTCCCATAAGTCCTCTAAGTGCCCGAACACCTAACATAAAAATTATTAAAAATCTATTTCTCCTATTTAGCCACTAAATACTATATTTAAATTATTAATAATAAAAAAATAATAATAATAAATACGATTTTTTTTTTTAAATAGGGGTTTTACATTCTACCCAACTTACAAAAATTTTGTCCTCGAAATTGATACTAACCCATATTCATAATGATAACTATAACTATTACACTACATTGTTATCTAGTAGGACTCCTAAAACTCATGGTCTGCCATTCTAACACTTCCTCATCTATTGTCCATACACTATTCTATCATCCTCTAACTTGTCTACACTACCCAACTTACAAGAATTCTACTAGTGGTTACCTTCTTTGAAGCTATTGTCTAGATTATAAGGTAATTATATTTATTGGGTCGAGAATCTTGGGATACCTGTCTGGAATCTCATAACTATGACTTTTCCCATAACCGTCAAGTATCATAGTCTAATACTGCCTCGCCACCTGGCCAGTATGGCTGCAAGTAATTCGACTACTTCTACCATAATCGTCTGGCGGCAACTGTCTCTACCTTGCCAGCGATTTGTCATAGTCATCAGTTCGTAACAAGTGCCTTCAACTCTTTCCTAGGCATAGTCTAAGTTTTTAGGGAGACACTTAAGGTCTTGACTAACTATTAGGGCTATGATCTAGCTCAAGTGATCTAACAATTTCTACTATGCTACATGGTGCTACTTAAGGGTTAAACTAATAAAGAATACAGATATTTCTATAGTGCATATATATACATTAGGAACTCATCCTTAGCTATCAAGCATCACTTAACACATTTATATTTAACTAAGAAAATAGGGGTGAGGTTGATATGAATCAAACAATTCATAATGGCACGAAAGATATGACTATGATAGGAAGAGTTACGCACGAGATAAGGAATGAATACAAAAGGAGGAGATGAGTCACCCAAGAGGGCGAGATAAGGATAGGGGAAGAATACTGCTACTCATGTCATCCATTAGCATCGCGTGTATGCCACCTGGATAGAATAGAAATATGTCCTCATAACTGCTAGACTACCATATATATAATTCTATATCTATTTGTGCATCTAAGAGCTTGTGTCACAATGGGGTTATGAGTATGCAAAGACAGTTATAACTAAAAGGTCATACCTGTATCTACGGCTTCCTGTGTCTGTTCTCCCATACTTGTCATAATGAGTGCTTGGCCTTGTCCTTGGTTGTTCAACTGGGGTCTAGTCCCCTCCATTTGTGCAGACTATAGAAGCAGTGGTGGGTCCCTTTGGTCTTCTATACTTGAGGGTGTATGCGGTGTTCCTGATTCTAATGCCATAGACCTCTGGTTCTGCTGAGGGCATCTTCGGGTTTGATGGTGATTTGATCCACATATCATGCACAGCCCCAATCGACGATGACAGTCTCTATGAATATGACCTACCTTACCACAAAAGTGACAAGTACGGGGGTCCTTGGTTGGATATGGTGCAACACTATCTGGTTGCTGGCGTGTCAAAGGATGTCTAATGGGTCCTCCTTGCTGTATCCTTACTGGTCCTTGGTGACTTCTCTGTTGAATTTCGTTTCCCTTGCTGATGGCCTCCTGGATCCTGGCCTCTGTCAATAGCTCGGCATAAGAGATCCGGGACTAGGAGCTAGTGTAGTGCTGGAGCTCCTGAGTCAGTCCGCGGTGAAACCTCTTAGCCTTCTCCAAGTCATTAGGTATTAGGACTGTGCCATACTTACTGAGACGGCTAAATTCTGCGTCATACTCATCAATCGTCTTGTCCCCTTGCTCTAGATGGAGGAACTGATCATACAATGTGTCCCTTACAGTATCCGGGAAGTACTTCCTCTCAAAGCATTCCAAGAATTGTTTCCAAGTCTGACGCGTACCCAACTGGCGCTCCATTGATTCCCACCAGTGATGCGCGTTGCCTTCTGAGTCCTCACGCCTATCATCCATAGGTCAGTAGATAGTTGTGATGCCTCTAACAACTTCTTGGTATTGGCAATCCAGTTCGTGGTCTCCTCTGGACTCTCATTGCCATTATATGGCTTAGGGCCCATCTGCACAAAGTCCTTGACTGAACCAACCCAAGCTTGTGGTACTGAAACTAGTGCCTGGATTGGTGCAGGGGCTAGTACAGCCATTCTCTCAAGCGCTACTAGAAATTCTAGCCTTTGCTCCGCTGCTTGCTGCCTCTGCTCGGCTGCCTGCTGCCTTTGTTCCTGTATTATCATCTGGAAGAATTGGAACAGCTGTGTCTGGCCATCCTGCGGTGCTAGTGGAGCTGGAAATGTCCCATTAGGTATCGTGGAGGGGGTTGATGGAATTTGATTGTTAGTCAGTCCATCCGGTCCGGGAAGAAGAGGTGTCGTTGAGGTCACTCCTAGTGGTTGGTCGTCGTCCCCTGGAGACGTGTTGTCCCCGGTGGCGGCATGCCCGTTATGCAAATTCATCTCTCTGCAAGAGATGGACGAAGGATTAAGAAGAGTACATGAATCAAACAGGATGCAAGAACTTAAGAAGGACATGTTGGAAGGAAGGTAAGTTATTGTCAAGTGTGGATGAGATCTAAAATTCTAATCCTAGGTGCAGGCCCGCTCGGTACAGTTACGTAACCGAAACGGCTAACTCGACCTGCATGGGCCACCACAAAAATATGTCACGCCCCAGTCCCAAAACGTAGGACTAGGAACACGTAAGCATGCCAGCCGCATGGATTTGGCAACTCCAATATATGGAAACCATAACCCATACGTACGCTGTAATATGAATATAAACTCACATGTGGTATATATGATGTCACAAGTCACAGATATGCTAATCTCATCCACACAACAAGTCATAGAAAAGAAATACTAACTAGAATAAGGAGTCTGAAATATCCAGAAAATAATAGTCGGGTGGAGACAAATCCACTACCAATGACTATATCCAAAACTAAAATGAGAGAGGAGTATAAAATCTCCAATATAAAATAATGTGAAGACAGAAGTGTATCAGCTAAAAGAATCCATCGCTAGATAATCAACGATGCTCAGAAGGTAAGACCTCATCGGCAGAAAAGAATGCGTCAGGTCCAGGCCCGTACTCCTGCAAATACTCAAGAGCAGATACACCTGGCAGAGGACTAGGTCCTCAGAGGGACGTAACAAGATACAGAAAATATGAGCCAACTTGAACACAGTAAACATGCATATAATTTGAAAATAAATAAGTACGCTGTACCAGACAATCTACATGAATGCAAATGAGGACAACTTTTTGATGTATGGGCAAGGGTAGGCTACTCGATCTACCTCACAACTCACACACACGTCAATGGACATCAGAAATTGACATACCACGGGGGTAGCGACCAGCGAGACTCCAAAAATCGACATACCGCGGGGGTAGCGACCAGCGCGACACACGCCCGTAGTGCGAGCTATATACTACGGTTTACCAGAGTGGTTAAAAGCCCATACGCCTAATAATTGTCCTCTATGATACTAAGTGTCAAGTGTGTGTCAATATATCTAAAATATAGTAATGACTGAAGAAAAACTACACATGTGTCACGCCCCAGTCCCAAAATGCTGAGGGACTAGACACGTGGCAATGGCCAGCAGGACGCACCGATGGACAAACCCAATTTAATGGATCCATCAGGGCATACTTAAGCTGTAAAATTAAGTCTACGACAACAGGCACAACTAATCTCATCCACAAGATATAAAATATGATCCACAGAATAAATAAGAAATATAAATCATCTGCTAGTCTCAACAAAGTGCTTCGGGGAACAACCCGATAAATATCTGATACAATGGTTCAACAGACCAGAAATATAAATGACTGAAATAAATAAATACTGAGCATGAAACATGGATGCTCAGGAGAAGTCTTCAGCTAACACCTCATCCTCGGATGGCGGTACAGCTCCTGGATCAGCTCCTGCTGCAGTCCCGTATACCTCGGGATAGATCTCGTCAGCTAATCCTGGGGACATAATCCGGATCCAGGTCCTCAGGGGACATAGCAAGGTACAAGAAAGCTCATGCCAAAATAAATGCAGTGCAGCAGATAATGAAATAAATAGGGCAAATAAGTAACCATCTAAGTGAAAATGCAAGTGAGAGCAGCACGAGTACTCAGGCTGAGCCACTACAAGCTCTGTGTCGGGGAGCCGGTAGTGGTAATAACATGTAATGTGCCTAGCTCTGCTACGAGAGTCTACGGCCTCACAATAGTAGTAGATATATATAGAAAACAGCCTGTAGTCTGTGTGTCTCTCCCCACCCAATGTAACCACGCATATCATGACCATAACGTCTCATGTCCATGTCAAGCGGGATCATAGCTAATGCAACAAGTCATAAAGTATCTATGAATATAGTATCTCTGTCAAGTCCTGTATCCTATACAGAATCACCATGAATATCTCAGGAAGATCCTGTCTCATGAATGGTGTCAAGTGTCCTAGGTCATAGTGTACTTGGAAAGACAAGTACGAGAATATAAAGTGTCACGAATGTCCATCTCTAGATGATAATACACAACACCGCGTACGGTGTTGGCACCCGACTAATAATCGGACGCTAAGTAAGTCACACGGTCCTAGGTTGAGCATGCACAGCAATATAAATGAAGCAAGAAAAATATGTAACAATACTGCAGAGTTTGGCAAGGTACACTTGCCTGGGGTCCTGTTGCTGGTATGAATCAGAGTCCAAGTCACAGTCCAAATAGCCTATGTATTACAAATTTATCACGTCAAAAGATAATTTATTTTAATTTATTTAATTCTGGAATAATTCTCTAAAATTCTATTTTAATCTTATTATTCTGATTTTTATGTTAATTCCTAAATTTTGTCCAAAGAAACTAAATTTTATCAACTCGAGACTCATGGCACGCAAATCGAGGCAATCTGTTGACCAAAAAGTCAACCGACACAAACTCGACTTTCATGCATGATTTTCTATATATTTTAGCATCAAAAACATACTAGAATTTATGGCTCGTCCGAATTCAAATTCGTTTGTGAATTATGGCACATACAAATTTTGTATTGTGCACCGATGGTTAAATTCTAACCTAGAAGTTCTACAGAATTAAAAGTATGAAAATACATCGAACTAAATTTTGGGAAAAATATATGTCAATGATCTCGACATTAGCTTTCCGAAACTTTAAACGGTTCATGATTCTGATTCCTGGTTCTCCCAAAATCGCAAAAATATTGAAACACGTCTATTTTCGGACATACTGTGCTCTACGAATTTTCCAGAATTTAATACTCATAATTTTGTAAAACAAATTATATAATCAGAAATCTAACCTCAATATCGTTCTAACGCAAGAAATTAGGCCTCATTTGGAGTCCGAAGCTATGCGCAATGGCTTCTGGAAGATGAAGGAACCCTAGATGGCAATTCTCCAAAATCTCTCTCTCTAAAAATAATGGGATAATTAGGGTTATAATAATAATATATATATAGGGATGTTGAGAGGCTGAATGAAAGTTTATAGGGTGACACGTGTCTTGATTTGATTTGATTGGATGGTTTTGGTTATATTATTTTTTTTTTATTTGCCTTTATCAAAATATTATTTAAGTCATTTTAAATCTAAATAACTCAAAATAAACATTAAAAATAATCATAAAAATCTGGAAAAATTACAGAAAATATATTTTGAACCTAAAAACCCTAGAAAAATATTTGGGATAATTATATATTCATAGATTTCCTACTATAATTAGGAGAAGCTCTAAAAATTAGTTTTGCCATAAAACTAAAAATAAATACTAACATTATTCCAAAAATTCTGAAATAATTCCAGAAAATATATAATAATATTATAAACCTTAGAAAATAACGTGGGTCTATTCTATATTTCTGAGCTTGCACCATAAATTCTACAAGTCCTAAAAATTAGTTATTAGCCTAAATAACTCCCAATAAATACTAAAAATACTCAAAAAATTCCCAAAAACTTCTAGAAAATATATTTTATTATTTAGAAGCTAAATTAAAAGTTTGGGATATTTTTAATTATATTTGAATCTAAAATAATATCTTGAAAATTCTAGAAAATTACAGAAAATTGTGAAAAATCTAAATTAAAAATTTCTGAAAAATCAGGGGGTTACAATCTACCCAACTTATAAAAATTTCGTCCTCGAAATTAAAATTAAGCTATGGTAGAAGTCAAGGATGGTCTAAGATTTGCATTGGTTAAAATGCAAGGCTAGGTTTAACGGAGTGGACGATGTTGCACGTTGCACATTCCGAAAATCATGGAAGAAATTCACATGAGTGAAAATAGGTTTCTTCGTGTGTCATGTCCAATAGTGTGGACACCTTAATGCTCTTTTGCATAAAAGCGCCCAACAATTGAAATATTGTACAAAGATAAAAATTGGAGGATGGACATGTCTAGGACAAGGTGTGGAATTTGTAGGAAGGCAATGACTAGGGAAGTGCTCCAATTATCGAAGCAATGGTATGGCGCGCCGAGGGATACCATATTGTAAAACTAAATGAAAAATGTCGTGTTCTATTCCTAAGTGGATTCGAGCTAGCCTCAGTCTCACTATCTAAGCCAAGTAGGTCTACTTCTTAGGTGAGAGGGTTTCACAATCCAGCCAACTTAAGATAATGTCGTCCTCAAAATTAAAATAAGGCATAATTTGTTAATCCTTCGTGTACATAAGGCAAGTCAATCACAATCTCCTTGCGATAATTAAAATCCTAATCATATCCATTGCAATCACTTCTAGATTAAGATGACCACTGATCCAATCAAATTCAACATATGGTTATCTTTTCTCGCTTTTTCAAATTATCCATATCCAAATTTAAATTAAATCCATATATCATCTTCAAGATTTAAATACGCATATCAATTTTACCTCACGATCTCCAATTATCATAATCTCCTCTAGAAGTAATTCGAGTCCATTATTATTCCTATTTTTACTTATAAATTTTTGTATGCTTCAACTTCTTAAATTCTATTCATATCCTTAATATTTCAAATAGGTAGTCCAACCATCAAGTTTTTATTGTAACTCAAATCATCAAATTGAAAAATAGTTTAAATGCAGTCCACCATTGTTCAAGTCTGAAATTCCATCTTTTTATCCTCTAAATTTCAAGTTGATGATTTTACCTTTATTGTTTAAATCATGTACTTAAGGTATAAATATCGGGTCCTCAATATCAATTCATTAATCCTCATCATCTTAGTCATTCTTCTAAAATTCTCAAAATTAAAATGGCTTGAACCTCTCCTAATTTAATCTTACTCGATCATAATCTAAAAGAAATTCCTCTCGAGTTGACAATGCACTACTACCCAACTTAGAATTTATCCATCTATCACATAAGGCTATATACCTTAAGAGAATATTTCTTAATATGTTTACTCATGTCATTCAATCCTCGAACTTCAATGTCGACCATATCACATATGATATGTCCTTAATTACGAAGAATGATCCTCAAGTATGTGATCGGCCTATGGGGTATATCTAGTATTCTCTGTGTATCAATTTATACCAAGCACGAGGTTTCGTCTTTCCGAAATAAGGGAAGACGGAGACCAATAATAAAGAGTTAAAGGGCAGCGTAATAGAATAGAAGTATTGGGATCAAGGCGTTTAAAGAATTCAATTGGAAATTGTCAAAGCAGTTGTGGATTAAAATCCTATTTTGGTAATCCTTTTTTTGCCTGCTCGTATTAGTACAGTTATGTAACCGATACGATATGTCAGACATGTCTAGGACAAGTATATTCGTCTACTAATCACTACATATCTCAATCCACGTAAGGTATTATTGCGATGGCGAATCAAGCGCACTATGGTTGATCAGACCGTAATACACTGATTTTGAAATGTATTATTGTAGGCCTCCCCAATAATACATATGTTATGAACAAGCTCGATAAAGAATAAGCTTGCAAAACTAGGCTATAAAATAGCACAATAAGTCAAGGTAGTATATGAAATATAAGCACGCTAGATGATGATGAAAGGAGGTACAAATTATTCAAGTTCACAAAACGAACAAAAATGAGCAACAATAATAAAAGACTCTACAATCTCTACAGTTATCATACAACCTCCTTGTCTAAGTTGCTAGTCGACCCAATAGGGCATGAACCTCTAAATTCTATTGTCTGAATAAACATTGTCATCTTATGCTAGCATACAATTATTGCCATTCAGTTACACCGCCTTGATGGGTCAAGTGGACTATGTGGTACTAGTCTCAAGGGAAAGAAAATATAACTTGTATCGAGGTGGGGGTACAAATTATATGATTTAACACTAAAGGATAATCATCGGGTCATAATCTACAAGATTAACTCAAACTTATCGAACTCTAACTACAAAATACAAAATTTTCAAATTCAAGATTACAACTATAATCCTAGCAAACTATGGGTCATTAACAAGGAATAAAATTACTTGGCCTACTATTAGAAGTGTCAGGTGGCACGAATTAAAATACGGAGAAAAGAAGAACATATTTTAGTCGTTGCGCATTAGCGAACATTAAGGTCGCAGACGAACAACGTATAAAATTAAAATATGAGGCTCTAGATAATATCATAGTTTCCTAAGGTGAAGGTGGCGAGCAATTCTCCATGTTTGAGGTATGATCTCATGGGGAATTTCATACTCGTTGCTCTGGGCTTCCTGAGGTACCGTCTGCTAATATCACGACAAGAACCTATATCCTAACACTATCTCACTATGCACACTAGGTTCTGTTCTAACATTCGATCTCAGATTTCTATTGGTTCCTCAAAACTGGGGTCAACCACTAGGGTCAAACATTAGGGTCCAATCTCTAACTAGCTCTTAGCAGTGCCTATACTACTCTTAGGTCATTCATGACTATAACAAGAAATAATGGTAAATTATTCTATAGGTAAGGGACGCTAGGGTTCATTAAGCATTCTACTTAGGGGTGTGTCAATATCCTAGCTGTACTTTTAGTAGGAAGGTTACCCTACCTATTATTCTATCAACAGGGACTTCTATATTATAGAAGAAAGCTACACTCAAGGAACTAATGAGAAGGCACATGAATCAAGCAGGATGCAATTTTTTAACGGAATAGATTGGAATGAGGAGGAGGAGAAGCCATAGTCAGTTGTGGATGAGATCCTATACTCTAATCCTATTTGCAGGCTTGCTCGGTCCCTAAGTTGAAACCGAACAATTTAGTCGTAGACCTGCATGGGCCACCAAAAAAACTATGTCACGCCCCAGTCCCAAAATACCGAGGGACTAGACACGTGACAATGGCCAGCAGGACGCACCGATGGACAAACCCAATTTAATGGATCCATCAGGGCATACTTAAGCTGTAAAATTAAGTCTACGACAACAGGCACAACTAATCTTATCCACAAGATATAAAATATGATCCACAGAATAAATAAGAAATATAAATCATCTGCTAGTCTCAACAAAGTGCTTCGGGGAACAACCCGATAAATATCTGATACAATGGTTCAACAGACCAGAAATATAAATGACTGAAATAAATAAATACTGAGCATGAAACATGGATGCTCAGGAGAAGTCTTCAGCTAACACCTCATCCTCGGATGGCGGTACAGCTCCTGGATCAGCTCCTGCTGCAGTCCCGTATACCTCGGGATAGATCTCGTCAGCTAATCCTGGGGACATAATCCGGATCCAGGTCCTCAGGGGACATAGCAAGGTACAAGAAAGCTCATGCCAAAATAAATGCAGTGCAGCAGATAATGAAATAAATAGGGCAAATAAGTAACCATCTAAGTGAAAATGCAAGTGAGAGCAGCACGAGTACTCAGGCTGAGCCACTACAAGCTCTGTGTCGGGGAGCCGGTAGTGGTAATAACACGTAATGTGCCTAGCTCTGCTACGAGAGTCTACAGCCTCACAATAGTAGTAGATATATATAGAAAACAGCCTGTAGTCTGTGTGTCTCTCCCCACCCAATGTAACCACGTATATCATGACCATAACGTCTCATGTCCATGTCAAGCGGGATCATAGCTAATGCAACAAGTCATAAAGTATGTATGAATATATTATCTCTGTCAAGTCCTGTATCCTATACAGAATCACCATGAATATCTCAGGAAGATCTTGTCTCATGAGTGGTGTCAAGTGTCCTAGGTCATAGTGTACTTGGAAAGACAAGTACGAGAATATAAAGTGTCACGAATGTCCATCTCTAGATGATAATACACAACACCGCGTACGGTGTTGGCACCCGACTAATAATCGGACGCTAAGTAAGTCACACGGTCCTAGGTTGAGCATGCACAGCAATATAAATGAAGCAAGAAAAATATGTAACAATACTGCAGAGTTTGGCAAGGTACACTTGCCTGGGGTCCTGTTGCTGGTATGAATCAGAGTCCAAGTCACAGTCCAAATAGCCTATGTATTACAAATTTATCACGTCAAAAGATAATTTATTTTAATTTATTTAATTCTAGAATAATTCTCTAAAATCCTATTTTAATCTTATTATTCTGATTTTTATGTTAATTCCTAAATTTTGTCCAAAGAAACTAAATTTTATCAACTCGAGACTCATGGCACGCAAATCGAGGCAATCTGTTGACCAAAAAGTCAACCGACACAAACTCGACTTTCATGCATGATTTTCTATAGATTTTAGCATAAAAAATATACTAGAATTTATGGCTCGTCAGAATTCAAATTCGTTTGTGAATTATGGCACATACAAATTTTGTATTGTGCACCGATGGTTAAATTCTAACCTAGAAGTTCTACAGAATTAAGAGTATGAAAATACATCGAACTAAATTTTGGGAAAAACATATGTCAATGATCTCGACATTAGCTTTCCGAAACTTTAAACGGTTCATGATTCTGATTCCTGGTTCTCCCGAAATCGCGAAAATATTGAAACACGTCTATTTTCGGACATACTGTGCTCTACGAATTTTCTAGAATTTAATACTCATAATTTTGTAAAACAAATTATATAATCAGAAATCTAACCTCAATATCGTTCTAACGCAAGAAATTAGGTCTCATTTAGAGTCCGAAGCTATGCGCAATGGCTTCTGGAAGATGAAGGAACCCTAGATGGCAATTCTCCAAAATCTCTCTCTAAAAATAATGGGATAATTAGGGTTATAATAATAATATATATATAGGGATGTTGAGAGGCTGAATGAAAGTTTATAGGGTGACACATGTCTTGATTTGATTTGATTGGATGGTTTTGGTTATATTATTTTTTTTTTATTTGCCTTTATCAAAATATTATTTAAGTCATTTTAAATCTAAATAACTCAAAATAAACATTAAAAATAATCATAAAAATCTGGAAAAATTACAGAAAATATATTTTGAACCTAAAAACCCTAGAAAAATATTTGGGATAATTATATATTCATAGATTTCCTACTATAATTAGGAGAAGCTCTAAAAATTAGTTTTGCCATAAAACTAAAAATAAATACTAACATTATTCCAAAAATTCTGAAATAATTCCAGAAAATATATAATAATATTATAAACTTTAGAAAATAACGTGGGTCCATTCTATATTTCTGAGCTTGCACCATAAATTCTACAAGTCCTAAAAATTAGTTATTAGCCTAAATAACTCCCAATAAATACTAAAAATACTCAGAAAATTCCCAAAAACTTCTAGAAAATATATTTTATTATTTAGAACCTAAATTAAAAGTTTGGGATATTTTTAATTATATTTGAATCTAAAATAATATCTTAAAAATTCTAGAAAATTACAGAAAATTGTGAAAAATTCAAATTAAAAATTTCTGAAAAATCAGGGGGTTACAACATGCAAGAACTATACAGAAATGAAATAAAAAAAATATAAATAGCATGAAAAATACTGTAAGCAATTTGGCAAGGTATCTTGCCTGGTAAGAAAGCTGCAAGGTGTACTGTCCAGAAGTCAAACGCACAGGACCAAAAGTTATGGCCGCAGAATAATGTCTCCGGATGCTGAAATAAACATCACCAACGTTTCCGAAATGAGCAAAATAGCTAGAAAGCACTTCCCTTTCGTCCAATTTGGACACAGGGGCAAAACGGTAATTTCGGGTAAAAGTGGGTCCACATATGGCCCACTTTGCACCGAAAAGCGTGCCAAGGGTAACAGTCTCTAAATGGAACAAACTATAGGTCAAACAACTCTAAATGTCAATACGAAACCAACGGTATGTCCAAATGTGGATTCCGATGAGCCGTACACAATCTTGTCCAAAAAGTCAACTGTGGGGCCCGCCAATTGGCGATCTGGTCAACCGTCTCAAAAATGCGTGAAAATTGGGTCACAGGACCAGCGCGTTACCATGAGTCTAGTGGCGCAAGTTTCGTCGCAATCTGACAAGCGTGCACAAAATACGTACGAGTTCCACAAAAGTTGCGACACGAAATGTGTCCGCAGATACGGCCTGATTCCGGCGCATACACGCGTCCGAATCAGTCTCCACAAAATTTCACGTGTCCGGTTACGCTGCGTGCACCATTCGGTACACTTGGCACACGGCGGGGCTGTCCCGTTTGGCGGGGCGCGCTCCGTTTTCCAACTTTTAGAAAACCGGAAAAAGTGGGTGCGCGCAGTTTTATGACGAACATAATTATGTCCACAGCGACTAATAGCATAGGGTTTTTTACAGAAAATAAACTAGGTCAGGAATTCTACAGGTATCAAAAAGAATCACCGAATTCGGATCTCTGTGGTGGGAGATACGAACTCGGCAATACGGGTGGTCATTCTGGAATTCTGCGATTCCAGAATTGGGTCTGTCCGTCCACTTTGGACGCTATTTTTCACCTAGGGACACACGTTTTCCGAGGTTGTCTATAAAACAAATATTGGAGAGGGTTGAGGGGTGATCATACCTATGAAGACAGAACAGCGTTTGGTCGAGCGAGTCGACGGAAAATCATGCCGGAGCGAAGGTGCCTTGAGTGGGAAACTGCAGTTCGCGAGGTCGGCGTCGACGGGATGATTGGATGGCTTGGGGGGCTTCTCTGGCTGCGGTGACGGCTCTAGATGGGAAGAGGAGGTCTGGAGTTTTAGATTAGGGTTTTGAAAGATAAATAAATATATATATATATATATATATATATATATATATATATATATATATATATATATATATATATATATATATATATATATATATATATATATATATATATAATGATAAGGAGAGAGAGGATGGGAGTAGGGGGCGTTCAATCGCGGTTCTGTTGGAATTTCTAAAGCGTTGGGTTTAATAGCAAGGGGAAAGTGGCTGTTGTTGCTTCTCAAGCAAGGGGCGGATCACTGTGCGGCTTGGAATTGAATTGTTTGCATATGGTTGCTTAAGTTGCAAAGTTATTAGTAGTAGTATTTTGTTATTATTATTATTATTATATTATTTAATTAATTCTTATTAATACTTTAATAATACTTCCTTTTACTTTCTTTCTTTTTTAAATATATATACACACATATATATATTTGTATATATATATATATATATTCACACACAAGAAAATTTATAGATTAGGGTAATGCACATCGTTAGGCTAGCAACTGCTTAAGGGGTCTCCTACATGGAATAAATTCCGAAAAATTTCTGATGGTCCCATAAGTCCTCTAAGTGCCCGAACACCTAACATAAAAATTATTAAAAATCTATTTCTCCTATTTAGCCACTAAATACTATATTTAAACTATTAATAAAATAAAAAAATAAATACGATTTTTTTTTTTAAATAGGGGTTTTACACAGTGTGTGTATATATATATATATATATATATATATATATATATATATATATATATATATATATATATATATATATATATATATATATATATATATATATATATATATATATATATATATATATATTATATATTGTAAATATGTATATATATATATGTATGTTGCATTTTCTTTTATAAAATATATATATATATGTACATATATACCTATATATATAAATATATTTATGTATATAATATTATGAATGTTATATATTATATTATTACTATATATATATATATAGTATACTACTATATGTATTTCATTTCCTTTATATATATATATATATATATATATATATATAGATATATAGATATATATATATATATGTATATATTCTTTATGTATTTTATTCTATTATATGTATATAATTATATATATATAATTTCCTGCATTTTCATTTTCTTTTATATATATATATATATATGTAAACATATATATATCTATATATGTGTATATATATATATATATATATATATATATATATATATATATATGTGTATATATATATATATATATATATATATATATATATATATATATATATATATATATATATATATATATATATATATATATATATATATATATATATATATATATATATATATATATATATATATATATATATTGTTATGCTATATATATATTTACCATTATTATATATAATAAATATGTATATATATATATATATTTTCCTGCATTTTCTTTTTCTTTGTATATATATGTATATATAAAATACATATATATCTATATATATGTATTTATATAAAATATATCTATGATATGCTATATAAATATATACATACTATTATATTTACTATATATATATATATATATATATATATATATATATATATATATATATATATATATATATATATATATATATATATGTACCCTATATTATGTATGACTATATATATTATGTCTTATATATATATTTACATAAGTATATATATGCTATTATATTATGTATCCTCTTATTTAAATATATATTTACAACCCTGTACGTCTTAAACAGAAAATCTCTTCAGCGCAGTCAGTGACCCCCTGTCACAAGACCCCTCAAACTTGACAGTGAGATCAGGTTTTCAACACAATCAGGAAGTAGGCAAGTATACCTTGCCAAGTTTACTGTTTAAATTTAAAAGTTGTTATATGTTATTGCTCCTGAATTTCATATGACTATGAGTACCTGAGATTGCCTCGGGTACAGTCAACAGATAGGTTGACACGTAGTGTAATTAACTTAGTCTTTATAGACCTACCAACATCTGTGAGGGTATCCTAATATCCTTCTAGACCCTGTCACGGGAACACGCAATATGGTTGCAATACATATTGGGATGCGAGCTGCGTATTTGATTAGCTACCAGTACGTGTGACATGCATCACGGCTTAGCATAAAAATCAGAAAAAACTCAGAAAAGTATGACTTGATATTTAGTTACATTGGACGAAAAAGATAACTAGTAGACGTATGGGACACCCCCCTCCTTGTATGTTATACCTTTGTTCCATACTCCTCGGAGATGGACGATTGCAGAGTGCCCTTGAGTCAGGGGGCATATAACACATATACTAGCCAGTCACCACGATTGGTGAATTAAGTCAGCATATGTCTAACCTACACATTCCCATGCGTACTACAAGGTCTTTACTTGCATTCACTTATATGGTTAGCTTCCTGTATTTATTTATTTATTCAGTATTTACATATATGGCATATTGTTTTTCTGTATCTTGTTATGTCCCACTGAGGACCTGGTTTCCTTCCAGATTTAGACGAGGCCTTCTATCCCACGGTGTACGGTCTAGGACAGGAGACCAGGTGTGCCACCGAGGAGGAATTAGAGGAGACACCATCATAATCTACCTGATTCTAGAAGCTTGCTCTCTTGGAGATGGAGATGTTTCCCTAGATAGACAATACTTAGTCTATCCTATTTTCTGCACTATTATTATCTTTTGTAGTGGGTTTGTTCCCACAAGATGTGTACTATGACATTCAGACTCAGTATTATATATATTTCAGCACTATTTCCCATATTCATTGATATTTCTGTGGATGAGATTAGATTCTCCTGTGCTAAACTTGTAGTATATTAGGACAGCGTAGCACGTTCCTTGGGATCCATTAAAAATGGATTAAACCCTCTGTGACGTGTCAGCTGGCCAAAGCCACGTAGCCTAGTTCCTTACATTTTGGGACTGGGGCATGACAATAATAGTTAAAATATATAAACTAATGACAGAAAATAAAGATGCATGCAACATATGGAATAAGAATAACAATACAATGGCAAGGTATACTTGCCTGGCAAGAAGGCTGCGATGTACCAAGAACCTGCTCCAGAAGTCGCGCAGAACAATTAAATATCCTATGTACATATAATATAATATAATATCAGTCATTACACTATCACATACACAACTATAAATATACTAGACTCAGAGGGTAAGCTAGGGGTGACACGGGTCAACTAACACGATAAATTGCGCGTCTAATTACGCGGGTATCACATCTTCTAATACTGCACAATCAGACAGTCAAACTAACACATCTATTGCCAGTACATCAGTGTACACAAGGCAGTCAATTCACAAGTGCTTAGGGTCAACAGGATCAATATAAATACGGGATAGTCCACAGTTCCTAGGGTCTTACAGTCTAAATATACATAGTCCTAATTATTATTAGCATATAATTAATTATACAATACAACCAAATATATATATATATATGTATATATATTTATCAGTTTAATTCTAATACGCGTACGTGTACGAGTACAAGTCATTGGGTTCACCGATGGGGTCTAATCTCCACTAACTATCCTAAAGCAAAACTAATAGCATACACAAGCACACATAAAAAGGAGAAGAGGAAGAGGTTCGAACCTCAGGATACGCGCACAGGGACGACAGTGAGGTTGATGATGATGACGATGATGGTGACAACGATGAGGGTTATAAACGATTGAGGTTACGAT
The DNA here is from genome assembly GCA_036927795.1 of Iris macrosiphon. Taxonomy (NCBI): domain Eukaryota; kingdom Viridiplantae; phylum Streptophyta; class Magnoliopsida; order Asparagales; family Iridaceae; genus Iris; species Iris macrosiphon. The sequence continues at coordinate 172,224,063 of JAYESA010000003.1, forward strand.
GAGACGATGAAATAATGATGGTTATGATAGTAATGAATGGTGAGGATGATAGGGATGATAAAAGTGAGATGATGGGATGATGATGATGATGATAATGATGGGTTGATGATGATGGGTTGATGATGATGATGATGGGTTGATGATGATGATGATGATGGGGGTGATGATGGGTTGATGATATGGATGATGATGGGGATAATGTTGATAATGGTAATGGTGTTAATGGTGGTGATGTTGATAATGGATGATGGTGATGATGATGCTGAGGTGGATGGCTTCTGTGACGAGGAGGAGCTCAGGGAGGTTGCTGCTGTGACGAGGAGGAGCTCAAGAAGGTTGCTGCTGTGACGAGGAGGAGCTCAGGGAGGTCCGGCAAGTAGGAGGAGGAGGACAAGGCACAGGGAGGCTCGGGTGATGGTAATGGTGAAGTTGTGAACGGAGGTGGTAGCTGGAAGCAGTGGCTCAGGGAGGAAGGTGGAGGACGATCAGGCGGAGAGGTCGGGGAGGAGAACGGGGTGGTTGCTGGCGGTTCGACGAGGTCCGGCGAGGTCTCCGGTCGAGGGAGATCGAGGCGGGAAAGACGTCATGGTGGAGGTCAAGGTGTCGGAGACGATGATGATGGTGGTTTATGATGTCGACGAGGGAAGGACAGGCCGGAGAAGAGAGGGAGAGGTCGGGGTGAACCGCGATATTCCCAGGCGAGGAGGGGTGGTTCAGGCGGGCTGAGGCCTAGGTGCAGCGGAGCAAAGCGGCTCCGGCAAGGAAGTTCAGTCGATGGCGGTGCTCGGGTTGCTATGGTGCGGTCGGGGTCAGGGAGTCGAGGACGAGGCGAGGAAGATGGAGAGAGCAGGGAGGAGGATCCGGCGGGTGGCTCACCGGAGGGAGGTCGGGGTGACCGGAGCTCCGGCGGTGGGAAGGATTCTGAGGAAGAAGGTGAATAGTAGTAGGAGGGGGTCGGTTAAGATAGGTTGGTTTGGGTTTTGCAATTGAAAAAAAAAAAAAAAGTTTGTATTTATATACATATGGACCTAGGGCTTGATGTTTGACCTAGGGTTTAGGCTTGATCAACATTCCTTTGAGTGGGCCTTGGCATGCCATGGGGATGTTTGGAGGGCTATATTTGCATTGTTTAAAATGCAAGACTAGGTTTAAATGATGGGGCGATGTTGCGCGTTGCACATTCCAAAAATTATAAAAAAAATCGTATGAAGGAAAAAATGGGTTTCTTCATGTATTGTCCAATGGTGTGGATACCTTATTATATTTTTGCATAAAAGCGTCCAACAATTGGAAAATTGTACAAAGGCAAAAATTGAATTAAATTAATTAAAATTAATGCGCAAGGTGTTCTTGAATTAATTAGAAGTAAATGGAGATAAAATTAGATAGGACACAAGTGTCATGGACATAGAGGGCTCAGAGTAGAATATTATCATAATTTGGGTTGCACGAAATGGGTCAAGATTGTGTCTCCAATTTCAATTAGAACGCACAAGGATACGAAGTCAAATTTATTTATAATTAAATAATAACGTCTGCGACGAATGTTGTGCGACTAAAATTTAGCACAAGAGAGCATAATTATAAGTTACACAAAGATCAGAATAGATGGCTGGCACGTCTAGGACAATGATGTAAAATTTGTAGGAAGGCAATGGCTAGTGTAGTGCTCCAATTATCGAAGCAACGGTGACGTGCACTAAGTGATTTAATTATTGTATAATTAAATAAAATACCGTGTCCTATTTCTAATTGGATACAACTAGCCCTAGTTTCTCTATCTATGCCAAGTAGGCCTAATTTTGGGTGAGGAGGTTTACAATCTACCCAACTTAAAATAATTTTGTCCTCGAAATTAAACTAGGGTAGGGTTTCTCTATCTAATCTCACTTGATCACTATCTAAAAGAATTCTTCTCAAGTTTAACAATACAGTTTCTACCCAACTTAGAATTTACCCATCTATCACATAAGGCTATACTTCTAAGAAAACTATTCCTCTAATTATTTAATCATTTCGTTCAATCCTCAAAAGTTTTTAACACTAACATATCACCTATGATATGCCTTAATCAATTATAAATAGAGTCACCCAGTCATGTGATTAGCCTATGGGGTATATCTAGTACTATCAATGTAACCCAAGCACGAGTGTTCATCTTTTTGAAATAGGGGAAGACGGAGAGCAATAATAAAGAATTCAAATTGGGGGTAATACAATACAAGTATGGGGATCAAGGCGGTTAGAGAGTTCAAATGGGAATTGTCAAGGCAGTTGTGGATTGAAATCCTATTTGGTAATTTCTTATTCGCATGCTCGTATCAGTACGGTTATGTAATTGATATGATATGCTTTGATATATCTAGAGGGCAAGTATATTTGTCTACTGGACAACTATATATCTCAATCCACGCAAAGTAGTATTGCGAAGGGTGAACCAAGCGCACTAAGGCTAACTAGACCTTAATACACTGATTCTGAAATGTATTAGTGTATCGACCCACTAATACATATATCATGAACAAGCTCGATAAGGAATAAGCTTGCAAAAACTAGGCTATAATAGCGGCATAAGTCAAGATAGTACATAAAATATAAATACGCTGGATCATGATGAAAGAAGGTACATAATAATTCAAGTTCACAAAAAAATAAGACTCTACAATCTCTACAGTTGTCATACTAACTCCTTGTTTAAGTCGCTAGTCGACCAAATAGGGTATGGGCCTTTAAATTTTATAGTCTGAATAAACACTATCGTCTTATGCTAGCATACAATTTATGTCATTCAATTATACTTCAATAATAGATCAAAAGACTATGTGATATTATATTGTGAGGCATACTACCCAACTTAAAAGAATTAACTAATACTGTAACTGTCTTGAGAGGATCCTACAAAATAATATTGTCCTTGTAAATAAGTATAAACTCTTATTGGGGTATATGTGAAAAAGATCTTGGTACTTATTAGGGTATCCTATTGCATTATATAGGTAATGGTCATCTTAAGTCTTAGTCATAATGCTTATTGAGCAAGTGTCAATAGTAAGAATGGAAAAGTTACTGGCCTTTAAGTGAGAGAGGATACAACTTGTATCGAGGTGTGGTACAAGTTACGCGATTCAAAACTAAAGGATAATCCTCCAATCATAATCTAATAGAATAACTCAAACCATCAAGCTCTAACTACTAAGCCCATAAATTTAAAATTTAACATTACAACTATAATCCTAGCAAACTATATATCCTTAACATAAATAAAATCACTTGGCCTACAATCAGAAGGGTTATGTGGCACGAATTGAAAGATTGAAGAAAATAAAAGCATAATTAGTCGTCGCACAAATAGCAAGCGCTAAGTTTATAGAGGAACAAGGTATAAAATTTAAAATAGAGCGACTCTTGATAATATCATAATTTCCTAAAAGGTCGGATGCTAATCTCTGTATTCGGAGTATAATCAAGGAAAATATTATATTTATTCCTCTTGGCTTTCTAATGTACTGTTCTGCTAATAGCAAGACAATGATCTAAGTTTATAGTTCTCTAATACTATCTCACTATAAAAGTTAGGTCCAGTCCTAATATTCAACCTTATATTTCTATTGGTTCCTCAATGCTAGGGTCAAACAATATGGTCAAATTTCTAACTAACCCTAGTAGTGTCTATACTATCTCAAGTCATCCCTAATTATCAAGGGATAATGGTCAATCCATCTACAGGTAAGGGTGCTATGGTTCATTAAGTATTCTAACTCAGTGATTATTCTAAATCAGTGATGTGTCAACACTCTAGTTATACTCTTAATAGGAATGTTGTCCTAATTATCATCCCAACAACAAGAATTCCTATATTCTAGGAGAAGGCTATACTCAAAGAACTATAGAGAAGTACATGAATCAAGCAAGATGCAGTTATTTCAAATAGAACATATTTGAAGAAAGGTGAATCACAGTCAATTATGGATGAGATCCTATACTCTAATCCTAATTGCAGGCTTGCTCGGTACAGTAACGTAATCGAGACAATATGCTCTCGACCTGCATGGGCCACCACTAAAAATATATCACGTCCTAGTCCTAAAATATGTAGGATTAGGACACGTAAGCATGCCAGCCACATGGATATGGCACTCCAATATATGGAAACCATAACACATATGTACGCTGTAATATGAATAACAATCCTCAAGTGATAAAAACTATCACAAGTCACATGGTACAATCTAAATCTCATCCACAAAAAATCAAATATAAATAAATAACCAATATCTATGAAACTAGATCTCAATATAAAGTATCTAAAGATGATAGTTGGATGGAAACAAATCCACTATCAACTCGAATATATAAGTGCAACACAATAAACACAATATAAGAATATCAACTAACAATCACGGGGATCGAAGAGAAGACCTCCTCAAAATTAAAGTAACCAGTCTGGATCTGCGCTCCTGCGAATACTTATGAACATCTACACCTGGAAAGGGACCAGGTTCTCAGAGGGACATAACAAGATACATAGAAGCATGCCAATGAAGTACTGAAATAAATATCCAATGGGTCACCTAACCGTCTAAGTGAATGCAGTTTGAGAATAACTTTCCAACACGTGGGCTATCTGTCCATAAATGGGATTGGCGTGACTATCTCGGAGAATCAGGGGCCTACAAAGCATGTCGTCTTTTGAACGACAGAGGCCGCCTGTAATATATGGGGTCATCACCGCCCGTCGCTCCGGCAGACCGTCTGGGTGAACAAAAAAAAAGTGCAAAGGAGCCCAAACGCCTTACTTGTTGTTCTTCCCACCCCATGCTCTAAGCATGTCATATCTATGACACGATAATACCTCTAATAACTGCTAAGTCTTCTAGCATGCCAAGTTTCTAATAGCAGTTATTCCTAACGCATGGCCATACGTACAGGAGGTCAGACCTGTCACGCAGTCCGTGATCTATATGAGACTCACACTCGTGTAGCAACTGTGTCACGGCCAATGAACCTAATGATGCTTCATGATAATGGGGCGGTCTCATAAACAAGGTCAAATGCATATACATAATAAAACATATCACGAAGACACCGTCGTTGCACCCAAGTTTCCTTGGAAGCGCACTTTATATAAAAGTTAAAATATATGAACTAATAAAAGAAAATAAAGATGCATGCAACATATGGAATAAGAATAATAATACAATGGCAAGGTATACTTGCCTGGCAAGAAGGCTGCGATGTACCAATAACCTGCTCCAGAAGTCGCGAAGAACAATCCAATATCCTATGTACATATAATATAATACAATACAATATCAGTCATTACACTATCACATACACAACTATAAATACACTGGACTCAGAGGGTACGCTAGGGGTGACACGGGTCAACTAACACGGTAAATTGTACGTCTAATTACACGGGTGTCGCATCTTCAAATACTGTGCACAATCAGACAGTCAAACTAACATATCTATTGCCAGTACGTCAGTGTACACAAGGCAGTCAATTCACAAGTGCTTAGGGTCAACAGGGTCAATGTAAATACAGGATAGTCCACAGTGTCCTAGGGTCTTACAGTCTAAATATACATAGTCCTAATTATTATTAGCATATAATTAATTATACAATACAACCAAATATATATGTATATATATTTATCAGTTTAATTCTAATACGCGTACGTGTACGCGTACAAGTCATTGGGTTCACCGACGGGGTCTAAAATCCACTAACTATCCTAAATCAATACTAATAGCATACATAAGCACATATAAAAAGGAGAAGAGGGACAGGTTCAAACCTCGGGATACGCGTACGGGAATGACGGTGAGGTTGACGACAATGACGATGATGGTGACGACGATGACGACGATGAGGGTTATGACGATTGAGGTTACGATGAGGCGATGGGATAATGATGGTAATGAATGGTGAGGATGATAGGGATGATGAAAGTAAGATGATGGGGTGATAATAATGATAATAATGGGTTGATGATGATGATGGGTTGTTGATGATGATGATGATGATGATGATGGGTTGATGATGATGATGATGATGATGGGTTGATGATGATGATGATGATGATGATGGGTTGATGATGATGATGATGATGGGGTGATGATGGGTTGATGATATGGATGATTATGGGGATGATGTTGATAATGGTAATGGTGTTAATGGTGGTGATGTTGATAATGGATGATGGTGATGATGATGCTGAGGTGGATGGCTGTTGTAGAAGCATAAAAAATACGCTGGCAAAAGCTACGCGGCGTATTGATACAGAGCAGCGCAAACAAAGGCCTTCAGTGCCATCAGGCGTAAGAGCTCAAGGGTGCAGCGCGTCCAAAACCGCTTTGGCGTAGACGGGACCCCCCCCAATCGCCTCCAGGGCGTAAAAACTCAGCCGCTCTCAAAGCAGCGTTAAAATAGCGTACGAGGAACGCTTCGTCTTCCCCGAAATGAACCTGTCAAGTCACGCAGTGAACCTGGCCTCTGACTCCTGACAAAAAGTGCTGCACGGTGACCCAGACGACGGCTGGAAACAGGCACAGACCCCTCGGGATGCACACCACAGTATGATGGCGGATCCCTGCATTTAATGCAGAGGATTGGGTTAAGATACCACCGAACCGTCGTTTACTGACGTCCCCTCAGCATAAATCGCTCTTTTTCGCACAGAGGGATACGCTGCATTGTTTTACACAGGCAGGCATAAGCCGGTTTACGCTCCGCAGTAGACAAACCGCCTGCCACGTCAAAAGCTGCACATCGTACGGGGCTCGAGGCACGTCTCTACGTCTAATTGCATGGAGCGGTGACAAGTTCAGTCAAGGCACGTCTCTGCAACGGATGCACAGAAGGGCTGCAGACCTTCGAAACACGTCTTCGCATTTAATGCACAGGATGATGGCAAATCTCTGTAGAAGATTTGATTACATCTTCGAAAGCCGTAATTCCGGCTAAGACGTCCCCGTCAGCACTCGGGCACGGTACGCAGCGGCTTCTATGCCCATTCAAGACCTGTGCCCCTTCGGCTCTCAACGCCTCTCCGGCTTTAACGCCTGTCCGGCTCCTACGCCTATCCGGCTTCAACGCCTCTCTGGCTCCTACGCCTATCCGGCTTCAACGCCTCTCCGGCTCCTACGCCTACCCGGTTTCAACGCCTCTCCGGCTTCTATGCCTATCCGGCTTCAACGCCTATCCGGCTTCTACGCCTATTCGGCTTCTATGCCTATCTGGCCTCTGTGCCAGGGTGACAGTCATTTGGCTTCTACGCCAACCGTTTCTACACACGGGATACCTACCTGCGTGGCTCTTACACCGTGATCTTCGTAGCAATAGTACGCGTTGTGTTCCCTTAGTTGGACCCGCGTCATACGCTCATTCAAAAGATCATCCATACGCAGGCATTGGTTACTTTAACCGTTGTGTAAAAGGGTGTTATACTTCCCACTCCTCGGTTTTACACCGACGGAGTGGTCACCGTCACCAAAACTCTATAAATAGAGACCCCTATCAATGGGAAAGAAGAAGAGGAGAAAAAAAGAATTATCATCCAGGAGAGAATTATCGTCCAAGGAGAGAGAGAGAGAGAGAGAGAGAGAGAGAGAGAGAGCCCGGAGAGCAGGCAAAGAACAGGGATCGACGACCTTGGCCTCGTGCGTCCAACCTCTTCTGCAACCTTCGAAGCTGCTACCTGTCTTCCACGGCACTTCTTCAACATCGTGTGGTCCAAGGGCTAAAGTGATCGACCGCAGATCAGACACCTATAGCAATTTATACCCAGATTAAATAAATTGTACTCCCACATCCTCGTATAGGATTATATTGTACAAGTTTGTTTGTAAACAGAAGGGCGCGGGTTTCGCATAAACCCCGTCATTGAAATACAATTTCATTCCTTTCGTTTAATACCACAAACAAGATGGCGACTCTGCTGGGGACATCTTTCTCTTCTGACGAGGAAGTAATTGCTCAACACGATACGGTATCCGTGGAAACCGTGAAGAAGACGCTGGTCATTCATTTCGACCAGTCAGCCTACGAAGACATGCTTCGAGCCGGGGGTAGCTCTCGCCCTCTCTCCGTCCAGGACAACAGGAAGCTGCGCAATGTGTGGATGCCCAAGACATCCTCTACTATTCCTGTGGACTCTCCGATCTCTCCGGACTCTCCGATCTCTCCGATCTTTTCGGCCAACGAGGTTGTAGCGACGCTCCCTCCGTGCCCCGCACGTAAAATTCAGTCTCCCGCTACGCGCGGTACAGACAAAACTTCGGGCGAAGCCTTAGCGCTAACCCCGAAGAATCCACTGCGCTTTACGCGTAGGAAACAGTCTCCCGCTACGCGCGGTAAAGACAAAACTTTGGGCGAAGCCTCAGCGCTAACCCAGAAGCCTTCACTGCGCTTTACGCGTAGAAATCTGTCTCCCGCTCCGCGCGGTACAGACAGAACTTCCGATGGTGCCTCGGCGCCAAGACGGAAGAACAGATCTCGCTTCACGCGCAAGATATCATCTGACCTCTACGATAAACCAGATGAGCGCTGTGATCTCCGCGAAGGAAAGCAAGCGGCAGGCTACTTAACCTCTCGGCCTTCACGCCAGCGAAGGAACAGAATGCCTACCCTCCGGATCACGCGAGAAACCAATGGCCGACTAAGGGCCTCTCCGGCAACTCCTCCTGACCTACGTAAATATCTAGTCCAGAAGCGTAAAGAGAGGGGACCTCCCAACATGTCTATTACGCCTCCTAGCGAGCATCATTGTAATAGCCACAAGGTTGTGATTAATTGCTGCTGTCCCAAAACAAAACGATCGGTCTTCGATCGATTGGGCTACTCTCTGTCTTTCCAGGGAGAGGAACCCGCGCATGCGCCTGTAAACATAGCCTCACACCTGCGTAGAGGAGGGTCGAGTTCAAGACGTCATCCCTCCAAGCCCCCGAGCCGAAGGAGGTTCAGTGACACTGAAGCCGGAGTATTCCAGAACACTCGCGCAAAGTCACGACAGCCAGCTCCATCCTCTTCCGATTCCGACTCTGGGGGTCGCCAAGAATCAGAAGCAGAAAGTATAGAGTCGACTTCTACAGCGACCTATACTAATCCTTCAATGACGCCCAGGGGGATGGGAGCCTACGCCGTTGAAGATGAACGCGAGGAAGCTTCACCGTCAGGAGACGCGGAACAACGCCTCACCACGCTGGAAACATCTCTGCAACAAATACAATCCATGATGGAAAACATGCACCAGATGATGCTAACTCAGCACGCAGCTACCATGGCTCAAGCGTCGGTCCCGCCAACTCAGATACGTATGGGGGTGGACTTACCACCATCCCACCCAAGCCAAGAGCCTGCGCTGGATCAAGAGTCAGAAGTTCCTCCGCTTCCTCACTCAGAGAGTGCCTTACCTCCCGCTGGGGTTACGATACAACCAACTCCGCACCACTCCATGGCCCCGCTTCCGACTGAAAATCCGATGCAGGCAGTCCGGGAGTTGAAGGCCCAGTTTGACGCCTTGAAACACAAGGATCAGCTCAAGAAACTGGGAATCAACCAGCCCTACCCAGCTATCTGGGAGGAAGTCCCTTTCCCGCCAAGGTACAAACCTCAGACCATAGCCCTGTTCGAGGGAAAAATATCGCCGAGCCAGTACATGAATTATTTCAGCATGATGACGGTGTTGCTACAAGGGAACGACGCCCTCCTTAATCGGGTGTTCAAAGGTTGCCTCTCAGGAGTAGCCTATCAGTGGTACCGCAGCTTGGCGGATAACTGCATCACTTCCTTCGAAGACTTCAGAACTTTATTCTTCACACGGTTCTACGAGGGAGGAATGGACATGTCTATGTCCTCTCTCATCGAAGTCAAGCAAAAGGAAAAGGAAGACGTTCGCATCTTCATCGAACGTTTTTGTCAGGCCACCTTACAAATGCCTCCAGGAGTTCCCGACTCTGCATTGGTGGACATTTGCAGGAAGAACCTCCTTCCCGTGGTCTCAGTGTTCACAGGACCATATCAGTTCCGTGATTGGCCCTCGTTCATCATCTCGGCGGTAGCAGTCGAAGATAATAGTCGTAAGGCACGCGACAATGGCATCATGATCTCCGCCTCCGACAGAGGCAAGAGGCCATCTCCTAGCAGCGACCACCCTCGTGGTCCCAAAGGGAAAGAAGCCCTGACAATTAATACGGCCAGACCAAAGATTGCGGCAACTGCGCAAGCAAAACCCGGGACTTCCAGACTCGTTGAAGTCTACTCCTTCGACGACGACGACGTCCCAAGCATATTCGAGTGTCTCGTCAAGAGTGGCAAGATCACCCTTCCAGAGCCGAGGCGGCCCCAGGAAGTTGGCAATACTAACGATCCCAAATACTGTGTCTTCCACCGATACGTACATCACCCAACAAAGGCGTGTTACGTACTGAAAAGGAAGATCCAGGGGTTAATCGATGCTAAGGCGATCACCCTGCACAACACCGAGAAGACGGTCACGGCCAACATGATCTCTCTCCAGTTTGGCAGTCTGCCTCCCCGAACGATCCTGGATGGTGTCACGCCTATTTTTCGAGCAACGATGAACATCATCAATCTCCCTCCCGCTCGGGATCAAAATCGCAACCTGGTACCCCTAACTACCCGGCAAGGCGAGATTATGTGGGTTCATCCCGACCTGGTGTCAGAAATCGGGGAAGAGACTGATGCTATCAGAGCTAAGTCTAGAAAGAACTCCAAATGCAAACCATGCCATATGGTTGCAACTCAATATTTTGACCGACTCAAGGCCTGTCAAACAACACCAACGCCGGTTCCGCCCGGATAAGATGGACGCCATTGAAGCTGAAGTCAAGAAGTTGATAGCCTGCGGCTTCATCCGTGAAGAGCAACATCCCGACTGGGTCGCCAATGTTGTCCCAGTCATGAAAAAGAATGGGAAGGTGCGTATCTGCATCGAATACCGGGATCTAAATACGGCCTGTCCCAAAGATGAATTCCCTCTTCCTATCATCGACATCATGATCGACAACACCTGCGGTTTCGAACGCATGTCTTTCATGGACGGGTTCTCGGGATACAATCAGATCAAGATGCATCCTGAAGACGAGAAGCACACTGCTTTCCGGACACCACTGGGGGTATATTGCTATACGGTCATGCCCTTCGGATTAAAGAATGCCGGGGCTACATACCAGCGGGCCATGAGTAACATATTCTATGAGCATTTACGCAAAACAGTGGAATGTTACGTAGACGACATAGCCGTCAAGAGCCGCCTCAAAGGTGATCACCTCCAAGACTTGAGGACGGTGTTCGAGCTAATGCGTCGCCATCAACTCAAGATGAACCCTACGAAATCATTTCTGGGTGTATCTAGTGGCAAGTTCCTGGGATTTGTCATCACCACCAAAGGCATCCAGTGGACCCTGACAAAGTCCAGGCAATCGTAGAAATGCGACCACCCCGTAATCTGAGGGAACTCCGGAGATTTCAAGGCCGTCTGGCCTATATCCGGCGATTCATATCCAACCTCTCGGGGAGATGTCAGCCTTTTTCTTACCTCATGAAGAAGGGTGTATCTTTCGTGTGGGACGAAACCTGTCAGCAGGCGTTCGGAGACATCAAACGCTACCTCACCAGTCCGCCAGTTCTGGCACCTCCTGTCATGGGAAAACCATTCTTGCTGTACGTTTGAGCAATGGATCATTCACTAGGAGCTCTTCTTGCACAGAAGAACGACATGGGGCATGAACAAGCTATCTACTACCTCAGCAGGATGATGGTCGGGGCCGAGCACCGGTACAACCCAGTGGAGAAGAAATGCTTGGCTCTGATGTTCGCCGTCCAGAAGACACGACACTATGTCACCGGACAGACCATTCATATCATCTCCAGGATCAACCCTCTGCGGGTACTAATGAGCAAACCGAGTGTTCTTAACTCCCGACTCGCGACTTGGGCGATGCTATTAACGCCATATGACATGGTGTACGTACCGCAGAAGTCCATTAAAGGCCAAGCACTGGCTGACTTTCTAGCTGCCCATCCGATCCCGGAGTCCTCCAAGTTATACGAGGACATTCCCGACGAAGTTGCAGAATGTAACTCCGCAATGGAGACCGACGCATGGCAACTCTTCTTCGATGGGGCCTCCGGAACCGGTCCCAAGGGAAACATCGTCTCAGGAGTAGGAGTCGTCCTGGTCACTCCTGATCAGCTCGTCATCTACCGAGCATATTCTCTTAGCGAGCCCTGCTCCAACAATGTGGCAGAATACAACGCTCTGTTAATCGGGCTCCGAGCCGCCAAAGAGCTGGGGGTCGAATCCCTGGAAGCTTTCGGTGACTCTCTGCTTATCGTCAATCAAGTCAGAGGGATATATGAAGTCCGGAATCCAGACCTCATCCCCTACCACCAAGCAACGGTCGAGATAGACATAACCTTCAAAGGATTCTTCCTGGAGCATGTACCTCGGTCTCAGAATCTGGAAGCCGATGCCCTGGCCAGTCTAGCCGCAGACTTAGCCACTCCTATAAGAAGGCAGGATTCGGTAATCCTTCTTAACAGAGACTTATTCTGTGCGAAGAACAACCTTCACATAGAACGCAGCTATGCTGTGAACACAGATGTAAGCCCCTGATTTTTCAAAAAATATTAAAATTGGGATTTTTCACAATTTTCTGGAATTTTCTGGGAATTTTCTGTAATTAACATCAAGCTTTTCAATTAATAAATGATTTTTAATTAGCAATAAATAATATTAAAATATCATGAAAATAATATTTTTGGGTGTAAAATGGAAAACTGGACTTAGGGCAATTTTTCTGGAATTTATTGGGACTCAGACCTATTTTTAAATGCCTAAAAACTATTTATTTAAATAATTAATTATTTATTATTAATTATTATTATTATTATTATTATTATTATTATTATTTATTTATTTATTTTCTTTTCTTGGGCCGGCCCGGCCCAGTGGACCGGCCCAGCCCGCCAGCCCTCAGCCCGTTCCCTTCCGGGTCGGGTCGGGTCGGGTCAGACCCGACCCGCGAGCCACCCGCCAACCCGCTGCACCCACGATCCCTCTCCCCCGCGGCTGCCCGCTTCCTCCGCCGCCCCGCCCGCGGCCACGCCTCCGCCAGCGCCGCTCTGCCCGCCACGTCGCCGCCCACGTCGGCCTCAGCCCCGCCTTCCCCGGCCTACCCCCTAGCTCCTCCGCCTATAAAGCCCTAGGCCGGCCGCCCTCGCCACTCCCCGTTCACCTCTCCGGCCACCGCACCACGCAGCTCAGCCCCTGACCGCGCAGCCCCGCCTCGCCGCCACCGGCGCCGCCACCCTGCTCCGCAGCCGACCACCGCCCCTCCTCTTCTCCTCCTCCGTTGGCCTCCGGCTCGGCCACAGCAGCAGCAGAAGCAGCAGCACGGGCAGCCGCAGAGCCGCCCTCCGGCCGCTGCGTGCCCCCAAGCCGCCGTGCCGCCTCCGCCTGGCCGCAGAGCGCCGCCCCCGGCCGCCCAGTCGTCGCCTTCGCCGTCCCCGCCGCCGGCAGTGTCCCAGACCCAAACCCTAACCCTAATTTGGTTCCCGTGTCCGACACGTGTCGGACACAGCTCGAACCCCGGTTTCCGGGTCCCCTTCAGGTGCGTGTAACTTTTTATTCGTAGCTCCATTTTCGATTCCGCAAATTGCGTTGCGAAGCCTGTATGACTCTCTCGGTGTCCGGACAAACCGTTCGGGGCATCGCGTCCTGTGGTGATCGCACACCGCGATCCAAAAACAGAAAAAACCCAGACCCTGTTTCACCCCGGAACTGAGTACGCCCCGCCAAACGGGACGACTTGGTCGCGCGCGGTCTTCACAGATACGTGCGCCTCGTCGATACGGACGTGTGGGATTTCACGGAAGCTGATTCGGGTGTGCGTGCACACCGGAATCAACGCGTATCCGCGGACATCGCCCCGTATCCGTACTTTCTGGAACGTGCCCTAACTTTGTATACACACGTCGGATCGAGACGAAACTTGTGCCATCGGACTCGTAGCGATACGCTGGTCCTGTGGGTCAAGTTTGGTTCGATTCTGAGAATGTTGACGAAATCGCGTGTCGTGGGCCCCACAGGCCCCGCTCGATGGGCAATTTTGTGATCGGCTCATCGGAATTCAATTCTGGAAGTCCCGTTGGGTTTGTATCAGCGTTCCTGACCTGTTGACACTAAGTTTGGTGAATTTGGAGACCTTTGACCCGGACGCATTTTTTGGTGCAAAGCGGGCCCACCGGCGGACCCCGTTTTGACCCGAAACTGCCGTTTTTGCCCTTGTCTCCAAATTGGACCCAAGGACAGGCGTTTCTAGCTATTTGACACCTTCTGAGCATGATGGTAATGTCTATTTCAGCTTTTGGACTCATCTCTGGACTTTTCCTCCAAGAACCTAATTAATCAGATCCAAACAAAAGGCAAGTACCTGCACTTCAAGTTAATCTTTATATATTGTGATAATTAATTCCCTGCCATACATGTACCCTTGATGTTTACACCTAGTATTAGAAATGTTGAATTTCATGTCTTGAATATTGGTAGTTCCTGTCTTGTTTTTCATGTCGGGTGGGAGAATACTAAGGAGGCATGTAGTTTACCCTTTCCCCTGGATTGTCTAATAGCTGTTGGTACACGACTGTCCATCAGCCGGATCTCGATTGTATTGTCTAATAGCCGTTTATGACGGCCGAATTAGCCTTATAAACCCCTACATGCCAACTATGTATTCTAAAAACAAACACAAGTACACACATATAGTTTCTGGTTATTTCTCGCTGGCTATTGTAGTTTCATTTCCTGTTTCATTTATTTCTGTTTCTCATATTCCTGTTTGCAGTTAACTCTGAGATGATAATATTCTGTTAATGCTGTTTCTCAACATGATAGCCAATATTTAATTGTCATAAAATATTTAGTTTAACCTTGTTGTGCACTGTGTACTTTGCTCCTTTCCTGACTTGATCCGTTGTTTAGGCGATGATGAGAACCTTGCCCCTACCTATGGACCCTTTGAGCCAGCAGGTGATACAGTTGCAGAGCCGGTTCCCCCCCAGGAGACCCCTGCTGCTGAGTAGCTAGTAGTAGCTGTCTTTCATTTATATTCTTATCTTATTTATCGGGTTTGTCCCCGATTTCACCTTGAATTCCTGTATTAAAACATTTGAATCTATTGTCACATTTATTTTCAGTTGCAATCTTAAGTTTCAATCTTCATTATTATCTTGCCTATGTTATTTGTGAATGAGCTAGTTAGTAAATCTGGATTTGACCTAGACAGCGTACTACCGCCGATTCTGCGGCGTAGGCTGGACGTACCCACGCACTCGTGCCCGAATTTCCGGGTGCGGGTCGTGACAACAGATCTTCCCGGAAAAGACTGGAGAAGTCCCTTCATAGATTTCGTCACATACGAAATCTTGCCGGAGGACCCCAAAGGAGCAGTGTCCATCAAGCGACGATCATTACGCTTCTATTACGATGCATCTGCACAATGCCTATATCGCCGGACCTACGACGGATTACTGTTGAGATGTCTGTCTAACGACGAAGCACAGCAGATTATTCGGGAAGCTCACGACGGCGTATGCGGAGCACACCAACCCGGTCCTAAGCTACAGGATCGCATCAGGAGAATGGGCTATTATTGGCCTACTATGATCATAGATGCGATACGGTATGCAAGACAATGCAGAGCCTGTCAGATTCACGCAGACTTCATACACCGACCATCTGAGCATCTGCATCCTACAGTTGTATCCTGGCCTTTCGAAGCGTGGGGTATGGACGTCATTGGTCCCATTCACCCGTCTTCTTCCCGAGGTCACCACTTCATACTGGCCATCACGGACTACTTCTCCAAATGGGCAGAGGCAATCCCTCTTGCTGAGGTAAAGGCGTCTAATGTGATCAGCTTCATCAAGCATCACGTCATTTATCGCTTCGGGGTCCCCCGAAGGATAATCCATGACAACGGGCCCCAGTTCATCAGCCAAGCGTTTCATCGATTTTGCGATAAAAATCGAATACACAATATCGCCTCTACGGAATACTATCCAGCTGCTAATGGTTGGGCGGAAGCTTTCAACAAAACCATTATCAAACTCTTGAAGAAGTTCGTCTCTTCAAACAAAAGAGATTGGAACGAAAAGCTGGGCGAATGTCTCTGGGCATACCGCACAACGGTACGAACGCCGACAGGCTGTACCCCATTCTCACTGGTATACGGGAGCGAGGCAGTTCTCCCCATTGAAATCCAGATCCTGTCGCTCAGGATAGCCGTGGCTAACGAGCTGACTCAAGAAAAGAATGACCTGTTAAGGCTTCAGTAGCTAGAAGGATTAGACGAGAAACGCCTCCAAGCTCAACAGTGCATCGCGCTCTACCAAGCACGCATTTCCAGAGCTTTTAAT
The DNA here is from genome assembly GCA_036927795.1 of Iris macrosiphon. Lineage (NCBI taxonomy): Eukaryota > Viridiplantae > Streptophyta > Magnoliopsida > Asparagales > Iridaceae > Iris > Iris macrosiphon. Next base: position 172,240,510 of record JAYESA010000003.1, read on the forward strand.
CGTAAAGTAAAGGAAAGGGTGTTCAAAGTCGGCGAGCTAGTTTTAGCCGTAAGAAGGCCGATGATTCTTACTCACAGGAGTAAAGGCAAATTCCAGCCCAAGTGGGAAGGCCCTTATGTGATCGAGACAACATTCTCGAAAGGAGCCTACAGACTAGCCCAGCCCAATGGAGACCTATTAATGGCTCCTATCAACGACAAATTCCTGAAGAAGTACTACGCCTAATCTCCTCCACTCAGGAGGAATACGGCAAGATTCTCGTAATCCGATGAAACTACTTCAAAGAAGAAACTAGTATAGGCCCACGAATCAGTCATGTCCATATTACCTCAGAACTGTATTTCCTTGGAGAATCTGCCATATCCATATCACCTCTGAACAGGCTTTCCAAGATTCTGACCATCGATTATCACCTCTGATATCGATCGTCACTTCAACTAACACCCGTACTAAATCTAAGTACGCCAGTGGTGTTAGGTCCACAAAATCTGCTACGTCCATATTACCTCTAGTAGGGCTTGTCCTCAAACCTATTACTTGCACCTAGGTGCGCAAAAAGCAATAGGCCCACAAATCAGTCATATCCATATCACCTCTGAACTGTATTTCCTTGGAGAATCTGCCATGTCCATATCACCTCTGAACAGGCTTTCCAAGATTCTGACCATCGATTATCACCTCTGATATCGATCGTCACTTCAACTAACACCCGTACTAAATCTAAGTACGCCAGTGGTGTTAGGTCCACAAAATCTGCTACGTCCATATTACCTCTAACAGGGCTTGTCCTCAAACCTATTTACTTGCACCTAGGTGCGCAACAAGTAATAGGCCCACAAAACAGCTATGTCCATATTACCTCTGAGCTGTAAACCCTAGTAAAACCTATCACGTCTATCTCACCTCTGATAGTACTTTACCTACAAAAACTTGGCCAAAGCACGTTCTATCATGTCCGTATGACCTCTGGATAGACGTGCCCTGCTGAAGTTTACCAAGAGTTTATCACGTCCATACTACCTCTGATACCACTCTCGCCCTAACCTGTCATTTATATTCCGAAATGATGGGTCCAAAGTTAGGAAAAAGTCTCTTTTATTCCCAAGAAAGAACAAAATTACATCTGGGAAAGCAAAAAAAAAAGAGAGTACATCATTGCGGCGGAGCAGTCATGTCACGGATCTGCCGCGCTAGCACGGCCATCCTCTCGTCCCTAATGGCCAGAGCATCAGCACGGACCCGCTCCAGCAGTGCCTCGTTGTCACTCGAATGGGACAGCTCGGCTATCGTCCGATGCAAGCCCGCACAGGCACCTTCCGCGCGATCCAGATCCCGCCGTGCTGTGCTCAGTCGACCGGCCACCACATCCAAGCCTGTCGACGACTGGGAAGCCCACTCTTCTGCCTGAGCGAGTTTCTCCCTCAACCTGTGAATCCTCGCTACATTCCCCTCGTGCTCGGATTGGCACGTTGTCTGGAGGGCGAGGATCTCATCCACGGCGGCTTTCCTCTGAATCGCCTCCAGCTGGCGAGTTCGAAGGAGTTCCTTCAGGTCTTCCATCCGTTTGGCAAGATGCACAGTCATAAGACCGTATCTGGTCTGGGCCTCAGCATCAAGACTGCCCTGAGCCAACCGCAAATACTCGTTAATGGGTTGTTCTAAACCATTAACCATCGCCTCCAGGGCATCGGCTCCCTCGGAATCGCCGAACTCCCTGACAACCCCGATCGAGAACTGGGCAGTTCTCTTCAGGCGCTCAAAATCCATACTCTTCGCCAACACCATTGATATCATCGCTCCCAAACCGGTGTAAAAGAGGCTGGTATGTTGCTCAGTCAGCGCAACTAAACCCGACTGAATGCCAGGAGAGACCGCGATATCAGCGAGTCCCCCACCAGAGACGATTGCAGACGAGGTAGCCACAGCTGCCGCCTCGACGGTTGGTGCGACCGAAGGCAAGGTCACGGTGACAGGCTCATCCTCCTCTCGAGGTGACAAAACCACTCCGGGCGAGCTAGCCCCCGAAGGTGTTTTCTTCTCAGGATCAGGTGCCTCCGTATCACCACCAGGGGCCGGAGCAGAGCCGGAAGGCGGCTCAACGCTACACTCCCCGCGGGCTCCATCCCCTGAGAAGAAAGAACCCGAAAGTCGACATCAGTACAACGGTAACCTTTCTAAAAGGAGACATGAAAACGATATTTACCCGGGGCCAATGGTATATATGGCGCATCTGCAGCCGAGGCAGCTAAACCTCGCTCTAAGGATGCAATGCGAACTATCATACCTGGGGAAGGAGGTGGACCAACTGACATCGCCCGCAATTCCTCCAAGTCTCCACCAAGACGCGGTCGAGGTTCGTCAACTGAAATCTCGCTAGGCACAGCAGGAGCTTTATCCGTTGCGGGTCCAGGGAAGGATCCTCCCATCTGCCATGGCCACCTAGGCGATCTCGTTCCACTACCCGGAGCAGTAGCCACAGCAGCGACCCCTAGCGAAGATCCTCCGGCGCCGCCAACCGAAACCATAGAGGGTCCCTCTCTAAAAGGCGAGGAACCTCCAGCCAAAGACTCATCCCCGACATGGAGAGATGTAGGCCTACTCCCGGTAGCTTCAACACCAAGAATGCGGAAAGGGCGAGCAACTGTCTACTTCCTCCTCTTACGAACAGAAGCCTCCTTAGGAGCAGGCGTCCTTCGCTTCTGAGGAACTACCAAAGCCCCCGCAGGCGGAGGTACTTCACACCCCGGCATCGACTCCAGGGGTTCATCCGGGGTATCAAACTCCTCACCCTCATCGGGAGAAACCGAGGGAACTTCAACTCCTCCCCCGGCAATGGGAGAGGACACCCTAAGACTTCCGCGTATGTCAAAATCGCGGTGGAAGGTGTTGATCGCCACATAAAACTGGGCGTAAGAATGAAGGATGCGCAGCTCCGTAGAGGGGGTGACATCTGGCACGACGAAGGCTGCTCCAGTGCAACCCGTGGTAAAATACCGCCATCCTCTGGCTCCATCAATGAGCCCGCCTCTGGACCTGAAGCTGGTGACGGCATTGCCCACGTGCAGCTGGCCGTACCCAAATTGCCTGGCGAACCGACTAGGCAAATAAGGCTCGAAGAAGCAATGGTCTTCACTCCTGTACAGGAGATGGGAGGGTCTAATGCAGACCAGCCAATTAAAAGCCTCCGGAGAAAGATCGGTCTTCTCTCTACCCGAGTCCTCAAGCCTCATCCCTAATTGATGGCGATCTACGGGAGGGAGAGTACAGAGGAACTTCCAGCCATGGCTGAGGTTCAATGCCAGCCGACAATCTAGAACGGTGTCCACGTTCCAGGGAGAATCCTTGTAGTTCAACAAGAAATTTCCCCCTGAGCTGCTACCAGAGCCAGGAGACATCACCCGGGGATTGTGGAGAATTAACCAACCCATCAGATACAGGTATGGTAATTCCACCCTGGGAAAACTCTCACGCCGGGCTTCATCAGCAAGCAACCCATCGGTCAGAGCTCTCAAGCCCGCCTGTATACGGCACACCATGGCAGGAAGTAAACCCAGTCTTGCCCCGAACACCAGGCGCACTGCCGGCCACAAGATGTTCCGGTGAATGCGGTCCGCGGACGCAGTACCAGGCACTACTACTCGACGCAGCCATAACGAGAGGAAACCAGCCAGCTGGGCTTCCTTGGATAGAGACCCGCAACAGCGTCTCAGGTAACTACGGGCCGTAGTACCTGCGGGGTACTTTCCTACCCTCTCAACGAGGATCTGGTCCGAAGCTTTGGCCTCCTCCATAAGGCCATCCACGACCTGGGCACTAAGCACGCCCAAACAGTTCACGGGCTCATTCTTGCCCCCCAAAACTTTCTCCAACCTGGCAGCTCTAGCTCGGTGGAAGAAAAGGTAGGACATCCACTTGGTAGTGTGAGCCAAACCAGAGGGCTCGTTGTAAAAAGCGGTGCAGGCGAGATATTGGCACATCAGCTCCTGATACACATCCGCCACCCGAGGGTCCGAATCCCCCAACTCCCGGTTGGTGGGAACATACTCTTCATACGGGGTATCCCCCATCGGCAGCCTCGAGACAACCGCCATCTCATGAAGGGCCAATCCCAACTCCCCCAGTGGAGTGGCAAAGGTCCCAGTGAGCGAAACGTATCGCTCCATCAGTGCCAAGAACAAATTAGGGTTGGGAGGCAACCCGACGCTCGTCGCGCTCACAGCGGCATACAGCCCAATGCCCTCTAGCTCTTGCCGAAAGCGCTTCAAGGCCCAGTTAACTAGGCTGGTCCATCGGAGGTTTGCTGGGGTGACCCACCCATTACACCGAGGATTCTCCTTGGGGTACACCCCACCTCGTCCCATGAAGCTGTTGCAGAAAGTCGACAGTTGGACCGGCTGGATCACAGAGCTGTCTTCGCTCGGGACGCCACCCAGGTACAATCCCCGAAACAACGTCACAGGACCAGAAGGACGACTGACAAACGATCCCTGGTCAGCTCCTTTCTGATGAAAGATCTTCCCCGGCTTGCCATGAAGGTCGGGAGTCAACGTCCACGACATCTTTCTGGGATGAGTGGCATGGAAGAAAGCCGAGATGGGATAATCCCTCGGCATCGTCGGCAGGTACAGAACCAAGCTCTCGACAGCAAAGACCCAAGGTTCCCTCTTAGGCTTCGTCTGGGATCGCTTGTCGATCATGTCCCCGAAAAGGAAAGCCGGCTTTACGTACCGCTCTCCGTCTACATACGTCAGGGGCTCCCCATTGATCATACTCAGCAGTGCCCGCTCGCCCTGAGCCGCCAACAAAAATCCCCTACCCTCAGGATACTGGGATCCGGAGAGGGGAAATGCCACATGGGACAAGTCCTCCAGGTAGTTCGAGTGCAGCATCCCGGCGGAGGAACCCATCACCTCGGTCAGCGGAGACTCACCCAGGTTAACTACAAAGGTGCAAAAAAAGTATGTCATTACAAAAATCTTGCACAAACATACAAAATCAAAGAAACGACAAACTGTGCTCTACGCCAGGATTGTACGAATTCGGTTATTATACGCCGGGAGTCCCCTCCGCAAACGTAAAATGCTTATTTTACGACATACGCCAGTTTTCGGTAGCCAGAGCTTTTACGCTCGGAACTACGAAAATATAGCGCCTTTACGCTAGCACACGAGAAATGTGGGCGTAAAAGATGAAAACGCCTCCGTGCATCATCTTCCTCAGAAGAGGCTATCAGCACAGAAGGCGACCTAGCGCGGTCACGTTCAACGTGTGCGAAGGATTTTCGTTATTCTTGTCACCCCCAAAGGATCTACCTCTCAGACCGGGTGCGCTGCCCGTCGGCGGGATACTTCCGGAAGGAAGTCCACCTTGCCCGACCGAAGACTCCCTCGCTGGGGCAGTGGGAGAAGAAGAAGAACCTATGCTCTTTCCCTTAGCGGAGGAGGTTTGTTTCGTCGCCATTTCTGAAAGCTCGAAGTGCTCAGAGAAGGAATGAAGGAGAAAAGCTCGAACAATCAAGAACTCTCGTTCGCAGAAGACGGATGAAAAGTTTCTCTCTCCAAAGCTTGGGATATATATAAAGTCCGGATCGACTCCTCGAATCCTCGGACGGACTCCTCGAGACCCTAACCAAGTCTCGCATTAATAGTCGGATATGATTGGGTGCTACGTCAAACCACTACCCTCGAAAGACGGACGGTCAGCGAATTCGAAAAATTCTTCACGCAAGACAGTTCAGCAGTTCTACGCTAAAGGAGCTTTCTACGCTCGACAGCAACAGATCTACGATTTTACGCTCGCAAGCTACAAGTCTATGGTTTTTCTCGCCCGGATGCCTTTGTGCTCGGTAGCTTTTACGCTCGAGAGGCGACAAACCTACGGCTTTACGCTCAGCAGATACCAAATCAATGATCTCACGCTCGGTGGCGCTCAGTTTACGCTCAGAAGCAACAGATCCGCAGAACTTCACGCTCGAAGAAATTCTCTTTTCAGGAGCTACAGATCCACAAGTCCTACGCTAAAGGAGCTTTCTACACTCAACAGCAACGATTCTACGGCTTCACGTTCAAGCAGCTATAAGTCTATGGTTTTTCTCGCCCGGATGCCTTTGTGCTCGGTAGCTTTTACGCTCGAGAGGCGACAAACCTACGACTTCACGCTCAGGAACCACAAGTCTACGACTTCCCGCTCAACGGTATTTTACGCCCAGACGCTACAGGCTGAGGATTTCGCACTCCGTGACTTTTCGCTTATCCAAAACAGTCCCCGACCCGGTCAAGTGCAAAGAGTTCACACAGAAGATACTCGTTCTTGACCCCAAGTACCCGAAACGGACAGAGTACAACCATTAAGAAATTACTCTTTTCGGGTCCCAAAATTGGAGGTTCATCCGGACTCCAGTCTGAACATCTCGTCTGTCAAAGATGACAAAGCTCAGCCAGAATCCTCGACCCTGTTTCAAGGGAGTTTCGAGAGATCATTCTTGAAGACGAAGACTGAACAAAGTTCTGCTCATCAGAAGCAGCAGTTCAGAACTCTACGCGGTTTCTTAGCCCTAGCAACATGACAGTTCTAAGTGTTCAAAATGCTAAAGCAGCGCTCTATGCACTATCCGCTGCACGTAAAGAACAGGACAGAACCTAGTACTCTCTATACAGGGTCGCGTAAAGTATCAGACGTGTCGAAGCTGTACACATTCAGACTTCACGGCAACGTATGGCAAGTGATCATATGAAAAAAAGACGACTTTATTGAAGATTAAAATCATGATTACATGTGAGGGAAACCCTGTCTACAGGGGTTTTTTCTTCACTTTTCATGGTTATATATGAGGGAAAATGCCTCTATTAGAGGTTTTCTCATCATCGTCTGAAGATTGCCCAGAAGCTGTACTGACAGGTTCTCGCTAGGCATCAATTCTTCATCCATCTTCTCCAGCAGTTCATCGGCTACCGCAGCCATGAACAAAGAAGATGATAGTGGCGGGAGGATACAGAATGGGCACAGACCCATACCCCAACAGAAGGCAGATTACAGACTGCTTTCCTGCCTCCAGCGCCATGACAGATCGCATTGGGATATTTCTCCCAACTCGATCCCGGACGGAGCCGGTCTATCTACTCTCGTCCCCGGAGACAACGGAAGAAGACGCCGCTTGCAGGCAGCATGGTCTATTGCGGCCCTTCCTCTCCCCTGGTGCAACGCCATACAAAGTTGCTGATTATCCCGAGCAAGGGAGGCTAAGATATCCTTCCATGATCCATCGCTGCAGTAGACACTTGCTCGAAGATGCCATCTTTTTCGGCTCCCAACATGCTGGAAGAACATGATCTCCTTCTTCCTCAGATCGACCCGACGAACTCCGGCGATCATTTTAACATGGTGATGGGAATATGGGGAAACAGGTTAAACCCCCCGCCTTTTTATAGGCAAAAGAGATCACAGCGGTCCCCAATAAATCCGCCATAAAGGCCGCACCGACCGTTTCAACGCTCCATTCAGAAACGTTTCGAGTCACGAGGGGCCATTCATGCTTCATTCAAAGCGTTTCAAATTCCAAAGAATTTTAAAAGCTTTGAAGGGGGTCTTGTAGAAGCATGAAAAATACGCTGGCAAAAGCTACGCGGCGTATTGATACAGAGCAGCGCAAACAAAGGCCTTCAGTGCCATCAGGCGTAAGAGCTCAAGGGTGCAGCGCGTCCAAAACCACTTCGGCGTAGACGGGACCCCCCCCATCGCCTCCAGGGCGTAAAAACTCAGCCGCTCTCAAAGCAGCGTTAAAATAGCGTACGAGGAACGCTTCGTCTTCCCCGAAATGAACCTGTCAAGTCACGCAGTGAACCTGGCCTCTGACTCCTGACAAAAAGTGCTGCACGACGACCCAGACGACGGCTGAAAATAGGCACAGACCCCTCGGGACGCACACCACAGTATGATGGCGGATCCCTGCATTTAATACAGAGGATTTGGTTAAGATACCACCGAACCGTCGTTTACTGACGTCCCCTCAGCATAAATCGCTCTTTTCGCACAGAGGGATACGCTGCATTGTTTTACACAGGCAGGCATAAGCCGGTTTACGCTCTGCAGTAGACAAACCGCCTGCCACGTCAAAAGCTGCATATCGTACGGGGCTCGAGGCACGTCTCTACGTCTAATTGCACGGAGCGGTGACAAGTTCAGTCAAGGCACGTCTCTGCAACGGATGCACAGAAGGGCTGCAGACCTTCGAAACACGTCTTCGCATTTAATGCACAGGATGATGGCAAATCTCTGTAGAAGATTTGATTACATCTTCGAAAGCCGTGATTCCGGCTAAGACGTCTCCGTCAGCACTCGGACACGGTACGCAGCGGCTTTTACGCCCATTCAAGACCTGTGCCCCTTCGGCTCTCAATGCCTCTCCGGCTTCAACGCCTGTCCGGCTCCTACGCCTATCCGGCTTCAACGCCTCTCCGGCTCCTACGCCTATCCGGCTTCAACGCCTCTCCGGCTCCTACGCCTACCCGGCTTCAACGCCTCTCCGGCTTCTATGCCTATCCGGCTTCAACGCCTATCCGACTTCTATGCCTATCCGACTTCAACGCCTATCCGGCTTCTACGCCTATTCGGCTTCTATGCCTATCTGGCCTCTGTGCCAGGGTGACAGTCATTTGGCTTCTACGCCAACCGTTTCTACACACGGGATACCTACCTGTGTGGCTCTTACGCCGTGATCTTCGTAGCAATAGTACGCGTTGTGTTCCTTTAGTTGGACCCGCGTCATACGCTCATTCAAAAGATCATCCATACGCAGGCATTGGTTACTTTAACCGTTGTGTAAAAGGGTGTTGTACTTCCCACTCCTCGGTTTTTACACCGACGGAGTGGTCACTGTCACCAAAACTCTATAAATAGAGACCCCTATCAATGGGGAAGAAGAAGAGGAGAAAAAAAAGAATTATCATCCAGGAGAGAATTATCGTCCAAGGAGAGAGAGAGAGAGAGAGCCCGGAGAGCAGGCAAAGAGCAGGGATCGACGACCTTGGCCTCGTGCGTCCAACCTCTTCTGCAATCTTCGAAGCTGCTACCTGTCTTCCACGGCACTTCTTCAACATCGTGTGGTCCAAGGGCTAAAGTGATCGACCGCAGATCAGACACCTATAGCAATTTATACCCAGATTAAATAAATTGTACTCCCACATCCTCGTATAGGATTACATTGTACAAGTTTGTTTGTAAACAGAAGGGCGCGGGTTTCGCATAAACCCCGTCATTGAAATACAATTTCATTCCTTTCGTTTAATACCACAAACAGTCGTGTCCTATTTCCCATTGGATACAACTAGCCCTAGTTTCTCTATCTATGCCAAGTAGGCCTAATTTTGGGTAAGGGAGTTTACAATTTGTCTCCACCCAACTATTGTTCTTATCAAGCTTTTTATACTTGATCCAGTTATATAGTTGATTGGTTATTTGATTCTGTGGATGAGATCTAGTTATGCCTGTGACTTTTGATAATATATATATACAACATGTGAGTTAATATTCATATTACAGCGTACGTGTATATTATAGTATCCATATATTGGAGTTACCATATACATACTGCTGGCATGCTTACGTATTCCTAGTCCTACGTATTTTGGGACTGGGGCGTGACATGATCACCTTCGGAAACACTCAGAAAACACTATGTAGGAGGGGTGCTCACTGGGCCGCATATCTCTGGTGCTCTCAATTTTTTCTAACTCTTCTCATGAATGAGATAAACCTTTATATAAATAGGGGTTTTCAGTGTCACATCCCGATCCCAAATGTCTCCCAACCAACGCCCCCGTTGGGCGCGAATCACCGCAACTCGGCTCTCCCGTGGGGCGTATAGTCGTTTGCTACCGGGATGTAATGCCGTGCGAGCCTGGGATTGCATCTGCACAAGAAAATATCGTTAAATTTTGGCTATCATCGCATCTATCGAGTAAACAACGGAGGGACATTGTTGAAAGCATTTATCCATCTGAGTATACGGGACAAATCGAGGCACAGGGTTCTCTGATTATAATGGCATCGTTCCATACATTATGCCCCTCTATACAAAAGTAGCTCAAGGCAAGCCGATACCAGATTTTCGGGTCTTGGGGATGAGGCACGCTTATCGCTTCCTCGGACGACCCAGTACCTGCAAGCAAGTAAACTGTTGGTGGGTCAGTACTTAGAAAGTACTGGTGAGTATAAACAACTGAACAGAAGCAACATTCACTAAAACCAACACTTAGTAATTATGTTATAAAATATTACATTACTAGTGATTTTTCTAGTTTTACCTATGTTCGTTACATGCAGCACAAAAAGAGAGTCATATTACTTCATTTGGAAATATCTTTGAAAACAGAGTTCATATTTGATTTATTCAAGCATACAAGACAAACCGATTGTTCTAATATCAGGGTGTGTGCAGCGTGTCTCGTGAGCTATACCTAAAGACTCTAGGAACAATGTACCATCTAGGAACTATCCTCTATCAAGCCAACACAATGAACTAGCTATATGCTTTTCGGTCTCCGAGAAACTCAGGATCGGTAGCGGTAATCCAGCTAACCAATGACTCATTTATCTGATGTCATTAGCAGTTGTGACTCATGGTTGCTCTCCACTATCGATGTAGCAGCCGTAACCAAGGTTCAGCTCTTCACCAATAGCCATTGTCCGACCGATGCGAATGCATGAAACACTATCAGATAAACTCTAGAATGCAGACGAGATGAACCAGCAGACCATCTATCTCTGTGCGAACTAGCCGCCCTCTCTGAACAAGTTCAAGCACTATATGGTTCTCTTGAAACACAAGCGATAGTGAAACATGTTCAAGCAATCTCTTACTCTTAGACAAGCGTTTCAGGTTCTCTTAGTTAAGCAGGAAAGTTCGTTCAAAGACAAGCTATGTGAGTTCTCTTATTAAGCATGCAAAGGCAGGTTCTATCATTCTTCTTATGAAACTATCTTTAATCAAACAAGCATTCAAAAACTCAGATTTATTATTAAGGCGTGCAAGAATCAGAGAATGAAGTTCCCACTCACCTTGATCAGTCATCTCCTGCTTCAATAAGGAGCTCTTAAGGAAGATATCCTTTTGAGTCAGCAAATCGATATCTTTGGTACATAGTGCCGACGCGGAGCGGGGCACTACATTCAGCACCTATGCGGCATGAGGAAGCTCAAGGCCGCATACGAGCTGACCGACCAGAAGTCCGACCAAACCCTCCAAAATCTGGGTGTTAGAGCGGCATGCGCCGCCTGTACGCTACACAGCGTCGCCAGGCGCAGAAAGCTGCAACCGCGTGGCAATGATAACCACGTGCCGCCTGTGCCGCATTGCGCTGCCAACAACAGATTTTGTCCCCTCCACGTCATACTCTCCATATGGCTCATTGCCTCATGTCGACCTGGCCGCATGGCCCCTGGCAGCATAAGCACCTGCCCGCAGAGTCCCAGGCCGCAGGGCACCAGGCCACCTGGCCGCATGGCACCAGGCTGCATAACGACCCGACGCATGTGCCCAACGCATAGCGACCGATCATGCGTCCGAGCAATCAACCGTGCATGCAACTTGCGCATAAAAGGAGCGAGATGCGACGATGCTGACGTGCTAAGTGTAAAGTGCGCCATCGAAGCGCCACTTTGCGTCCGAGTCCGAGTTAGCTCATAAGGAAAACTTCGCAAAAGTGGTGACAAAACAAAGGTTGTCATAATGGAGTTCACACTTATCCCTCTAGGAAAGTCAGCCCACAAACATGGGCCACCACTCCCCATGTGTATATGTCAATACAAAACATAGCTATATATTGGGATATACACATTGGTGGGTTTCCAATGTGAGACTAAAAGTCCCAAAGCTAAGTGGAAAACACCAACATTTACATTAATGTTGTCAAAGATAAATATGGAGTCTGAAATTTGCCTCAGTAGTTGCCGAATTTTTACAGAAATGACTAGCAAGTTATCAGCGGTAACATACTCAACTTGAAGATGGATAAAGTTTTTACTGACTAGAATAACATGTGTTGTGGTGGTAATAGACACAGGTATCATGTTCATTATAATCTTTGATCGGTAATACCTTAATTACCTGTGAATGCTATACCAAACTTGTGAAAGAGACTAGAAGAGCACATTTATGGTGCAGTTAATATAGAGTTACCGACAAATGAGCTGCATGACATTGGGAGACGGTAATTATCTTATGTCGAAAGTTTAATCAAGGATTGAAATGTGAAGAAAAGTGAAACAAGGACTGCAACATCCTGCAAGTTACTGTCTGAAAGTTGTGTTTCAACATATAAATTATGAAGGGGATAGATGAGAAGGAGATCCTGCATAGTCTTACATTGATCATATGTTTGGAAGAATATATTCTTTAACTATATATCCTATTATAAGGGAAAATGTTAAGGTAGTAACTTAGTTTATCTTAGAAATTTTATTAAGGAAGCTGAAGATAGTATGATCTTAATGAAAATTCTGAACCTTTTGAAATTTGTGAGGACTATCCAAATGAAGATGACAATGATTTAGAGAATGTGTGTTTGAATAGGGTTGGGAATCATGGAAGGGAAATTAATATTACGGGATCTTCTTCCTGTTGATTCAGCTAGTATTTCCGTAGGATGAAGCCTTGGAATACATTGATTTTGTCGCAACTCTATAATCAGAGTTTTTGCAAGGGAAAAAAAAAAGTTCTTGATCATATAGTATTTTCTTGAAGATGTATATAGTCAATTGGGTTGAGTGCTGCTCAATATTTTGTCTGTTACAAGTTGAAAACTATCATAGCACTAGTCGACTGGTTGCCTTCCAAAGAGAGGATGCTCCGATTGATCTGCACACCTTTGAGATGTGGACCACTAGAGAAAGGAGACGATAAGAAAGACAATTATTGACATAGGGAAACCTGTTTGCGTATAAACATGGATTGCAAGGATATATACATTGCAGTTGTAGATTTAAAGAATGGAAAAACATGGGACCTCAACCTTAGTCAACTCTTTCCAAATTAAGAAGAATCACAACAGGTATTTCTTAACAACTATCAGTTGCTGGTCAGAAGGAATCTTGTTTGGAAGATGCAGGCGTAGCGAGCATTGCCAACAGAAAACATAATGTATGAATAATAGTTATTATACTTGGATGAAAAGGAATAGGAGAAACTGAGGTTTGTGATGCAACTCTAATAAAATCCAGGACTCTCAAGAGCTGCCAAGTGGAGATATGTGGAAGCTGTATCTTAACATTTCAAGGTATGCAGAATACTTGCTCACATAAAAATGCCAACCAAACTGGTGTGAGTTTACTTTTTGCCATATGTCCTTCCTCCTCTTATTAGATTACTATGTTGAAAATTTTGGACTAATGATATCCCTTATGGCTTGTAAATGTAATGGGTGACTGATTTCTACCATACTATTGAAACACAATTTTTATTGTCATTATTCTTGATATATTATATTTATGGTTTCATCCTCACTTAGATACCTAATGATCTTTTTTCTGCAGCTGACACATGGAAGCAAGTTCCAACATTATTCTCTTTGTTTTTTGAAAGCTTCAAATATTTGATCACTTCTGCAGGTGGAATAGCTGAGACTGCGCATCTTTTTATTTGAGAAATACAAGATCTGAAGAACATGGGAATTGTCTATTTGATCAATTTTCTTACTCTTTTTTTACTTGTAAAATTTTAGATAAGAAACAAAATCATAGAAACTTTGCTTCTAGAATGATTTAAGAAGGCCTATTATGTATTCCTGAATGAACATTAGTAAATGTTAACTTATATTATTAGTGTGGTATTTTGCTATTGTATTTTCCTGCATGTCGTTGCAAGAATTATTTAGATGTTCTTGTAATGTAATATTCATCATCTTTATGTATGATATAACTTAACCTATGGATTTCTTCTTGCTCTTCTTAGTTAAAAAAATCTTTCTATGGTAGGAGAAAAAGTATTTACTCTATCTGCGGCCATGACACCTAGCATCTTTGATATGTTCTCAGAAATTAAAGAAAAATGAATGAGTTCAAGCGTAATATACAGGTAAGATTACTTTTTTAGTAAAGGGAAAATAATTAGAGGATTCGATACAAGCATTTTGAGGATAACAATCTCTATTTTACACTACAAGAAATTTTGCTTATAGTGACGGAAGTCGATAACGAAATGAGTATTTAGTCAGTAATAAAAGACTAATTTGATCGGATTAAGGAAAAAGTTTGTAATACTATTTCTGACGGAATTAATACTTAGTGGTGACGGACTATTCCGTCACCGAATTTTTTTAAGTCATTAAATGGAAAAATAGGCGTAAAAATATTACAATTGGATTGTGAAAAATATTAGGAACTCCTAAATCATACTAAAATTTTTTTTTTTTTTTTTTTTACCTAGAGTTTTCTCCAGTAGGACCTTATACAACCTCTCAATCAGGGCCGGCCCTGGCCCAGGGCGGACAGGAAGACCGTCCAGGACCCCATGGGCCAGAAGGACCCAAATTATTTTTTTAAATATATAAATAATTTTGTACCAAAAATAGAACTAGTATTTATCATTGACCATTCTTATCACAAAGCAATTGTTGTGTAGTGGTTATTACATTAGATTTGCACACAAGAGGTTCCTAGTTCAAATTTTGGTGGAGGCATATTTTTATTTTATTTTTGTTTTATTTTTTTTACATTATGTATGGGACCTCATTTTGAAAGTTCGCTCCGGACCCCTGTGAGCTCAGGACTGCTCTCAATGGTAGATATACCAAGTTCCCTCAACCTTTATCAGGAGAAATGAGTTGCAGTGCAGTGTCCGGAAAGGCTAATTAGTGAATAAACATCTCCGAGCCTCACCCCGGCGATTGAGATAGAGGAGATGCTGCAACTACAGAATTACTTCTTTTTCATTACTTCCATGGTCATGCCTCTTGACACGACAGCATCCGTACTATTGAAATGGTTGGTCAGCAGAGATGTTCCCACTAGTGCCCCCTTCTTCCAATGGTACTAATGTTACCGAAGATTCTCTAGATGATGAAATAATTCTTTTGGTTCTATTATACAGAGGAAATATAGATAATCAACGTTGAGTTGACTCGATCACCGAAGAGGAGCAAACTGAGTTATATAATTCATCTACTCCTATGAAAAGCAAATCAATACAATATTAGTGGAGCTTTGATGTCACTATTTGTGAAATAACTTGATCTACCCCTAGGTTCATGGAGGACTTGGTTTTTGTAAGGATGGTTTTAGTCTTTGTGTGTGATTCTTTCTGCCATTCCTTATTTATGTTTAGTTGTGTCAGTAGAGAAACTAATAAACTAAATGCTTACTCTATGATGAGATCATAGAAAGATAATTTATAGTCAACCTTCAGTGAGACAGAGACCCAAGATCAAAATATAGTTCAGGCTTGCATAAATTATATGTTTGTCTTGGAACTAAGAAACCACTTATTAAAGAATCAACAACTTGTGGAGGGTTAGACTAGTTCCAGCCCTCCATGAAGTGATTAGACTAAAAACATCCTAATAAGGTTCACATTATCGATATCGGAATTGGTATCGACGGTATCGGAAATATCGACGCTTTTAGTTCGGAGTATAGGATTTTTTGGTATCGGGAATCAAATAACTATCAATAAATTTACAGAAAATATTTTAGGAATTTAGGCATAATTTTAAGTATTTTTGTGTTATTTTTATAGTAGTTTTGAAATTGAATAAAATAATAGTGACTCTTGTTGTTGTTTTCAAAAAAAAATTGTCAAATTGACCGGAAAAAAGACCCCAATGTCGGTATCGATCTGTATCAGTATCGGCTGTATCGGATCGATATCGGCAGGGGCGGAGGGACACTATGGGTGCACTGGGCTGTAGCCCAGTGCAAGAAAAATAGAAAGCTAATAATTTTTTATTTTATTTTTTATGTAAAGCGGTCAGTCCAGTGTAACTGTACAAAAAAAATTCGACCGGATGTTCAAGTTAGCAAATAGCAACTGTATGTTCAAAATTTGAAGTGAGCAACTAGGGCCCGACCTCTCCAATCCAAAGACTCAATCTCTCTTCCTCTCTTTCCAGACTCCCTCTTCTCTCTTCAATGTTCTCCAACATGGCAACATCCCGACCCCGAGTGATCGAGTCCCGTCGTCCCGACTTCCAGAATCTCGGCTGTAGGGCAGCAGTGGGTCAGTTGGTGCTTCCCCTTTCCAGCCCGACCGCTAGGCTGCAGCGACGCAGGTCCTCCTGCTCTCGATCTCGGCTCTAGCCTCTCCCAATCTCCCTCTTGGCTCTTCAAACATCAGCTTCTTCATCTCCTCTGGACCTCTGGTAAAACCCTAACTAACCCCCAATTTTTTTTAAAATCATAACCCTAATTTGTTGTTGTTTAATTATTTTGATCTTAATTCATTTTTTCTTGTGTATTGCTGTTAGTAGTTCCTATTAGTAGTTAGAATTCCATCCTGGATGACTTTATAATATATTATGATAGTTATATGTCAAATGTATGTTGCAAGGGTCCATTTCATTCCCATAATCAGATGGTATTCTTATATGCAATATCTTCTTTCTAATGTATGATTTTTACCCGCTTATGCTTTCCAGCATCTTACAAATATTTGTTCGTTTTAATAGATTGGAGACTTCATGTGTCAAACTTTTAAGCATCATATTGGTCATCTCTGTTGGGGTTCTTTTAACATATATTTTCTTATATGACAACATCTAGTTTGTGTTTGAAAATTTCTTATTGTAAAGATATTTGTGTTGCTTGATAGTGTAATATGTCTAAGAATTTAGATCTACACTAATTGTATGTTCTGGCTTTCAAAATTTTTGTTTTAATTTTGCTTGCTAATTAAAGTTCTTTGTTGCATATCAAGTCTCTATAAGTCATAATAAGTCTCAAATTTCTTTAGAGCTAATACAGATTTAGAAAGTAAAAAATGCGCTAACCAGCACTTTTGTTATTAAAAGTTTTTCTACGTGTCTATGATACTTGATGCACTCCTAACTGGTTCAAGAAAATTAACATGTGTGGTTATGAGATGGTTCAATAAAAGATTATCAGTCAAACTAGCAAGTTGTTTCTAAGTGGAACACCCTTTCTTAAGTTTATTGTCTATGATAGATTTCGAATCATCGAATTTACAAAGAAAACTTTGTCGAATTTTTGACATAAATTTTTAGAACCTTAAGTAACTAATAGCTAGCCCACCCTATTACGAAATTCTGTCTCCGCCCCTGGATATCGACCTATATTGCAAACTATACTATTAACTAGAGTGATTTACAGAGAAAGAGAAAGAAAAAGAAAAAGCAATGGATCCTTAACCATACAGACAAAGATCTGATGGATATCAATTGAACCAAATAAACCACAAGATGTAAGATTAAAAGCAGAAAGCGTTTGACATATTTCTTACTTGCTATGAACCATAACAGTTATCTGTGTTTTTTTTTTAACATGTAAGTTGTTGTCTGTGTCTTGACTAACAGGTATTTTGCTCAACCCCCATTATCAATGCAAAACCATTAAGATTCTGATTCTCTTGGTCACAACATAGAAGAACAACAATGTACTTCCAAATCCCACTTCTTCTTTTTTTCCATTCTCTCTCCCCCTCCCCCACTCTCTATAAATACCTTCCCCTTCTTAAAGACAAACATACATAGTTGTGCAGAAACTTTGAAGCATTAGTCATTTCCCTCCATTTCTCCCCACCTACAAACAATAAAACCAAGGATTCAAGATGGGTGGCAAGAGGAAGAGCCCATCCCAAGCTAACCAGAAATCCTTCCCGGAGACCATCGATTGGGCCGCGGCGGCGGCCGTACTTACCCCGAGGAAGGCCGGCAGGCGCTTCGTGGGGGTGCGGCAGCGGCCTTCGGGGAGGTGGGTGGCCGAGATCAAGGACACCATCCAGAAGATCCGCGTCTGGCTGGGCACGTTCGATACGGCCGAGGCCGCCGCCAGGGCCTACGACGAGGCTGCTTGCCTCCTCCGCGGGGCCAACACCCGCACCAACTTCTGGCCCCGGCCAAATTCTCTCCCTGCTGCTGCCGCAGCCTCCCCTGCTCTGCCACCTAAGATATCCAACCATCTCCTGACACTTAAATCCAGAAACTCTATTGCCGCCACCACCACCACCACCACTACTACTACTACTAAACTTCAGAAGCAACCAGAGCAACAGCACAATATTGGCAACGAATTAGAAGACATGGAAAATTTCAAATTCTCCGGCTTCTTGAACAGCGCAAATACTACTATTAGTAGTGATGTTGACAATGATATGGGCAAGTTTGTCGAATCCCACAAAGAGAAGGATGGCGGCGACGACTGCTTTTGCTTCGCGAATGGCTTGGAGGGCCTATCGTCCGGCCTCTACTCACCGTTCAAGATTGCCGAGGAGATCGCCGTCGGGTCGATGGAGACCGAGGAGGAGGAGGAGGAGGAGGAGGAGTCGATG
The DNA here is from genome assembly GCA_036927795.1 of Iris macrosiphon. Classification (NCBI taxonomy): domain Eukaryota; kingdom Viridiplantae; phylum Streptophyta; class Magnoliopsida; order Asparagales; family Iridaceae; genus Iris; species Iris macrosiphon. The sequence continues at coordinate 172,259,003 of JAYESA010000003.1, forward strand.
ATGTTCGGAGCGGCGGAGGAGAAGAGGATGATGAAGTACGAGAGGAGGATGTCGGCGTCTCTTTACGCTCTCGACGGCGTGTCGGAGTGCTTGAGGTTTAGAGCTGGCGCCGGAGGGAACGATGATCACCTGAGTGACCTTGTGAATTCTTGCAAGAAGAAGAGACAGCCTGGTGAAAATCTGCAAGTGGCTGACGAGCTAAGCCTTAGTCCATTGGAGGATTCACCATCATCTTCTTCTTCTCCGACCACTTACTCGAGCAATGATGAAGAATTGAGTTTCAAAGTCACTCTTGGAACTTATTGTGGCTAATTCAAGTGAAAAACAATATTTGTTTCTCAATGTTGTTAGAACTTGACTACTTAGATTCTTTACGGTCTACCTCGTAAACATGTTTTTATTGGAATATTTTTGAACCGAACGTCAAACTTATCGAAAGTTTTAAAACTAATTTTCTATAACAATGCTTATACCGAACTCAACTGGTTCTTGTGGTCAGTGAGAAGAGATATAACCACTCTAGCAGGACGGAGGTCTCAGGATCAAACTGCAGGGGAGGTGTGGGGACAGTGGGCCCAAATAGCATGCAACGCAACGTGCGTAAAGTCCCATACGTATAGCCGGACATCTCAACAATATATATATATATATATATATATATATATATATATATATATATATATATATATATATATATAAGAAATCCTTACGATATACAGAAAATAAGTATTGTTAGGAACGAAAGCGCGAAAACCGTTTCCCAATTCAGAGAGTACCTGCGAGAGAACCGAGCAAAACGAACAAACCAAAAATGCCAAACACAAATCGCAGAGACAAAGATTTTTGACGTGGAAAACCCTTGCGGGAAAAAACCACGGAACGATCAGAGTCAAACCCTGAAAAGCCTCCACTAATGGAGTAAGAAATACACCGACTCCTTACAAACTTCTCACCGATCCAACACGGATCACCACAACACTTAGGAATAGAAAATAGATCACACCACGAAGATAGAAGACAATGAAAAATTATCCAAAGTTGATCTCCTCCTCCGAAACGGCCTCCAATCATTCTTTCTCTTTCCGAAGATTGCAATGACACTCTTGCCTCCTTTTTTCTCTTCCTTGAGATGATACGTTATGTATTCTCTATGGAATTAGGGTTATAAAAGCCAGACTGTACGATACGATCCAAAGGTGTATAAAACACCCCTGAAATTTCGTTCAGCCCGCCGACTGAACTCGGACCGATTTCAGTTTTGAGGTCCTAGAATACCACACCGAGTTCGGCCCAACTTTGGTTTTGAGGTTCTGGAACACCACACCGAACTCGGACAAAGTTCGGACCGAGTTCGGCCCGAACATTGTCTTCCCCTGTACAACAGACTGCTCCTCCTTCCTCTCGAGTTTCTTCGACCTCTCGAATGGCTCTCGTCATCTCGTCGAGCTTCTCTGACCACAGACGGTGCTCGTCGCACTTCAGGGTATTCTCCACATAGGTTGGGAACCCCACCCACTCCAACAAATCTCTCCCTTCACAACTATGTGGAGGGGATCGTCATCCCAACGATATGCCTGCAGTACTCAAACTTTTTTCTTATAAGAATCTTTGTGAACATATATGCTCTGTTGTCGTCTGTATGAACCTTCTCAAGCGTCGCTTCCTTCTTCTCAACAGTATCCCGTATCCAATGATACTGGGTCTCAATGCGCTTGAACCGACTATGAAATGTCTGGTTCTTCACAAGGTGAATAGCACTCTGACTATCGCAAAGCAAAGGATACTGCTCCTGCTTTAGCCCAATTTTCTGCAACAGCTTCTTTATCCACAGCAACTCCTTGCAAGCCTCCGTTGTCGCAATGTACTCTGCCTCCGTCGTCGACAAGGCAACAGACTTCTACAAACGCGATTGCCATGATACTGCTCCACCAGCAAACATCATCACATAGCCCAAAGTTGATCGCCTCGTGTCTACATCTCCAGCCATATCAGCGTCGGTATACCCAACCAGCTTCGGCTCGTCACCACTAAATGAAAGTCTCCAGTCGAAAATGTCCTGAAGATATCGGAGAATCCACTTGACCCTACTCCAAGGTACCCTTTCAGGATTGGAAGTGTACCGACAAACTGTGCCGACTGCGCTGTGTGAGTAATGTATGGCCTCGTACATACCATAGCATACATAAGACTTTCTACGGCTGAGGCATATGGAACCCGCTCCATATCTTCCTTCTCGTCCTCAGTAGATGGACACTGCTCCTCAGTGAACTTAAAATGAGCCGCAAGGGGGTTACTCACTTTCTTCGATCCGTCCATCCCGAAACGCTGAAGTACCCGGTGAATGTACTTCTTTTGGGACAAGTGTAGTAGCTTGGACTCTCTCTTTCGGCTGATCTCCATCCCAAGAATAGTCTTTGTTGCGCCCAAATTCTTCATAGAGAAGGTCGCGCCCAGTTGGCGCTTCAACTCTGCTATCATGGTGGTATTCTGACCCACCAACAGTATGTCGTCAACATAAAGCAACAAAATAATAAAATTATCCTCGGTGAAGTACCTCACAAAAGCACAATGATCCGACGTCGTCCGTGCATAGCCATGCTCCCCCATAAATGACTCAAACTTTCTGTACCACTGCCTCGGAGCCTGTTTCAGAAAGTTTGCCACCATGATAAAATCCCTTTGGCTGTTCCATGTATAACTCCTCCTCAAGATCACCATAGAGTAATGCCGTCTTCACGTACATTTGCTCGACCTCCAAGTCGAAACTGGCTGCCAAAGCTAGCACCACACGAATAGACGACTACTTGACGACTAGCGAAAAGATCTCATTATAATCTATGTCTTTCTGCTGACCGTAGCCTTTAACTACCGGCCTCACTTTGTATCGAGGGCGAGTAGCATCATCCGTTTGCTTCACTCTGAACACCCATCGATTCTTCAAAGCCTTCTTTCCCTTTGGCAACCGCACCAGATCATAAGTAGAGTTGGCCTCTAAGGAACTCATATCCTACTGTATGGCCTCCATCCACTCCTGCCTGTGTTCGTCTTCCATAGCCTCTACGAAACTTTTGGGTTCTTCTCCGTCAGTCAGTAGCATATACTCACCCGGTGAGTATCTCGTGGATGGTCGACGCTCTCTATTGCTCTTCCTCAACGGAACTACTGGTGCTGGCTGTATATCTACAGCCTTCTCCCCTCCAGGAACTGCCTCCTCGGCATGCTCATCCTCCTGAGGGTCACCCTGACCACCATCATCAGGCTGATGATCAGGGTTGGGAGCAACTCCATGTACTGGCTCTCCCATAACTGAATCCTCTGCGATGTCCTCTAAAAACTGCTCGAAGCGAAATGACTCTAACTCAGGCAATTCCTCAGCCTCAGAAGGCATATCAGAATCCTGAGTGTTGATCATAGTCTGATCCTCGATGAATACCATATCCTTGCTTCTGTAGAGCTTTCTTTCCACTGGATTGTAGAGTCTATAGCCAAACTCATCCTAACCGTAACCGACAAAGATGCACCGCCTCGTATTTGGCCCAAGTTTGGATCTCTCGTCCTTCGGTACATACACGAAAGCCTTACAACCAAACGCTCGCAGGTGATTGTATGACGGCTCTTTACCGTACCATACTTTGTCAGGCACATCACCCTACAAAGGAGCACTAGAAGATAAATTAATAACATAAGCAGTTATGTAAAGTGCCTCACCCCAATAGCTGCCTGGAAAGTTTGCTTCTGACTGCAAATACCGTACCCTCTCCATCAGCGTCATGTTCATCCGTTCTGCTACCCCGTTGAGCTGCGGTATCTTTGGTGGAGTCTTCTGGTGTCGTATCCCTTGCTCTCTGCGATAAGCATCAAAGGTACCGATATACTCGCCGCCATTGTCCGACCGAACACAAAGCAGCTTCTTGCCCGTCTCCCTTTCAACAGAGGCCTGAATCTCCTTGAAAGTGGGCAGCACCTGATCCTTGGTCTTTAAGGTATAGACCCAAACCTACCTGGAACAGTCATCAATAAATGTTACAAAATAAGAAGCACCACCAATGGATTTTACCTTCATAGGACCTCAGACATCCGAGTGAATCAACTTGAGCAACCCCGGCTTCCTTGAACTTGGATCACTTTAGAAAGACACCCTATTTTGCTTTTCCGCCAAACAATGCGTGCACTTCTCCAACTTTGTAGACTTTAGACCTGGAATCACCTTCATGTTCACCAAGTAACTCATCTCCTTCTCGCTGATATGGCTGAGCCGCCTGTGCCATAACTCAGTAGATGCATCAGTAACTGCGTTAACCTCATGTGCCCCATGTGCGCTCTCTTCCATATAGTAGAGTCTGAACCTCTTGCTTACTCGGGCAATCACCATTGAACCTCTGAAAAGCTTTCCTTGACTGTTCCCGAAGAGACTGAAGAAACCCTCATCATCCAACCTTCCAACCTGTCACGCCTCGATTCCGTAGAATTGATAGTCGTCCCCCGGGCGTTACGCCTTGCTTGCCTAGGTTGCACAACGCACAAGGCCAAGGTATTTCACATAACGAGCACATATTCAGAGTACGTAGATAATTGAACAAAATATTGATATATGAAAAAGTTTTCTTTATTGATAATGAACATCTTTTTACAAACTCTTGAACGAGTCGGATAATTGTCGCACGGGCTTACAAAAGTGGATGCAAAATTAGATAATTGTCCTGTATATTACATTATTTTACTAAAACTTTAAAAGAATAGACACCTTCGGGCGAAGCTATCGCCTTTCCACGATGCTTCATAAATTTTGTATACGAGCTCCTGGATCTTCAAAATGCTTCTTGAAGGCACGATCAGGGCGTGCCAGTAGGTGGACTGGATTGGGAAGTCGCTCAAGTTCCTTGCAGGATCTCTTTGGTGCGGGAAACCTGTTACAACGAGGGTCAGTACATCAAAATACACTGGTGAAGGCAAGCTAACCCAACTATACCAATCAATACATTATTTATATGAAACATTCAAGTTATTATATGGTCTATCTATCTTGCCTTAGTTTATTTTACAAGCAAAAATTTTGATATGAAAGTTTACTAAAATGAATATGCCACCGTTCTGTGGCTTTTACATGCCCGTCTGAACCACCTGCTCAAATACTTAGCATGACCTTACCTGCCACAAAGACATATTTAGCTTGCACAGTTTAAATATACGAGGGGATCACTGGCATGATGCCATAATGGACGAGTTATAGTCATTGACGAGGATGGTATGCAATGAAAGTACGTTAGGTGCTACACGCCATCGCGTCCAGTACGTGAGACTAACATAAAGTTTCATCCGGATCGGATCGGTATCAGTGCCCCAGCGACCGTCCGCAGGAACTATGACCTTGTGCACAAGTTATCCGTGATCAAACGATATCTATACTAAGTTATCAATTGATGCAGTTTAAGGCAACACGAGTACGAGACAAGTAGTATGGCATGATTTATTTTGCATAGTCTTCTTGATAAGTTTATTGCATCGCAAGGTGTGTTCTATACATAGCACAATTATAGAAGAAGTATGCATTCTAACTTGAATTGAAATACTATGAAAGAACATTTTAAGTGAACTAATATGCAACAAGGTAACCGTTTCCAAGTTGGTTGGCAAGCACAAGTAATCCAAGTCTATTCCACTTTTATCTTGACATCTTTTAGTTTTTATGGTATCGTTTCATTGGAACAATCAAGAATTGCAAGATTTTAGGTGTGAAGACATTGAAGAAGGCTCAACTGAATTGAATTATAGCCACTCACTAGTTGGTTGGAGAGAGAAAAGAAAAGAAGTTCTTCAAGACTCCGCTCGCACAACGTCTACTGCACGATCACCTGCATTACCACAAACAGATGATCAATACATCTTCTACTCTTTCCAAGCTCAGAATGAATGCAGTTCAATGAACGCAAGCAATAAAATCCATCAAAATTGTTCAAGAAAATGCAAATCGAAAAAATAACTCAAAAGTATGAAAGCAACAAGGCGACAGCAAAAACTAGGCAAGAAAACTTGCAGCGGAGAGGTCCCTCTTGACCCTGTCGCTAAGTCCATCCTTGGGACATGGTCCACTGAATATGGAAATAAATTTCGAAGAAGCAAATCCATAACGAGGATAAGATCTTGATTCAATCTATCCCAATCGAACGATACTTATTAGTATTCCTTAGCCGCGCTCCCCATAAAGGGGGAACGGGGAACCATATCCTAACCAACTAATAGAAAGTTTCATCCATGAAACTTAGGAATAGAACCTACCACTATGGAACAATGAAGAAAAAATTTCCTTTATCTCAGACTCAAGCTCCCAGGTCGATTCTTCGACCGAATGATTTCTCCAAAGCACGCGCACAAGAGGAACCGAACGACTTCGAAGCAGCTTCTCCTTGTGATCCAAGATTTGCACAGGATATTCAACATAGGACAAGTTTGCTTTTAAGTCCAATTGATCAAGATCCACCAAATGACTCGGGTCATACACGTACTTCCTAAGCTATGAAACATGGAAGATATCGTGCACTTCAGATAGTGACGGTGGTAGGGCAATCTGATATGTGACTGGGGCGACTTGCTTAAGTATCTCGAACGGGCTAACGAATCTTGGACTTAGCTTCCATTTTGCTCCAAATCTAGTAACTCCTCGCATGGGCAAGACTTTGAGAAATACTCGATCGCCTTCCAGGAACTCAAGAGGTCGACGGTGCGCGTCTGAGTAACTCTTTTGACGGCTTTGTACCACCTTCAACCGTTCACGGATCAAACGGATCTTTTGAACAATTTGTTCTACGAGTTTCGGGCCAAGAATTTGTCTTTCACTAACTTCATCCTAACATATAGGGGATCTATACTTCTGCCTATACAATGTCTCACACGAAGCCATTTGAATGCTGGATTGATAACAATTATTGTATGCAAATTCGGCTAACGGTAGATGTATGTCCCAACTTGTCTTCAAGTCCAAGGCGCAGAGCCGTAGCATGTCCTCGAGGATTTGGTTCACCCGCTCTGTCTGGCCGTCCGTTTGAGGATGGTAGGCGGAGCTGAACTTTAACTTCAAGTCCAAGCATGATAAGAATCATCCATCCCAGAAGCACGCCGTGGAGTCGAATGATCTCGTTGAGGTAGATCTGCGCCAGGCGGTCGACACTCCAAGTAACTTTGATAGGCAGAAAGTGAGCTGACTTGGTGAGTCGATCGACGATGACCCAGACAGCATCGTTTAACCCGTTGTATCTTTGGCAAACCAACAATGAAATCCATCTTTATGTTTTCCCACTTCTACTCCGGTATAGCAAGGTTCTGCATCTCTCCGCCTTACTTCTGGTGCTCAGCCTTTACTCTCTGACAAGCCATGCATTGCGACACAAACAGCGCCACGTCCCTTTTATGTCGTGCCACCAAAATATCATACGGATGTCAAGATACATCTTCATGCTTCCTAGATGTGAAGTGTAACTCGCATAGTGGGCTTTAGTGAGTATCTCCTTTCTGAGGTTTGTATTGTTAGGAACATACAATCTTTTCTTCACCTGCATCATCCCATCCGTGCTCACCGCAAAGTCGGTCGCCTTTCCTGCTGAGATAAGATTTTGCATCTTCTCTAGGAATAGGTCATCCTTCTGAGCGGACTTAACTTTCTCCAACAAGTCCAGTTAGAGGCACAACTGAGCCACCTGTGCCCCATTTTTGTATCTGATTCAGAGTGTAATGCCCAAACTTTCGAGATCCCTTCGCAGCCTATAATTGATAGCCAAGCTCTCAACAAACACTCGACTCAGTGCATCAGCTACAATATTGCCCTTTCCCAGTGTGTATCTGATCATCAAGTCAAAGTCGCTAAGGAGTTCCAGCCAACGTCGTTGCCATAGATTCAAATTCTTGAGTATAAAGATATTTGAGGCTTTTGTGATCCGTGAAGATCTCGTACGGTACGCCATAGAGGTAATACCACCATAACTTCAACGCAAATACCACTACTGCAAGTTCCATATCGTGCATTGGATAGTTCCTTCCGTGAGGCTTTAACTGTCTCGACGCAAAGGCTATCACTTTGTCCCTCTACATCAGGACACATCCCAAACCCTTTCCTGAAGCGTCTTTATAGATCTTAAAATTATCAGGTTCGTCCGGAAGGGTAAGAATTTATGCTGAGATAAGTCATTGGTTTCACTCCACAAATAAAGATTCACAGTCGTCCGTCTACGTGAACGTTACTCCTTTCCGAGTGAGATGAGTCAGAGGCGAGGCAATCTTTGAAAAATCTTTTACGAATCTCCTGTAGTAGCCTACTAAACCAAGGAAGCTCCGAATGTCGCTGGCCGACTCAGGTCTCTTCCACTTTACGATGGCTTCAACTTTCTTCGAGTCGACTGAGATGCCCTCCATGGAAATGATGTGCCCGAGGAAAGATATGTTGTCCAACTAGAACTCTGACTTGCTTAGCTTCGCGAACAAGTTATTGTCTCGAAGGGTTTGAAGTACCATCCCCAGGTGTCCTGCGTGTTTATCCTTATTTCTCAAGTACACGAAGATATCATTTATGAATACTATCACAAACTTATCGGGAAATGGTCAGAACACACGGTTCATCAAATCCATGAATGCGGCAGGAGCGTTCATCAGTCCGAACGACATGACAAAAACTCATAATGGCCATAGCGGGTTTGAAATGCTGACTTCGGCATGTTCTATGGCTTGATCTTTAATTGGTGGTAGCCAGAGTGAAGGTCTATCTTCGAAAATACTGATGTTCCTTGCAACTGATCAAAGAGGTCGTCGATCCTGGACAGGGGATACTTGTTTCGGATAGTGACCTTATTTAGCTCTCGATAATCTATGTAGAGTCACAATGTCCCGTCTTTCTTCTTTATGAAAAGTACAGGCGCCCCCCAAGGAGACACGCTCGGACGATATTCCCACGGTCAAGTATAGTTGGCACTTTAACTCCTTTAGTTCAGTAGGGGACATTCGATACGGGACTTTGAAAATCGGTTGCGTATTTGGGAAGGTATCGATGGCGAACTCGATTTCTCGGTCGGATGGCATGCCAGGTAGTTCACTCGAAAATATATCAGATAACTCCGTCACAACGGAAGAAGACTCAACATTTGTGCAATCCAACTACGTGTCCCGAACCGACGCTAAGTATCCCTCGCATCTAGAGTGCAGCATCCGCCGAGCTGATATCGTAGAAATTATCATGCAGGTCCTTGACGCTTCTGTTGTTGGACCACTTGTGTAGGAGAATTTGGCCTCTCTAGGTAGACGGATGATGAATCATTTTTCTGTACATTCGATAGTTATCGAGCAAGCGCCGAACCAATCCATCCCCAAAATGATATCGTAATCCCGAACATCTAGGACTAACACATCGAGTGAGAGTTTTTTTCTCCAAATACAGTCGTGACCGCCCAGACATACTAAACGAACATGTATTTTCGTGCCCGATGGGGTGCTAACACTAAGGTCTAGATATAATGGTGTCATTTCTATCTTATTTTTTACGGCAAAATTCGTGGATATAAAGTTATGTGTTGCACCAGAAACAAATAGCGCATGAGCGTGAATGTTATTGAAAATTAATATACCTGACACAACGGTGTCCGATGCTAGGGCCTTTTTTCGTGTCAAAGCGTATACCAGGACTTGAGCTTGACGATGCTCTTGCTGTGGTGCGGCTCGGTTGGCTTGAGGTGCTGTGGCATAATTTGGATGTTGAGGATGGCGAACAGAGTAGCACAGAAAATCACGAATTTTATGGTTTAGATAATCACAAATGAGGCATAACCTGTGCTTCAAACGGCATTCATTGATGGTGTGCCCTGGCTTCCTACAGAAGAAATATTTTTGCCCTGTAGTTCCCTTCTATTGACCGCCATTATTTGGACGCTTTGGAGCAGTGTTTCCTCCTGTGTTGCTAGGGCGCTTGTGATTGAAAGTATGCCCAGCGCCGATAGCAACTGAAGGATACTACGGTTCAAGAGAAAGAGCATGGTTGAGGACTTTTTGCATAGTCAGGTATGGGAGAACGAGTACGTGCGCATGGATGGTAGGTCACAGGCCGCCTTCGAATCATGTTGCATGACTCGTCGCATCAGGTAAATATAATCTTACAAATTGGGCGAGCCGGTTGAATTCGACAGAGTACTGCTTCACTGTCATACTGCCATAGCGGAGCTGCACGAACTCGTTCTCCTTTAGCCGATGAACGGAAGGGGGTATAAACTCCTCTTCAAATGTGCTACGGAAGGTAGCCCATGCGATCGTCTCCTCTTCATCGCCTACTGGGAGAGATCTTCGATGCACGTCCTACCAATCATGTGCATTCAAATGGAGCTATAATTGGGCACACACTGTAGTGCCCTGCTCCGCGTCGCTATGTATCAAGGTGAGTGGGCAGAACTTCGTTCTCTGATTCTTGTACGCCTTAATAATGAATCTGAGTTTTTTAATGCTTGTTTGCTTAAAGAGAATGATAGAACCTGCCTTGCATGCTAAATAAGAGAACTCACCTAGCTTGTCTTTGAAACGAATATGTCTGCTTAACTAAGAAACCCTAAAACGCTTGTCTATAAGTATGTGTTTGCATGAACATGTTCCACTATCGCCTATGCTCCGATAGAACCATATCGTGTGCCTGAATGTGTTCAAAGATAAGGTGGCTTGCCCTGCAACAAAGAATATAGTCTGATGGTTCGTCTCGTTTGCATAGTAGAGTTTATTTGATAGTGTTTCATGCATTCGCATCGGTCGAACAATGGCTATTGGTGGAAAGCAACCATGCGTTACGGCTGCTACAGAGATAGTGGGAAGCAACCATGTGTCATGGATGCCAATAACATCAGATAAATGAGTCATTGGTTAGCTGGATCAACCGTTGTCGATCCTGAGATACTCTGAGACCGTACTGCTTATAAGATAGTTCATTGTGTTCGCTTGGATAAAGGACCGCCCCTAGATATGCATTTGTGTCTAGATGTGCATTTGTCCCTAGAGTCTTTGAGTATAGCTCACGAGACACGCTGCGCACATCCTGAAACAGAACGAACGGCTTGTCATGCTTGCTTATATCGAATATAAAACTCTGTTTTTAAAGATGTTTCCAAAACAATGTAATATGACTTCGTTCTTCTGCTGCATGTAACGAACATAGGTAAAACTAGAAAGATCACTAGTAAAGTAATATTTTATAACATGATTACTTAGTGTTGGGTTTAGTGAATGCTTGCTTTTGTTCAGTTGTTTATTCTCACCAGTACTTATAAAAGTACTAACCCACCAACAGTTTACTTGCTTGCAGGCACTGGATCGTCCGAGGGAGCGATAGGCGTGCCTCATCCCTAATACCTGGAAATTCTGGTTTCGATTGCCTCGAGTTGCTATCGTATAAAGGGGCATAATGTATGGAATGATGCCTGTGCAAACAGAGAACCCATTCCCGCGATTTGCCACGAATACTCAGTTGGCTAAATGCATTGCATTGCAACAATGTCCCTCCACTGCTCACTCGATTGATGCGATGATAGCCAAACTTTAACGATGTTATCTTGTGCGGGCGCAACCCCAGGCTCGTACGGTATTACCTCCCGGTATAAAACAGCCATACGCGCCCCGCAGGAGCACCGAGGTACGGTAATTTGCGTCCGGTGCGCCGAGGCACGGTTATTCGCGTCCGGTCCCGCCGCTGGGGAATGGTGGTCTGGAGGCCCTCGGGGCCGGGGCGTGACATACGCCACATATTTTTTTCTCCGGTACCTCTAGCAATTTAAAGTGATCTTCAAGCTTTGCCAGCCAATCTAGAGCCACGACCGGATCCTCAGTCCCTTTGAAAGGCGTATTGCAGACCTTCTTGAAGTCGACAAAGTCAAAAGGTAGTCACTTCCTTCTTCTTTGGAGTTTGAGATATTTCGACTTCAGACGAGGTTCAATCCACTGGTACCGCTGCTGTCATAACGGAATGGTTGGAGGCCATATTCTGAACGATCTGTTGTAGGGCATCTACCTGCTTCAGTTGGACTGTAAATTGGGCTTCTAGATTGCCTTCGAACTTGCTCTGTCGTTCTTTCGTCCGCTTCTCGGCTTGCTCATAACAAGCCTCATCCCTCTATTGGATTGCTTTAAGCATCCGTATAATTTGCTCAATCAGGTCGACACGGGGCACGGCTCGCTAGCTTTTGGAACTTTTTGAGGTACCGGAACTACTTTCCTGGGCTAGTACCTCACCCTGTGCTATTGCTGATGCTTGCGCTTGAGTCATTCCTTCGAAAGAAGGTAACTTATATCACGTTCATAATGTCTTATAGACTCATTGTATGGAACGCATGTTATTTTGACCAAACGAGTTTAAGAGTTCGCACAGGGAATAGATCACTAAAGAAAGTATTTTGATACGAGGGTCAAAGGAACTTGAAGCTGTGCTCTGATACCAATATGTCACATCCCGATTCCGTAGAATCGATAGTCGTCCCCCGGGCGTTACGTCGTGCGTGCCTAGGATGCGCAATGCACAAGGCCAAGGCATTTCACATAACGAGCACATATTCAAAGTGCGCAGATAATTGAACCAAATGTTCAAACATGAAAAAGTTATCTTTATTGATAATGAACATCTTTTTACAAACTCTTGAACGAGTTGGATAATTGTCGCACGGGCTTACAAAAGTGGACACAAAATAAGATAGTCATCTTGTACATTACATCATTTTACTAAAACTTCAAAAGAAGAGACACCTTCCACGAAGCTGCATAAATTTTGTATACGAGCTCATAGATCTTCAAAACGCTTCTTGAAGGCACGATCAGGACGTGCCGGTAGGTAGAGTGGATTGGGAAGTCGCTCTAGTTTCTTGCAGGATATCCTTGCTACGGGGAACCTGTTACAACGAGGGTCAGTACATCGAAATGCACTTGTGATGCAATATTTTTAGTTTATATGGTATCGTTTGATGGAACAATCAAGAATACAAGATTTTAGGTGTGAAGACTTGGAAGAAGGGTCAACTGAATCGAATTATAGTCACTCACTAGTTGGTTGGAGAGAGGAAAGAAAAGAGGTGCTTCAAGACTTCGATCACACGATGTCTACCGCATGATCACCTGTATTACCACGAACAGATGATCAATACCTCTTCTACTCTTTCTAAGCTCGGAATGAATGCAGTTCAACGAACGAAAGCAAAAAATTCATCAAAACCGTTCAAGAAAATGCAAATCCAAAAATTAACTCAAAAGCACGAAAGCAACAAGACGACAGCGAAAACTAGGCAAAAAAACTTGCAGCTGAGAGGTCCCTCTTGACTCTGTCGCTAAGTCCATCCTTGGGGCACGGTCCACTGAATATAGAAATTGATTCCAAAGAAGCAAATCTATAACGAGAATAAGATCTTGATTCAATCTATCCCGATCGAACGATACCGATTAGTATTCCTTAGCCGCGCTCCCCGTAAAGGGGGAACGGGGAACCACACAACCGACACCGGGTTGAAACAAATATCAGGGACATGATGGGCATCTTTGAGAATAAGAACTGCACCCTTCTTTTGTAAAGACCCGTTCCGCTCAAGCGGACAGCCAATTCAAACGGCGCAAGTGCAATGACCCGACCCGCTTTGCTCAGCGAGAAGACTCATTTGAGGCAAAGAATTTTCAGACTTGGCCCTTCAGGAGTTCAGACTTAGATTTTCAAAGGCTCGCTCGGAGTATCACTCGACCGAGGCAAATCATCGCTAAGGTGGGTGGCTATGATGAACTTGTCTTTGCTTAGCCAGCACACTTAAAATATAGACGATACATGCTAGTCACTAGTTGAATCACCCCCTTGCATGCTAATAAAGAATAACACGCACCTAGTTAAGAGAATAATTTGAACATGGAAATGAAACTTTGCTTATAAATGGACCCTTGCTTGCTACCTTTGCCTTGTGTAAGTAGACCCCGCTATGCCTTGAGTAGATCGTTGTATACTCTCTGTAGTGCACTGCTTTACTTGTTTACATTGCACGCCCATAGATCATGTCGCTCGATATGTTCCCTTATGGTTTTACTCCTCGCTTTACCCTTAGACCCGTGTCAAATGTAAATGCCTACGTTTACACAAATACAATGCTTGTCTGCTTATATGCTAACTTGTACTCGTTGCCTTGTTTCATTGCTTACCAAATAAATTTTGCCAAAATCAGGTAACACTATTCGTATCATACATGCATCTAGTTAGCCAAAAGACTATCAAATAGTCATTCAGTACAATATGAACCTGCAAGTATATGGGACAGTTAGGTCGCCAAGGCAATCCCCAAACCAGGGGAATGCATCAAATCAAGTTGAACACTGAACGAGAATCATGTCAAGTAAATCAAGAATCACAGCTCGTGAAGCAATACTCGTTCAGAAAAAGAATCAAGAATTATCATGTCATGTAGTGAATCTGGAATGATCCAAGACTTGCATGTCGCGGATAACATGTGCACAAGGTATTAAATGGGTTCCTGCGGACGGTCTCTGTGGCACTGGGGACGATTCGATCCGGGCAAAACATTGTATTAGTCTTCGTGTTCGGGCGGGATGACCTGTAGCGCCTCGTGTTCTTTCGTTGCACGTAATTCCTGCTCAAAGACTAAGTAGTCTTGTGTTAGGGCAGGATGGCATGCAACGCCTTGTGCTCTTTCGTTGCGCGACATTCCTGCTCAAGACTATAACTCGTCCTTTATGGCTATGTCAGCGACTCATGTTCATATAGATAAGTCATCATCGCTTAGCGGTAATCCGTGTGTGAGTCATTGCATCGCATCCAGTAATCGAAAATACCTGAACGATATGAATATGATACACTGGTATAAAATTGAACACATGAACATCCAATGCTACACACCTGAGTAATCCTTATAACTCGTGCACTTGAAACAGTACCTCGCACATGACACTATGTTTGCTTATGTTATTGCCTCTGGATTTTATTTTAAATGCATGTGCTTGATTTAACTTGGTTTTTCTTGGACAGGGAAGGACAAATGGTAAGTTGGTAAGTCTCGTCGTGTTACTCTTAATATCGTACGGCGCACTGCCACACGAGTTAGGCGTGTACATTATGCCATGAAACTGATCCTAAGGCAAGACTAGAAAGATAACTTATTGATGGTGCATGAAACCTATATAACGTGTTTGAATTTGTCGAGCGGAAGAGAAGCCTCCCCACCAGTGCATTCATGTACTAATAACCCACTAGATTGCTTGCAGGGTGCGGAAGAACCTTGTTCGGTGCGGATGCCTCCTTTGTGCGTGCTAAGGCATGGAGTTCACTCTGGAGCCTTGGAGCGTTGCGTCCGGAACTGAAACACATATATAAGACATAATATTAGAACATCGCCTATGTATCATTCCACAAATATAGCCACTTGGCACCTTTTACTGTTTCGAGAGAGAGGACTTGAGCGACTTGTAATCTCGGCCTAGCGCTTATAATACTTGTCAATATCAATAAAGAGCTTGTTTTATTTCTATACTTGTGTTTTTCAATGCTTCCGCTATTGACGACTCTGTGAACTTGTTACCAATAACATGTGCGTTTCTTATTCTGCTGCACTCGGACTATCTGTGCGACTTTCTGGCTTAGATATCTTACCGCATGTTCGGATCATGGCCTTGCACAGGCGCGAATTACGCTCATGCGACATCACGTCCAGATGAGAACGATCGTCCCGCGGGAGCGCTGGCGCGGTGACAATCGCCCAGCGGGGACGGCCTATTACCTACAGGAGATCAGGGCGTGACATCTTTGTCCTCAAGTGCACATCTCCAATGGCAACCGCCTTTGACACATCTCCATTGCCCATCTTCAACACTCCATAGTCGCCTGTTGTGTAAATAGCAAATATTGTCCTGTTGTGAGATACGTGCGCTGAAGTACCTGAGTCCACCAGCCAAAAGTTTTCATCGCAGGCGAGATTCATAACTACCTCATCACCTACAATGATCGCGTCGTCTCCATATGTCGAGGCCGCCGCTGTAGTGTTCTCACTTTGCTTTCCCTTGTTGCCCTTCTTCTCTCTTCCAGGCGAAACAGTTCTGCTTGATGTGGCCCTTCTTGCCATAATGGTAATACTCTGAGTCCTCGTATCGACCCTTGGACCTTCCCCTGCTTTTATCTCTGCTACCACCTTGACCCATGTTTTTACCCCTTTCGCGGATCTCTGAAACAAAAGCCTCTGAGTTGGATGTAGATGAAGTACCCTGAGAACGTCTCCACATCTCTTCATTCACCCCACTTTTGGAAACTCCAGACTCACCATGACTTCCAGAGAAGAAGCGATCATAGACACTCGTACGGTCTTCCACGAGTCTGACAATGTACACAGCAACCATAGTCCATGAACCTCGTCGTCGAACTTGACTCCCATTGAGGATAGCTGGTCAACCACGCCCTGGAACTCACTCAAGTGATCCGTAATCGACGCCCCATCTTTGTACCAAAGATCCATCATCATCCGGATCAGGAACAATTTATTTACCCTGGTCTTCTTTGCATACAAAGATACCAACTTATCCTACAGTGTCCTCGCATGCTCAATACTGGCAACGTGGTTGTACACGTTCTCGTCAACGAAATGTCTGATGTACTCACACACTTGTATATGCTCAAAATTTTAGTCATCTTCATATTTGTCACTGGACCTCTCAGAAGAAAATACCGACAAATACAGCTTCTTGACAAATAGAAGATCCTTCATCTTGCTCCTCCAGTAATGATAGTTTGTACCATTCAGGTTTACCATGCGCACCGACTTCGTGTCCATCTTTCCTTCCTGGTTTGCCTATTAACTCCTGACACCCTTCTGAAAATTCTAGAACCTGGCTCTGATACCACTTTGTTGTGAACGAAAGTACGAAAACCGTTCCCTAAACCAGATAGCACCTGCGAGAGAACCGAGCAAAATGCACAAACCAAAAATGCTAAACACAAATCGCAGACACAAAGATTTTTGACGTGAAAAATTTTTGCGAAAAAACCCACAGGACGATCGGAGTCCAACCCTGAAAAGCCTCCACTAATGGAGTAAGAAATACACCGACTCCTTACAAACTTCTCACAGATCCAACACGGATCACCACAACACTTAGGAATAGAAAATAGATCACACCACGAAGATAGAAGACAATGAGAAATTATCCAAAGTTGATCTCATCTTCCGAAACAGTCTCCAATCTTTTTTTCTCCTTCCCAAGATTGCAATGGCACTATTGCCTCCTTTTTCTCTTCCTTGAGATGATATATTATGTATTCTCTATAGAATTAGGGTTAGAAAAACCTAATATATCCCATAATCCCGCAGCTAATCCTGGACCGTAGAATACGATCCAACGGTGTATAAAATACCCCTGAAATTTCGTCAGCCCGCCGACCAAACTCGGACCGACTTCGGTTTTGAGGTTCTGGAACACCACATCGAGTTTGGCCCGACTTCGGTTTTGAGGTTCTGGAACACAACACCGAACTCGGACCGAGTTCGAACCAAGTTTGGCCCAAACACAGTCTCCCCCTGTACAGCAGACTGCTCCTCCTTCCTCCTGAGTTTCTTCGACCTTTCGAATGGCTCTTGTCACCTCCCCGAGCTTCTCTGACCACAGACGACGCTCATCGCACTACGGGGTGTTCTCCACATAGGTTGGAAACCCCACCCACTCCAACAAGTATTACATTACTACACACTTCAAACATAATTAAGTAGTGGAGGCGATGCACAAAAACTTTCTCTTCATGCAGCCTTCGCAAATCCTATTTGGTTATTGTCGAAGTTGAACACTGTATAATGTACGTCCGTACAGATATCTTCAAGAATCATGCATCAAGTAGACTTCGACATCAGAAATAAAATTTTGGGAGAGCTTTTGTTTATATATGAACATATAGGTAATTTTATTCTTGTAAAAAAAAATTAGAACCATTCTTAATTGTATTATCAAGCATGAGTTGGAATGGTTTAAAAGTCGCTACTTAAAACCACTCAAAATCGGACCTATCAAAACCGTTCATAACCGGTGCTATAAAAATACATCATAACTGCTACCTCCACAATTGCCAAGCAGGTCCTTAGTTTGCTATTCCCAAGTAATTTTTTTTTTTAGAATTATGACTCAAATTTATGAATCAAATAGCTGATCCCAAAATGTTAGAAAGATTTTGGTGGTGTTATGATTTAGTGGACAAACACATGTTATTTGTGTGTTAATTATAAGACTAAATTAATCTAATGGTCGTGCATCTCTAACGTTTTGAACGTTTTTGGCGATCCAACTACATTGTTCCAAAGTTCGGTTTACAACCACAAGTTATTGGATTCTGGAAACACATCTTGCTACCGGTGGTTTTCCACCACAACAACATTGTTCCAAAGTGTGTTTTATTTGCTACAAACAATCCTTTTGTTTCAAATTAGTAGGATGCCACAAGTGGTGACTGACACTGTTGGAGTTTTAAAGCATCTCGATCAACACAAATGATGGATTATTATTTCTTAATTATGCCAAATGCTGAAGGCTGCTTTGGATTCATCTTGGCTAAAGACTAAACAAAACATCATCCTAATATTTCTCACTCTTCACTAGTTCTTAGAATATGATAGAGATGGGGTGATGGTGTGGCAATATGTATTACTTAAAATTCATTAGTTACATAAAGTATGGATCAAGTGGAGGTATATGCACTAATGAACTTGTTGAGATACCATATAAGTGGAATTGTGTGATATAAGAATATGACTATTTGGGGGTTGGTTGGTAGTCCTTATCATCATGATTAAGCATAAGACGGTCAAAATTTGACCTTACTTTTTATGACCTATAGATGTTGGTTTTGCTGAGTAAACTATGTTTTGTTACTTTGTGAACATTCAATAATTGGTACTTAAACTTGATGTCAACCCTTTAATCAATTTGTGTCAGATTCACATAAAATAAACCATAATTACTTTGAGACTCAAAGAATCATATTTTTTTGATAAATAGTTGTTTGCTAGTCGCCAGTAAGGATCTTCTTTGACTCAACTTTGACCTTATATGAAGGAAGAAGGACAATAAAGGCAAATTGTTGGTTGGGGTGCTTACAAAGTAAATTGACTCGCTAAAGAATATGATGATAATAATAAAAGTTAGATGGCTATTTCGTTGTCAATATTTATCCAATTATAGTCGTATATGTTGTTTTATTAAAGGAAAGAAATCATATATGTCTTCTCGCTCAAACGAAGACAAATGGAGTAGAAGCCTCTCAACTTAGGCACTTGAGTTAGAGTTGATTGGCTATGGAGAAAAAAGTTAGAAGGCCAAAATTTTGGATCGAGTTCAAACAAAAGTGTGCTAGTGTCACGACCCGAATCCGGAATGAGGGTATAAGTACGTGGGTACGTCCAGCCTATGCCACAGCATCGACGGTAGAACGTTGTTTAGGTCAACAATACTATCTAAAATATCTCACACAATATATATAAATTAAACATGTCAATGATATCTCAACTCCATACGGAGGACAATATGATAATCAATACTCAATCAAAATATAAAACGAAAGAAAGATAAAGGCACGATATGGAATAGAAGAATAGAGTCACAAAGTTATAATACAATTCAAAATCAAGTCTAATAGTCTAGTTACTACACAATAGTCTCAAATATCATATAACATGCCAAAATCTCTAAGATGGAGACATAACCAGTACAATAAAGTAATAACTAAGTCTCCTCGATAGCTGGCACTAGATCATCATGCACATTAGGTGTTACCTCAGACGGCTCACTATCCTGTGGCCCGTAGTAAGTGGAACACAACTCCTCTAACCAATTATCTAAAAAATATATCCAGTCATGATTGGAACAAAGTAAAAAACTCCGAAAACAGTTCCAAATACATGATAGAGAATATATGACAAGTAATAGAAAAGAATACAAGATGTACACGTAACTTGAAAATGAAAATATAACTGAGATAAGCAGGTAAATTACTGGAAAGATAAATACAGGCAATATAGAATGAACTGCAAGTAAGAGAAACAAGAATATTAACTAAGTGCCTTAGAGTACAAGTTTGTCATGTGATCGGTTTAGGTTGAACACATTTATTCTAAGGTAACTCAATTATACGTGAGGTGTATAATCGACATGAACACGAATAAACTATAGTCTTTGATCGCATAACCAACTCCAACTCTCCCGCCCCAACCAATACTCATGGATCCGATCACGATACGTTTCGTACACGAATTTAATATAAGAATACGAATGAACACGAGCACAAGGAATACACGATGCACACAATAAAGTACATTATGGAAGGAGTATCTGGAGTACACGATAAGGGATAACATCTCCTGACAGGATCTATATAGTACCTGTTTATGTAACAATGTGTTAGAATCAAGTATACAGTTCTAGAACATGTGATATATACACTATCATGTAATAAAAACTAACAGAGAGATGTACTCGCTTGTGGTCCTGAGCAATGGATATAACTCGGTGTCTGAGCAGGTGTCACACAACCCTATATATGAAATATAATGTCAAATGGGTGTAATGAATGATAAATAAGTTAAAATGTACTAATGTATGATTTTTAGGATATTTCTGGGTTATACTAGCTAAACTAAGTCAAACTAGATATTATTTAGATTTTTAGGTTCATAACAAGAAGATACTAGTTAAACTAGCTATTATACTAAGTATCTATATCTATAACCTATGAATATATGGTTATATCTATTATCAAGCAATGCCTTAGTGTATACTTATATTACCTAATACCTTACCTAACATTATCACTATACCTTACATTACCTTAGTATCTAATTTAACTCATATACCTTAAAATATCTTATAACCCTCAACTATATATCCTAACCAATACCTTACACCTACACACACAGGCATAACCAAGAATACCTCCCTAATTAACTTGTTGCTACTTCTACTTGCAACCCCACAGTCTATTTACTGATACTCACATCACTAGATAACTAAATCATACTCAAGATACCCTCACTAATTCTGCTATTAACTCCTACATGCCATCCCCCTCCCAACCTTCACTGATACAAGTAGTGTATCGCATCTGATACTGCACACATGGATATGAATCACTGATACATGATCCTCACAACTATACTGAAACTTACCACATCCACCTTATACCTGTACACCCAAGACTAATACACTAACTGCTATAACTGAACTGTCCTGATGCCTCTTCCCGAGTGTCCCTGCTGCTGCCAGCAACTTAATCTCAGATCTCCACATACCTAACACCCTATTGCACTGTTGTTGTGCTCCAACTACCTGACTGCATAGGCACAAGGTCTGTGCTCGAGCACCCCATCATAATACAATGCACTACAGTGTATTATTGTCATGCCCAGTCCCAAAATACCGAGGGACTAGACACGTGGCAATGGCCAGCAGCACACTCCAATAGACAAACCCAATTTAATGGACCCATTAGGGTGTACTTAAGCTGTAAAATAAGCATAAAGGCCTATGCTACTAATCTCATCCACAGAAATAAATACAATATATTTGAAATATAAAGCAACATCAAGTCTCAATAAAACAGATCTCGGGGAACAACCCAATAATGAGTTTGATACATCAATTCAATAAACAGGAAACAACAGAAATAACTAAGTATAGATAAAGCAGATACTCAGGAGAAATCATCGGCAATTATCTCGTCTTCTGGTACTGATACTGCTCCAACGTCTGTTCATGTCCCGTACACCTCGGGGTAGATCTCCTCTGCTAAACCTGGGGACATAATCTAGATTCCAGGTCCTCAGGGGACATAGCAAGGTACAAGAATAACTCAACCCAAATAAATACAGTATATAAAAATGTATCAATAGGGTAAACTATATAACCAGCTAAGTGATATGCAAAATGAGAGCATCACTAGAACTCAGGCTGAGACCACTATAAGCTCTGTGTCGGGGAGCCGGTAGCAGTGATATCATGAAGGGACCTAGCTCGACGTGGCTACAGAACCATAATAATATAATCAACCTGTAGCATGTGTCTCTCCCCACCCAATGTAATCACACATCTCATGTCCACGATATCTCATGTCCATGTCACGCAAGATCATGACCTCTAACTGATGCAACGAGTCATAATGATAGCTAAGCATATATAATATCTATGTCACGAATCATATAACCTATACAGAATCACCATGAATATCTTAGGAAGATTTTGTCTTATGAATAGTGTCAGGTGTCCTGTGGTATGACGTACTTGATATAGCAAGCACGAAAATGTATAGGGTTGCGATATCAATCTCTAGATGACGTTACATAACTCCGCATACGGCGTTGACACCCGAATCTTATTCTGATGTTAAGTAATGTCACACGGTCCTAGGTTAAACAGATATATCATATAAATAAATCAAGGGAATATTATGTAGCAAGTACTACAAGATTGACAAGGTACACTTGCCTGGGATTTGATTTCCAACAGTTGCTCCTGTAACAGCAAGATCTGCAGGTACTCCTCCGGTTGCTGAAATAAACACTATCGTCATGCTCAGAAGATATAAAATACGTAGAATTGCCTGTCCATAAGTCCAATTTAAATACAGGAGCAAAATTGACAGTTTCTGGTCAAAGCGGGGTCCACATGTGGCCCACTTAGCACCAAAAAATGTGCCAGATACAAAGTTCTCCAAATTCGTCAAACTTAGCGTCTACAAGTCCAAAACGACGATATGGACCCAACGGTATGTCCAGAACTGAATTCCGATGAGCCGATCACAAAATCGCCCGTTAAGTGGAGTCGTAGGGCCCACCATAAGGGATTTTGTCAACGTTCTCGGAATTGAACCAAACTTGGGTCACAGGACCAGCGTATTGCTACGAATCCGATGACATAAGTTTTGTTTTGAAACGATGAGCGTACACGAAGTTACAACGAGTTTCAGAACAGGGCCGATACGGGACGTTGTCGATGGATACGCGTTGATTCCGGTGTGCACGTATATCTAAATCAACTTCCGCAAATTTCCACACGTCCGTATTGACAGTGCACACCTTTCGGTAAAGTTCTCACACGATCAAGTTGCCTCGTTTAGCGGGACGTACCCAGTTCCGAGAAAATTAGATTTTTAAATAACCAAGTTTTTGTCATTTTTACCCGAGAATTATTTACAATCTACAACACAATAAAATAAACTATTTACAGGGTTTAAAACTCGTTTATATTATCTAAATTACTGTTCAGGTAAAATTCAGAAGTAGTTAACAGGTTGGTCTTAAAACGGCCGTGAACTTGTGAGTTCGGGCCAGTTTCTGATTTTCATAAATAAGGGAATATTTTCCTGTTTTTGCGTCGCAGTTTACGACCGACACAGGACGCGATACCCCAAACTATTTGCACGGATTTCGAGAGGGTCACGCGGTCTACGCGTAGCACTCGACAGAACGAGATACGGATCTCTGGACAGGGAGTTACGCACCCTAGAAAAGGGGTACCTCGAAGATGTATGCTGTCATGATAGGAGGCGGCGCGACGCGGCGGGGCACGGCGGCAGCGGACGCTGTTGGTCGTCGTCGTGGGGTTGATGGCGGCGGCAGATCATCGGCCTTCTGCTCGTCGGCGCTGGGGGAGCTCGGAGTGGCAGTGGAGGGGCGTCGTTGGCTGCGGTGGAGGTCGATGGAGGTGGTTGGTGATGGTGGTGACAGCGGTGGCTATCACGCCCCAGTCCCAAAATACGTAGGACTAGGAACACGTAAGCATGCCACCCGCATGGATATGCAACTCCAATATATGGAAACCAAAATCCACAAATACGCTGTAATATGAAAATCAATCTACAAGTGGTATAAACATATGTCACAAGTCACAGGATATAATCTAGATCTCATCCACGAAAATCAAATATGAATAAATAACCAGTAACTATATAACTAGATCTCAACATAAGTATCTAAGGAGGATAGTTTGATGGAAACAAATCCACTACCAACTCGAATGGAAAAGTATACCACAATAAACACAATATAGGAATACCTGCTAACAATCATGGGCTCGGAGGGAAGACATCCACGAACATATATAACCATCCAAATCTGCGCTCCTGCAAATACTCAAGAACAGATACACCTGGCAGGGGACCAGGTCCTCAGAGGGACGTAACAAGATACAGAAAAGTGAGCCAATTTGAATACAGTAAACATGCATATAATTTGAAAATAAATAAGTACGCTGTACAAGACAATCTATATGAATGCAAATGAGGACAACTTTTTGACGTATGGGCAAGGGTAGGCTACTCGATATAATTCTCACAACTCATACGCTCGTCAGTGGACATCATCAGCCGACATACCTCTGGGGTAGCGACCCTCGGACTCCATCAATCGACATACCTCGGGGATAGCGACCATCGGACACGACCACCATAGTGCGTGCTAGTGACTACGGTGTTACCAGAGTGGTTAAAAGCCCATACGCCTAATGATTGTCCTCTCATGATACTAAGTGGCAAGTGTGTGTCAACATATCTAATATATAGTAATGACTGAAAGAAACTACACATGCAATAAATAAACAGAAATACAATAAATATACAGAAATATATTAAGCATGCAAAATACTGTAAGCAATTTGGCAAGGTATCTTGCCTGATAAGAAAGCTGTAAAGTGTAACGTCCCGAAGTCCAACACACAGGATCAGAAGCTATGGCCGCAGAACAAATATCTCCGGATGCTGAAATAAACATCACCAACATTTCCAGAATAAGCAAAATAGCTAATAAGTACTTTCCTTTCGTCCAATTTGGGCACAGGGGAAAACCGGTAATTTCAGATAAAAGTGGGGTCCACGTGTGGCCCACTTTGTACCAAAAATGTGCCAAGGGTAACAGTCTCTAAATGTGATAAATTATAGGTCAAATAACTCTAAATGTCAATACGAACCCAACGGTATATCCAAATGTGGATTCCGATGGGCCGAACACAGTTTCGTCCAAAAAGTCAACTGTGGGGCCCGCCAATTGGTGACTTGGTCAACCGTCTCAGAATTGCGTAAAAATTGGATCACAAGACCAGCGCGTTACCACGAGTCCAGTGGCACAAGTTTTGTCGTAATCTGACAAGCGTGCACAAAATGCGCGCGACTTCCACAAAAATTATGATACGGGGTGTGTCCGCGGATACGGGCTGATTCCGGAGCGCACACGCGTCCGAATCAGTTTTCATAAATTTTTACGTGTCTGGTTACGCTGCGCGCACCGTTCGATACACTTGGTACATGGTGGGGCGGTCCCGTTTGGCGGGGCGCGCTCCGTTTTACAACTTTTAGAAATCTGGAAGAGTGGGTTCGCGGGGTTTTGTGACGAATTTAATTCTATCTACAGCAGTTAATAATCTAGGATTATTTAACAGAAATTAAACTAGGTCAAGTGGTCTACGAATACCAAAAAGAATCATCGAATTCGAATCTCTGTGGTGGGAGATACGAACTCGGCAACATGGGTGGTCATCGTAGTTTTCTGCGATCCCAGAATTTGGTCTGTTTGTGCCAACTTTGGCACTGTTTTCGCCTAGGATTTTATGTTGTTGAGGTCTACTAGCACACAGATATGGAAGAGAGTTAAGGGGTGAGCATACCGGTGAAGACGGGGTGGCGTTTGGTTGAGCGAGTCGACGGAAAGCAACTCCGGAACAAAGGTACCTCGTGTGGGAATCTGCAGTGCACGGGGTCGCGGTCGTCGGAATTTGTTTGGACAGCCTGGCGGGGTTCTCTGGCTGCGGTGGCGGCTCTCTCTAGGTCTAGATGAGAAGAAGAGGGTCTGGATGATAATGTTAGGATTTTAGAGGAATATATATATATATATATATATATATATATATATATATATATATATATATATATATATATATATATATATATATATATATATGAATAGGAAAGGGGAAGGGTTGGGGTTTAAAGCCGCGTGGGGGGGGGGTCTTTGTTGTGTTGTTCCAATGGGTTGCTAATGGGCGGGTGGTTAGATGGTTGCAAAGGTGTGGAATTAAAGGGGCGTTCACGTGCAAGGGTGTTGGTGCTGTGGAATAGGTATGGAATTGTTTGCTTTGCTTATAGTTGCTTTGTTGGAATGTTTGCTTTGGTTATTAATTATTATTTTTATTAGTTTATTATTATTTCTTTTCTTTTCTTTTCTTAATCTTTTTATAATACTTTTCCAATAAGATATATATATATATATATATATATATATATATATATATATATATATATATATATATACTCATAAGAAAAATTTTAGATTATAATAATGCACACCGTTAAACTAGCAACTGCTCAAGAGGTCTCCTACATGAAATAAATTCGAAAAAATTCATAATTGCTCCATAAATTCCCTAAATGCACATATATATAT
The DNA here is from genome assembly GCA_036927795.1 of Iris macrosiphon. NCBI lineage: Eukaryota > Viridiplantae > Streptophyta > Magnoliopsida > Asparagales > Iridaceae > Iris > Iris macrosiphon. Next base: position 172,285,441 of record JAYESA010000003.1, read on the forward strand.
ATAAATACATAGAAAAATTCTAAAAATATATATTTTTGCACACCATTAAGCTAGCAACTGTCCAAAGGATCTCCTACATGAAATAAATTCCAAAAAATTTCTAATGGCCCCATAAATCCTCTAAGTGCCCCAACACCTAAAATAAAAATTAATAAAAATCTATTTCTCCTAATTAGCACATAATTACTATAATTAAATTATTAATTAATTTAAAAAATATGATATTTTTTGAAATAGGGGTTTTACATTCTATCCAACTTACAAAAATTTCGTCCTCGAAATTGACACTAACCCATATTCATAATGATCACTATAGCTATTATACTACATTGGTATCTAGAAGGACTCCTAAAACTCATGGTCTGCCATTCTAACACTTCCTCATCTATTGTCCATACACTATTCTATCATCCTCTAATTCGTCTACACTACCCAACTTACAAAAATTCTACTAGTGGTCACCTTCTTTGAAGCTATTGTCTAGATTGTAAGACAATTATATTTATTGGGTCGAGAATCTTGGGATACATGTCTGGAATATCATAACTATGATTTTTTCCATAACCGTCAAGTATCATAGTCTAATACTGCCACGCCACCTGGCCAGTATGGCTAAAAGTAATTTGACTACTCTACCATAATCGTCTGGCTGCAACTGTCGCTACCTCGCCAGCGATTTATCATAGTCATCAGTTCGTAACAAGTGCCTTCAACTCTTTCCTAGGCATAGTCTAAGTTTTTAGGGAAACACTTAAGGTCTTGACTAACTATTAGGGGTATGATCTAGCTCAAATGATCTAACAATTTCTATTAGGCTACATGGTGCTACTTAAGGGTTAAACTAATAAAGAATACAGATATTGCTATAGTGCATATACATATTAAGAACTCACCCTTAGTTATCAAATATTACTAACACATTTATGTTTTACTAACAAAATAGGGGTAAGGTTGATATGAATCAAACAATTCATAATGGCACGAAAGATACGACTATGATAGGAAGAGTTAAGCACAAGATAAGGAATGAATATAAAAGGAGGAGATGAGTCCAAGAGGGCGAGATAAGGATAAGGGAAGAATATTACTACTGCTACTCACGTCATCCATTAGCATCGCGTGTATGCCAACAGGGTAGAATTGAATTATATCCTCATAACTGCTAGACTACCATATATATAATTCCACATCTATTTGTACATCTAAGTTCTTGTGTCACATTGGGGTTATGAGTATGCAAAGACAATTATAACTAAAAGGTCGTACATGTATCTACGGCTTCCTGTGTCTGCTCTCCCATACTTGTCATAATGAGTGCTTGGCCTTGGCCTTGGTTGTTCAACTGGGGTCTAGTCCCCTCCATTTGTGCAGACTGTAGAAGCAGTGGTGGGTCCCTTTGGTCTCCTATACTTGAGGGTGTATGCGGTGTTCTTGATTCTAATGCCATAGACCCCGGGATCTGCTGAGGACATTCTCGGGCTTGATGGTGACTTGATCCACATATCATGCACAGCCCCAATCGACGATGACAGTCTCTTAGAATATGACATGTCCTACCACAATAGTGACAAGTACGGAGCTCCTTCGTTGGCTGCGGCGGAGGTCGATGGAGGTGGTTGGTGATGGTGGTGACAGCAGTGGCCGATCGAGTTTATATAGGGGAGGAAAGTGCTGGCGGTTACGGGGAGGTGGAGAGGTCGGGACGGTGAGCGGTCACGACGGGAAAGTGAACGGTCGGCCGGTCGGGGAGTCGAGCGGCCGTGGCGAAGTGAACGGCCGGCGGTGACAGGTGAAACGGTCGAAGAAGTCGCTGAACAGTCGGGGTTTCGATTTACAGAAGATTTATTAATGGGTCGGGTTGGCGGGTATGGGTCAGCGGGTTCAGATCGGAATCTGACCCGCTAGGGTTGGGTCGGTTCAATTAATTTAAACCGGTTTAGTTCGGTTCGGTTAGGTTGGTTTATTTAGGTTTATTTAAAAACTTTATTTTTAGGTCTTTAAAAATAGTTCTGGGGTCCAATAAATTTCAAAAAAATTATACTATGTCTATTTATTTATTTTACACTCAAAAATATTATTTTCATAATATTTTAATATTTAATAAAATCAAAAAAATTATTTAATACCAGAAAACATTTACTTTGATTAGTTAAAAATTACAGAAAAATTCCAAAAATTTATTTTTAAATTTCTGAAAAAATCCAGGTGTTTACAATTATAGCACTGGTGGTGATGCTACAAACATTAACATAGCAACTAAGTTGTTGTGCAACTGTTCTTGTTGCAAATGCTCTAGGTGACACCTCCCCCCAGTTGATACACCTGCAAACACTCTTATCACCAACACCATATACACTCACTCTCCCATATAATGTAACAGCATCAAACTTGACCCTACACACATACACACACAGAGAAATAATACATGGCATTATATCGCTCTATCACACAGACAACTCTATCATCTGTCAATATACACACACACACAACACACACTTTATATATTGTCACTAATTCTGCCAAGGACCTCTAGCTCAAGTGGTTATAGTGAGGCATATCCTCCCAAGAGGTTGCAGGTTCGAGCAACGGGAGAAGCATATTTAATTTTATGTTGAGTAATTAATGTGAGTAGTGGAAGAAAAAATCCCAAAATTATTCCGTATCACAAAGTATTGTGATACGACATACTCGTATCCAATTGTGGACACGTAGCTATCTCCACATACTCAATCTAAGTCTAATTAAACCAAATTGGCCTAACGACAAACACTTGGTTCACCAATCTCAAAATTCTCTCAAATTTGGCACAAATTTTAATGTAGAAGTCACAATATAGATCATAAGAACCTAGTTCTTCTTCATATGGGTAGTCCTTAGCCAAAAAAATGGTTCATAATCCTCAAATGCAAGAATTAGAGTCTAATTGAAGGAAAATTTCAGAATTATACCTATTGGGAGATTAATTTTCAATAAATTGCTCAAATGGACATAATTAGGACACAAGCCCATAGCCAAATTATTTTTCTCCAAGTGCTCCTTGCTATCTAAGCTCTAATGCTCCTTAGATAATAAAATTGGAAGGGATTGAGAGTGATTTGAGAGAAATTTGGTGGAGGAATGAGTCAATTTGGGGAAGAACATAATTGGGGACTAAATGAAGCAAATTATGAATATGAGAGAGAGAGACTCCCCTCCCCTAATATGGCCGGCCATATATGTCATGCCCCAATTTTTGCTAAATCGATAATCGTCCCCCGGGCGTGATGTCGTGCACGCATAAGGCATGCGTGCACAAGGCCTAGGCATAATGATATACTTTAGAAGAAATGCAACAGAGTATGCAACAAGATATCACACATTGAGGCATAGAAATATTCTCTTTTATTGATAATGAACATCTGGTTACAGACTCTTGACGCAAAAATAATGAGAATGCCGCACGGGCTTACAACTTAGACGCAAAATGAGATAGTCGATCCATACATTACATCCCTTACTTATATTTCAAAAACACAAAACACCTTTGGTGCGAGTTAGCACCATCGCCTAGGAGCTTCAAAAGGTGAGAGCGAGCTCATTTCTTGATTATGTATTTGATCTCCAAAAGTCACAATACGAACGCGCCTTGATCAGTGAAAGGTTGGGGGAAGCTTCAACTCCTCGTCGTGTCGCCTCGGCTCGGGGAACCTGCTGCAAAGAGGGTCGGTACTTTGAAAAGTACCGGTATGGGCGAGCTAACCCAACTACCAAGATCGATAACATATTCATGTGAACATGAAACCTTATTATTATGTGATCTTTCTATCTTGCCTTAGTTCAATTCTTTATATACGATGGAATAAAATGACATAACAAAATGTGCCACCGTTTGGTGACTTTACCTGTACCATCTGAACCATATGTACAAAACTTACCGTGACCTTTCCTACCATGAAGACATAGTTAGTCTGCACAGTTAAAATATATATAGCGCATCACTTGGTCAGACGAGAGATGGATCGGCTGCCATTCTGCTTCGGGTAGCTAGCCCTTGGCGGATGCACGGACACATCCAATGCTAGGACTACACTAGCAAATTATTCTACCCGGGTCGAAGCGGTCCCAGTACCCCGGCGACCGTTCTTACAACGACATCTTTTATGCACAAGTTGTCCAAGACCATGCCTTGTCTACAAACTAAGTTATTAATTGAAGCACATTCAAGCAATATAAGTAATTGAACTTCATGCATTTTCCATAGTCTAGGCTACCTTGCTCAATGATCATATTTCTAATTTGCGCTAACCATTAAACAGTTATATATAGATAAGTTCTAACTACAACAAAACATAAAATAGCAACATGTATAGTGGACAAGAACGCAACAATGTGACCATATGATGTTTAATATAACAAGCATTACAAGTGTTTCATGTCTACTTCATCTTTTACCTTGACTCAAATGATTCTTTTGGTATCGTTGATCGGAATGCACAAACGAGTCAATTTATTAGGAATGAAGACTTGGAAGAAGGAATCTAATCAAAGTAAAGCCACTCATAAGTTGGTGAATCGAGAACGAGAAAAAGGGAGATCTTCAAGACTCCGCTTGCGTCGCCTACACGATCACCTACACGCACAAACAGATGATCAATATATCCTGCTTTGATCTCCAATGGTTCGATACGAAATATAAAATCCAAGGAACGAAGACAATCAAATCCATCAAAACCATTCAAGAAAAACGTAAATCAGAAAACCAACAAGAAAGCAACCAAGCGGCATTCAAAAATGGACAAAAAAACCAGCGCAATGAAAAGGCCCCTCTCGACTCTGCCGTCGAGTCCTTCCTTGAGGCACGATCCGTTGAATGTAGACCTGATTCCGAAGAAACCAATCCATAACGAGGAAAGGATCTTGATTCAATCTGTCCCGATCGAACGATACCCAGTATTTCTTAGTCGCGCTCCCCAAATAGGAGGAACGGGGCACTACAATATACCTCTCTCCCAAGCAATTCAAAATATCCAATTTGCCCTCACTAATTAGTCATGAAGAATATTTGATATAGAGGGTTTAACTAAATAAAATTTCTAATTTAATAAAAATGGGGGTTATTAATTCATTCTCCCTAATTAATGAGTCTAATACATGACTAAACTAGTTGGTTGCATTAATAGGTCATGTCAAGTCTAGTTTGGTTCACTTAAGCTCACTAATATATAGTCTAACTAGTAGGCTAACATACTAACCTCCAACTATACAAATATATCTATACATGTAACTATACCAAATATTATGAAATATAAAAATAACTATAATAATTAATACGAAATGATAAAAATATCCTTCTCCAAAAAAATGGAAGTTACAATCCTACCCTCCTTAGAAAAAAATTGTTCCCAAAATTTAAGGAAGAACTAGCACTAGGACATCACAAGCTCGATTAAGAAATAATGAATACCTCATGGCTCTAATATTAGGTAATGCTTACACATCTCCTCTCCTCAAAATATCATCCAATCATCATGTTCCACGAAACCTTGATTCCATTTTAGCCTGATCTTGAAGCTCCACGTTCAAGTCCCTACATTGTCCTTGATACATTAACTCTTATCATATCTTCATAATCTATCATCCTTAATATTTAAAATTTTCATGAACCTATGTGGAGATCACTTTATCTTATCCATCAATATTTTCTCTTTATCGTTTCTAGTTACCCTTATGATCCGCTGTCATCAAATACAACTCTTGTAAGGTGTAATTATCCTAAATTTCAATCTTATCCGTAAAAGTGTCCATTTTTCAAAATTCAATTAATCTTCGAGTTTTTTCAAATTTATCGTATCAATTTTAAGATTCTATCTACTTGTATATTCTTCCAATCAAACATCTCGTACCTCATTTTATTGTCTTTCACCTACTATCCTCAGGTATATGGTATTCTTGTCATGATTCACTATTTTACTACAAATGTTCTCTTCTTGTAGCTTAACCCCCACATTACCTCAATTCGTATTTGAAAATCCGTTTATCTCATTTCATAATCCCTACCACTTCAAAACTTTGTTTTGTTCCATCCAACTTGTCGAAATCTCAAGTCAGTGTTTGGTCATAATATTGTTTCCTTCGTTACTCTCGAACACCCTCATTATTCGTATTTTCATCTAGGTTATCTCCAACATAATTTCGCTCTCACTTGAATATGCACATACTAAAATCCATCAAAGTTTTACCAATTTTCTTTTGATCCAAAACTTATCTTAGTTATCCTTCGATTTTATCTCAATCTATAAGCCACTGATACTCATTACTCGCCACAATTTTAGCACCATAAAATTTGAATCCTAGATTGTATTCATTATCCTACATCACTAGATCTACTAAAATAAGATTCTCGAGATTAATATCGCCCTCGTCTACTTTATTAGTCCTCAATACCACCTCAATTTGCACCACCTATTGATAAACAACACATCTTTTCTTCGAGGTTATATCCTTATGGCTTCAAACTTAATTTTTCGCTATCAATCTTCAATTTTAACATCGATGTTTCGATTCCCTAAAATTTTGTTTCTTCCGATAAAACTACTCCAGTGATCTCATCCAGTTCTCTTCGAAGTTCCAACTCTCCATACTTCTGACCTATGAAGTTCTAACATCAGTTTTCATGCATGTGTTTCCATTGTCAAATCCTTCATTATTATATTTTATACTCATTCACGATCTCCACTTGTCATAGTCCTTGTAGTCTTTACCAAAAACTCCACCTAGGAACTACTCCTCAATACCCTAATAAGAATAGCACTACTAGGATAGACAATAATATAGTCAAACTGATATAGCACAACTTTATAATAAACCTGGTACAAATCAATACAATAGTGGAGTTACAAGAAGATATGATAGATGGTAGAGAACTCTATTCTAGAATATCTGCTCGATCTCCCTCAGAAGTAACTATTCCTCAAAGCCCGTCTCTATTCTTTAAAATAATCTCGTGACACAATTTTAGTGGTGGCCCATACAGGTCCTGAGGTCGCAAGTAGTTCGATATCGTAGTGGTATTCAGACTTAGAGTGTTATTATGAGCCTGCTATAGGAAATAGGAGATAGGCTATAGGCTGAGAGATACTCAATCCCAATTAGGAATAACTTTTTATCTATGTTTCAATATAATTGTTCTTCTTTGATATTGATTCTTAGAACTATAATTGTCCTCCTTTGATAATATTCAATCTTGTGCCATATTGACTTCTTTCTAATTTTAATTTATCTTCAGGATAGCCCCGAAGATCAGATTCTATCGTTCGGGAGTAGCTACAGCTTCCGAGAGATCTGCTACCTCCCGGTCTGCCGTTGAGAGGGTAGCTGATGATGTTGCACATCCATCTGCCAGAGAGTCTGCTCCTGTCACTTCCCCTGTTGTTGGAGTGTTGACTGCTTTCGGGGGTCATCCTCCGGTCCAGAGGACTGCCCTGACTGTTTCAGAGTATCTTCCTCCGCCACCTCCAGTGCCGACTGATGTGACTCAGATATTTACGTTGTTTAGGGATATGATGGAGGCTCAGAGGGCCCAGAATAAGTTTTAACAGAGGCAGATGGACATGATGCGGGAAGGTATCAAGAGGGCTCACCGGGTTGCCCTAGCAGCAACCGAGAGAGGTACACCAACCCAGCAGCAGGATGCCCAGCCCAAGTCGGGTAACATCCAGGACTTCAAGTGGTTGGGACCTCAGGGTTTCAGAGGGACGGAAGGCGTCATCCATGCAGATAATTGGCTCGAGGACATCGAGCGTATTATGCGCACATCCCGTCTCACAGAGGATTTAAAGATTGGGGCAGTTGGGCTCCAGATGACAGACATTGCTCGCACTTGGTTCAGGAATGAACCGCTTCTTGTTGATCCTGAGCAGACTTGGGAGGGTTTCAAAGACCTTTTCAAGAAGAATTCCTTCACCCCTGCTAACAGATTAGACTTGGCACGTCAGTTTCAGAACCTCCAGTAGGGGAGTATGTCAGTGGAGGAGTACGCCATAGAATTTGTTAGGCTGAATCGGTACGCGGAGCATATGGTATGAGACTTGGATATGAGAGCGAGTCTTTTCCGGGAGGGTCTGAACTGGGAGGTGAAGGTCCTCATCTTATTCAGTCATGAGACTTATTCAGCGATTATTGTGGAGGCACGCAAGGTCGAGAGGGATATGAGCTTGAGGCCTAAGAGGGATCATGATATCTTTGGTAGGGATAGTAGCAGTACGGGACCTGCCAAGCGTCCCCAGCTCCAGTAGATATCTTTTTAGAAGTCACAGCAGTTCCAGACTCCAACTAGGACGTAGGTTCATCAGGCACCATGATAGCAGCTGAGACAGACACATCAGGCTCTCTGCCACTACTGCAAGAAGCCCAGTCATATCTAGGAGGTTTGCAGGAGGAGGTTGAGAGTTCGTTTATATTGTGGCGCTGAGGGGCATCAGATAAGAGATTTTTCCAATGCTCCACGTCGTACAGCTCAGGGAGTAGCTCCAGTTCAGAGAGCCCCGGCGAGGCCACCTGCAGTACAGTCTAGGGGACCACTTCTGACCCAGCAACAGCGTTTCGTCGAGTACCAACATCAGAGGGGTGCACCTCAGGGTTGACCGTTCGCCATGATGGTCGAGGAGACCGAGCCCACATGAGATATCATTACAGGTTCTGTTCTTCTTGATTTTATTCCAGCTATAGCATTATTTAATAGTGGTGCATATCATAGCTTTGTGTCTGTTGCTTTTGCTCTTAAGCATCAAATTATAACTGAGTCTTTGAGTAGGACTTGCAAGATCATGATCGAGGGAGGCATTATCCCGGTCAGTGATGTTTACAAAGATCGGAGAGTTACTTAGAGAGGCCGGGAGCTGAGTGTGTGTCTACTTGTAATGCCACTTTTGAGCTACGCTATTGTACTCGGGGTGGATTGGTTGAGTAGGCACCATGCTAGTATAGATTGCAGATGAGGTAAAGTATTGTTCAGACCGCCAGTCGAGTCAGAGTTCGAGTTTTCCAGAGGAGCTTCGGAGCAGAGAGAAGGAATTATATGTGGAGGAATAGTGGAAGATAATGAGTTACCTCATCCTTTGATAGAAGAATTCTTGGATGTGTTTATGGAAGAGTTATCGGGATTGCTGTCAGATCAAGATATTGAGTTTTTATAGACTTGGTGCCAGGTGCAGAACCGAAATAACATGTCTATATATAGAATCAACAACAACGAGATGGCCGCGTTGAAGAAGCAAGTGGAGGAGCTGCAAGATAAGGGATTTATCAGATTCAGTTCTTCACCGTGGGGAGCTCCGGTATTATTTGTACCAAAGAATAATAGATCGGTGCATATGTGCATCGATTACAAGGCTCTGAACAACCTCACTATCAAGAATAAATACCGGCTGCCTAGGATTGATGATCTCTTTGATCAGTTGAGTGGCACGAAGGTATTTTTGAAGATAAATCTGAGGTCAGGCTACCACCAGGTGAAAGTAAAGAAGGAGGACATTCCTAAAACTGCTTTTCGGACTCGGCATGGCCAGTACGAGTTCCTTGTGATGCCGTTTGGGTTGACTAATATTCCGTCGGTGTTTATAAATTTGATAAACATGGTATTCCACCAGTACCTTGACAAGTTTATGGTGGTGTTCATCGATGACTTTCTCATCTACTGAAAGACACCATAGGAGCACGAGGAGCACTTGAGGATTGTATTCGAGACTCTCAGGAAGGAGAAGCTTCGTGGGAAGTTGTCGAAGTGTGAGTTCTTCCTAGACGTGGTGGAGTTCTTGGGGTATATTATGACTGGTGATGGGATCTCGGTGGATCCAAAGAAGATCACAGCAGTGGAGTCTTGAACTACTCCGAGTTTAGTGGCAGAGATCAGGAGTTTCTTGGGTCTGGCAGGCTACTATAGAAAGATTGTGCAAGATTTTTCCAGGATTGCTTAGTCAATTACCAGACTCACCAGAAAGGACGTAGAGTTTGTGTGGACCGAGGAGTGCCAGGCTGCTTTTGATGAGATGAAGAAGAGGTTGATGTCATCTCCTATTTTGAAGTTGCCATCAGGGTCAGGAGGATTCACTATCTAAAGTGATGCTTCGGGGAAATGTCTGGGTTATGTTCTTCAGCAGAATAGAAGGTGATTGGCTATGCATCCAGGCAATTGCGTCTGCATGAGAAGAACTACCCTACCCATAATTTGGAGCTTGTAGCAGTTATTTTTGCTTTGAAGCTGTGAAAATACTATTTGTTCGAAGAAAGTGTGGAGATCTTTACCGACCACAAAAGCTTGAAGTATGTGTTTATCCAGAAAGAGCTGAACATGATGCAGAGACGGTGGTTGGAGATGATGAAGGACTTCGATATTTTATTACAGTATCACAGGGAAGGCCAACGTAGTTGTCGATTCCTTAAGTAGGTATCTAGTAGCTATGTTCTTTACGACGGATCGACACATGTTGGCAGATTTGGAGAGCCTGGGTTTTGAGGTAGTTATTCCTGGTATCGAGATACATAAGTGGGGTTTGCAAATACATTCAGATTTGATGGATAGGATCAAGGCAACCCAGTATGAGGACGTGTCTCTAAGGAGTATCAGAGCACAGGTTTGAGCCGGATTAGAGGATGATTTTACCATTATTGAGGATGGTTCTTTGTGGCACGGTACTAAATTGTGTATGCCTAGTGGAGAGTTGTGAGAGAAGGTATTATAGAAAGCGCATCGCTCTCAGTATTTTATGCATCCAGGTGCCAATAAGATGTATCGGGATATGCAAGAGAGTATGTGGCGGTATGACATAAAGTGGGATATGGCACAGTTTGTATCCATATGCTTAATGTGCCAACAGGTGAAGAGACAGAGGTCCGATGGGTTGTTTCAGCCATTACCCATTCCATATTGGAAGTGGGAGCACATTACTATAGATTTTGTGTCCGGACTTCCACGATCTCCAGGAGATAAAGACGCGACTTGGGTCATCATTGACAGGTTGACCAAAATGACCCACTTTTGTCTTTCAAGATGGGTTTGGCTACGGAGAAGATGGCAAAGATATATGTGAGGCAGATCGTCAGGATACATGGGGTTCCCGTCAGCATAGTCTCGGATCGGGATAGTCGTTTTACTTCTCACTTATAGAAGAGTTCGCAGGCTAGCTTGGGCACCCAGCTCAAGTTAAGTATTGCATATCACCATTAGACGGATGTGCAGTCAGAGAGGACTATTCAGACTCTCGAGGATATGATACGGACATGTGTTCTAGATTTTGGGAGATCTTAGGAGGACCATCTCTATTTGGTAGAGTTTGCTTACAACAACAACTACCAGGCCAGTATAGAGATGTCACCATTTGAGGATCTGTAGTGCACCACTCCACGTGGGCACTATGTAAAAGTGATATGGCTTTGCTTGCTCGAGCGAAAGTCTTCTCGGAGAGTTTTTGATTGAACCACAAGACGATTGATCTAAGTGAGTGGGCAGAACTGCATTCTCTAATTCTTGCACGTCTTAATAATAAATCTAAGTTTTTGAATGCTTGTTCTAAGAAGATAGTTTTCTAAGAAGAATGATAGAACCTGCCTCTGCATACTTAATAAGACAACTCATATAACTTGTCATTGAAACGAATATGCTTGCCTAACTAAGAGAACTTGTATGCTTATATAAAGAGATGGAACCATTGCCATGCTAGTTAAAGATAGAAATATTGCATGCTTAGTTACACGAATACCACTATCGAACGAACCGTTACAACGCTAATAAGAAAGAGTAAAAGATTTTTTGCACTTATCTTGGTATCGTATGCTAAATTAGAATACTTGAATGCTTGTCTAAAAAGAGATAGAATTTTATGCTAGATTTATAGAACTGTTCTTGCTTGTTACTTGTTAAAAGAGCTAGATTGCTTGAACATGTTTCATTACTGCTTATAAAGACATAGAACTGTATGAATAGCTTAAACTTGTGCATCTAGACTAATAGTCCGCCCTGAGGCTTGAAGTCCTTATTTACGGGAGAGTGTGGTTATTAGGCAAGAGTATTAAGAGCTCTGACTTTATTGCTTGATAGATATGCTTGCTTGCTTGTTCTGGATCATGTGCATCATATGGTATCTATCTGATAGAAGTGTATTCATGCATTGGTCTGACAACTTGTGCACAAGGTTTATCTCTCGAGCAGTTCCTGGGGTACTGGGTATCGTTCGGCCTGTGAGAGATCTCGAACACCCTGAGGCTAGAAGTCCTTATTTATAGGAGGGTATGGCTTTTAGTGTAGTGCTGAATCATGTGTTCCGGCTGCTATTTTGAGTGTATTTTAGTGTATAGCAACCATATATTTCAGCAGCTATTAGCCGATCTGTCATTAGTGAGATGGGCTTGTACGTCCCACTCGCTAATCCCGTGGAGGGGACCATCATGTAGTTAGGGCACATGCTAGGCTAGCCTTCTTGCATACCTAACTGTTTGATGCAAAGACGGACAGTAAAAGAGAACCTCATATATATATATATATATATATATATATATATATATATATATATTGCTAACTTGTATGTCAACTGCAGGGATAACCGTTCGACAATGGGTAAGGATTACTGAATAAATGATCACTTGTATTTTCTTATGTCCCTTATCATTTATGCTAAATGTGATACATCTGTTTTCCATTGAATATGTTGCTGCCCCTATTGCATTGAATTGTATAGTCCACCTGTTGCACTTGTCTTGATATGAGATAAACAGTCCACTAGAGAACCTTTGTTCCTAAGAGATCGAATATGGCTCACAATACATGATGTGCACTGCACGATAGAACAATGTCTCTATAGCTTGCTCGTATGTATTGAATATGCAAACTGGTTTCAAAGCTATTTTTTGAAAAGATGTAAACTGACATAATCCTGAGTTGCATGAAATGAACATAGGTAAAAGTAGCAAGATCACTAGTAATATAATATTTTGCCACTTGCTTACTTAATGTGGGTTTCAGGGAGTGTTGCTTCTGTTCGTTGATTTTATACTCACCAGTACTTTCTCCAAAGTTCTGACCCACCAATATTTTGCTTGTACTCAGGTGTTGGATTGTCCGAGGAAGCGATAGCCGTGCCTCATCCCAAGGAACTAGAAATCCAGAGTCGATGCCTTGAGCCGTATCGAGATTGCTTTGAGCTACTTTGGTATAGAGGGACATAATGTATGGAACAGTGTCATTGTATTCGAGAGAAAGAGAGTGCTTAAGCGATTTGTAACTTCGGCCAAGCGCCGCTTGTAACACTTTTGAATATCAATAAAGATCTTATTTTCATATGCCATTGTGTTCTTTACTTTTCTGCAATATATGTGCCAATGCTCCTGTCTTGAATAGCTTACTTGCCCTTGTTCAAAGCTTTGGCCTTGTGCAAGCACACATTAGGCTTGTACGGCATCATGCCCGTGCGAGGACGATCGGTTCCGTAGGGACCAAGCGAGAACGAACGCCCCCCCTGCGGGACCGGGGCGTGACAGGATCAGTACGGTCGAAGGTATCACAATCCCTTGTCTTGGGACGATGTTGGGGAGAGAGATTTGCTAGGGCCTGAGAGGGTTGTGGATGCAGCGGAGAAGGTCAAGCTAATTAGAGATAGACATCGGGTGGCACAGGACAGACAGCGGCATTGGGCCGATAGCTACCGGAGACCCTGGGAGTTTGAGGTATAGTTTAGATTTTGTGTTGTGCTTGCTTGTAGTTGTTTGTTATAGATTAAGTTTTTAAGGCTTTGTTTTGTCCTAGATTAGAGATCTAGTATTTCTGAGGATTTCTCAGACACGAGGCATGATTCGCTTTGGTAGAGGCGGAAAGCTTAGTCCGCGGTAAATCGGACCCTTCGGTATTCTTGAGAGGGTCGATGCAGTGGCATACCGGCTAGACTTGCTGCCTGCAATGGAGGGAGTTCATAACTTGTTTCATGTGTCGTAGCTGAGACGGTACGTGGCAGATCCTAGTCACGTATTGGATTACTCAGAGATCGAGGTGGGCCCAACTCTCAACTATCCAGAGCAGCCAGTTGAGATTTTGGATCTGAGAGAGAAGGTGATGTGGAACCAGACCATTCTTTTGGTGCGCGACGCATGGAGGCATCGTGTCATGGCCCATCCCTGAATAATCGGGAATGGGTCGTGGGAACGTCCAACCCACGTTGCAACATCGATGGTAGAACGCTGTATTAGTATTCTAGACTATCTATCAATAATAATCATTAACAAATAATGATAACTCAAAGAATATGAATACTCAATCACAGAATCTATAAGGAAGAACAATGCCCGAATATCATATAAAAAGAAAAAAATAAGAGTCAATACATCTCACAAGACTAATAATATCCAAGGGTCTCCAAAAAGAATAAAAGAACTAATGTCAAGCTGGAGAAAAATCCAGTACAAGTAATCTCTCTATCTACTGAACTATAGGCAATGCGTCATCTGTCACGCCCCGGTCCCGCAGGGCCCGGTCATCCTCGCTTAGTCCATACGGAACTGATTGTCCTCGCACAGGCGTGATATCGTGCAAGCCTAAAATGTGCTTGTACAAGGCCAAAGCTTTGATACAAGGGCAAGTAAGCTATTCAATACAGAAGCAGCGGGATATATATTGAAGAAAAGTAAAGAACATAATGGCATAAGAAAATAAGCATCTTTATTAATATTCAAAAGTGTTACAAGTGGCGCTTGGCCGAGGTTACAGCTCGCTCAAGCACTCTCTTTCTCTCGATTACAATGACACCGTTGCATACATTATGTCCCGCTATACAAAAGCAGCTCAAAGCAATCTCGATACGGCTCAAGGCATCGACTCCAGATTTTTGGGTCCTGGGGATGAGGCACGCCTATCACTTTCTCAGACGATCAAGCACCTAAGAACAAGCAAACTGTTGGTGGGTCAGCACTTTTAAAAGTACTGGTGAGTATAAAACAACTTAACAGAAGCTACACCCCCTGAAACCCACACTAAGTAAGCATATGGCAAAATATTACATTACTAGTGATCTTGCTACTTTTACCTATGTTCATTTCATGCAGCTCATGATTATAGTCAGTTTACTTTCTTTGAAAACATAGCTTGGAAACAGTTTTGCATATTCAACAATAAGCATACATACGGGACAGTGTTTTATCGTGCAGTACGCAGCATGTATTGTGCACCATAATCTAACTCTTAGGGACAAAGTTCTATAGTGGATTGTTCATCTCCAAACAAGACAAGCATTAAGTGGACTATCATACTTTCAAGCACACAAGAACAACTAGCTATATAATTTTGGTCCCTGAGAAACTCAGGATCGGTAGCGGTAATCCAGCTAACCAATGACTCATTTATCTGATTCTATTAACAGTTGTGACTTATGGTTGCTCTTCACTAACATAATAGCAGCCGGGACCAAGGTTCAGGTCTGCACTAATAGCCATTGTTCGACCGATGCGAATGCATGAAGAACTATTAGATAAACTCTAAGATGCGCATGTTCATGAACAAGCAGGCTATATATAAACTCTTTATATTTCTTACCCCTTGCCGAACGGTTATCCCTGCAACAGACATACAAGTTAGCAACAATTTTGCATAAACATATATATAAGGTTCTCTTTTCCTCTCTGTCTCTGTATCTGTCATGCCCCAGTCCCAAAATACGTAGTACTAGGAACACGTAAGCATGCCAGTCGCACGGATATGGCAACTCCAATATATGGAAACCAAAATCCACACGTACGCTGTAATATAAAAATTAATCCACAAGTGGTATAAACATATGTCACAAGTCACAGGGTATAATCTAAATCTTATCCACAAAAATCAAATATGAATAAATAACCAGTATCTATATAACTAGATCTCAACATAAGTATCTAAGGAGTATAGTTGGATGGAAACAAATCCACTACCAACTCGAATAAAAAAGTACACCACAATAAACACAATATAGGAATACCAGCTAACAATCATGGGCTCGGAGGGAAGACATCCACGAAACATATATACGCATCCAAATCTGCGCTCCTGCAAATACTCAAGAACAGATACACCTGGCAGGGGACCAGGTCCTCAGAGAGACGTAACAAGATACAGAAAAGCGAGCCAACTTGAATACAGTAAACATGCATATAATTTGAAAATAAATAAGTACGCTGTACAAGACAATCTATATGAATGTAAATGAGGACAACTTTTTGATGTATGGGCAAGGGTAGGCTACTCGATCTAATCCTCACAACTCATACGCTCGTCAGTGGACATCATCAGCCGACATACCTCTGGGGTAGCGACCCTCGGACTCCATCAATCGACATACCTCGGGGGTAGCGACCATCGGACACGACCACCATAGTGCGTGCTAGTTACTACGGTTTACCAGAGTGGTTAAAAGCCCATACGCCTAATGATTGTCCTCCCATGATACTAGGTGCCATGTGTGTGTCAACATATCTAATACATAGTAATGACTGAAGGAAAACTACACATGCGAGAACTATACAGAAATAAAATAAATAAACAGAAATATAAATGGCATGCAAAGTACTATAAATAATTTGGCAAGGTATCTTGCCTGGTAAGAAAGCTGCAAGGTGTACTGTCCAGAAGTCAAGCACACAGGATCAGAAGCTACGGCCTCAGAACAAATATCTCCGGATGCTGAAATAGATATCACCAACGTTCCCAGAATAAGCAAAATAGCTAAAAAAGTACTTCCCTTTCGTCCAATTTGGACACAGGGACAAAACGATAATTTCGGGTAAAAGTGGGGTCCACGTGTGGCCCACTTTGTACCGAAAAATGTGCCAAGGGTAACAGTCTCTAAATGGGACAAATTATAGGTCAAACAACTCTAAATGTCAATATAAACCCAACGGTATATCCAAATATGGATTTCGATGAGCCGAACACAATTTCGTCTAAAAAGTCAACTAAAGGGCCTGCCAATTGGCGACTTGGTCAACTATCTCAGAATTGCGTGAAAATTGGATCACAGGACCAGCGCATTACCACAAGTCCAGTGGCATAAGTTTCGTCGCAATCTGACAAGCGTGCACAAAATGCGTGCGACTTCCACAAAAGTTACGACACGGGATGTGTCCGCGGATACGGGCTGATTTCGGCGCGCACACGCGTCTGAATCAGTTTTTATAAATTTTTACATGTCCGGTTACGCTGCATGCACCGTTCGGTACACTTGGTATACGGCGGGGCGGTCCCGTTTGGCGGGGCGCTCTCCGTTTCACAACTTTTGGAAATCTGGGAGAAGTGGGTTCACGAGATTTTGTGACAAATTTAATTCTGTCCACAGCAGTTAATAATCTAGGGTTATTTAACAGAAATTAAACTAGGTCAAGTGGTCTACGCATACCAAAAAGAATTATCGAATTCGGATCTCTGTGGTGGGAGATACGAACTCCGAAACATGAGTGGTTACCGCAGTTTTCTGCGTTCCCAGAATTTGGTCTGTTTCTGCCAACTTTGGCACTATTTTCGACTAGGGTTTCATGTTGCTCGAGGTCTACTATCATACAGATATGAAAGAGGGTTAAGGGGTGAGCATACCGGTGAAGACGGGATAGCGTTTGGTTGAGCGAGTCGACGGAAAACAACTCCGGAACGCAGGTACCTCGCTGTGGGAATCTGCAGTGCGCGGGGTCGCGGTCGTCGGGATTTGTTTGGACGACCTGGCGGGGTTCTCCGGCTGCGGTGGCGGCGCTCCCTGGGTCTAGATGGGAATAAGGAGGATCTGGATAATTTAGGTTTAGGGTTTTAGAGGAAAAGAATAATATATATATATATATATATATATATATATATATATATATATATATATATATATATATATATATATATAAGGGAGATAGAGGAATCGGGTTTGGTATTGTCCGCGGGGGGGGGGGGGGGGGGGGGAATAGCTTTGCTGGATAAATTGCAAAGGGGGCTTAGTTGTTGCAAGTGGGCGGCTAAGGCTGTGGGTGTAATGGGTTGCTAGGAGTTAATGGTTTGCTTATAGTAATAGTTATTAGTAATAGTTATATTAGTAATATATTTAATAGTTTTATTTTATTTTATTTTATTTTATTTTCTTTAATACTTTTTCAATTAAATATATATATGTATATATTATATATATATATATATTTGTGTATATATATATATATATATATATATATATATATATATATATACTCATAAGAAAAATTCTAGATTATAATAATGCACACTATTAAGCTAGCAACTGCTCAAGGGGTCTCCTACATGAAATAAATTCGGAAAATTTTTTGATGGTCCGATAAGTCCTCTAAGTGCTCCAACACCTAAAATAAAAAATATTAAAAATCTATTTCTCTTAATTAGTCACTAATTAATATAATTAAATTAATAATTAATAATTAAAAAGGCTATTTATGATTTTTAGGATTAGGGGTTTTACAGTATCAAACAGTTAGGTATGCAAGAAGGCCAGCCTAGCATGCGCCCTAACTATATGATGGTCCATGGGTAGCCCCATGATTAGCAGTGGTTGCCCAAGGTTCGGCTCTTCACTAGCACGCACATGTGTCAGCAGCTGTGACTCAAGCTTCAACTCTTCACCAACACACACGAGTGCTAGCAGCTGTGACATTATGGGTTTCGCACAACACTAATAGACACATCGCCCCACTAGACCCCCAGCGAGCCGTATGCTCAGGGCAAAACAAAAATCTCTTCCGGACCAAGCGATTCCCAGTCCCCAGGAACCGTTGAGAGACAAGACCTTGTGCACAAGTTATCCGAGACCAATGTAATGACATAAAGCATCAATAATGCAAGCAAAATAAATGATCGAGCAAAACATATATGGTCTAGCAAAACACATCTTGTCAAACAAAACACATCTCTCACATATCTAAAAGCACACCCCACTAGACATCCTCAGGGCGCACTATTAGTCTATGCTTATACGAATCAAAGACTTATAGCAATTCGATATAGCAAAATAGACAAGCAAAACATATAATGGCAAGCACGATTTTGATTTCATAACTAGCATGCAATATCTATCTCTTTCTTAGCATATTTCAAAGGGACATATTCAAGCGATTCTTTTACTTATATTTTTAGCATGGCAAAGGTTTTATCTTTTTTCAGACAAGCATACAAATTCTCTAGTTAAGCAAGCAGGTTCATTTCGATGACAAGATATACGAGTTCTCTTATTAAGCATGCAAAGTCAGGTTCTATCATTCTTCTTATGAAACTATCTTCTTAAGCAAACAAGCATTCAAAAACTCAGATTCATTATTACGGCGTGCAAGAATTAGAGAATGCAGTTCTGTCCACTCACATTGATCAATCATCTAGTGGTTCGGTCAAAAACTCTCCGAGAATACTTTTGCTCGAGCAAGCAAAGTGATATCACTTGTACATAGTGCCTACGCGGAGCGGGGCACTACATCATCGGCCTCAATTGGGATGAGTTTCTCCTGAGCCGCAGTCTCTAACTCTTGGCCTACTATGTCCTGAGGCTTGTAGTGAGTAGGATACCACTCCTCAGTGTCATCTCAGAAAAATATATCAAGTCAGGATTGGAGCAAAGTATACCTCTAACAATAATTTCAATAAATAATAAAGACTATGTAGCAGTAAATATAGAGAATCTACAAGATAAATAGAGCATGGAAGGAATATACAGGAATAAGAATGCATAATATATATACAAAAAAAATGGACATCGTATATAAAAGTCAGAAAATACAACTAGCTAAATGAGTGAGTACTAGCTTTAACATGTGATCGGCTTGGGTCTTTTGTTCAGGAATCGTGGCCTGGTTAATCATACGTCCGATGTATAATTAATACTATACAGGAAAGCGGGAACTGCGGGGTATGATCACATATATACACTAAATACTCTCCGCCCCCGACTGGTATAGTAGATCCAACCATGGCACGCTATGACACAGGATTCTCGGAGAATGTAGCAAGTATCCCCAAGAATCAGTATCCATACAAGTACGAGAACTACAGGGCTTGCACAGTATATGCCAGGAACCACCAGGAATAACATCTCATGACGGGATCCAGAAATACCAATACGTGCAACCATGTGTCAAGAAGTCAAGGACATCTACACTAGATACAAGAAATACAGAAGATATCATAAACAAAAAATTATCGGAGAATGTACTCGCCAGAAATCCGAGATGAAGTATCAACGGTATCCGTAACAGTGCCTTGAAGACCTAAATATGGAATATCATATCAATACAGTATTTTGAAATGATAACAAAGTTAAACTAGTTAATTTCTAGGTCTTAAGCCTTTTCTAGGTCAAACTAGGTTAAAATAGTCGTTTCTAGGTTGTATTAGCCTATACATATTTTCTAGGTTGATATCTTGAGGTTATTAGCTACTAGCTAATACTAGGTATTATGATACTATATTACCAAATATCAATATATATCTTATACTAGCTAATAATACTAGGTAATCTATATATTACCTTATACCAGTTACTAACTATTATCTAAATTACTTAGTATCAATATTATACTTGATAACACCATGCCTATTAACCATACCAATACCTATTACCCATAACTGGATACTCACTTGCTTACTACACAGTCATGATACATTGAGTATCATACCCACACTAGCCTTCAATATGCTTAACTAAACCCTCATTTTTATACTACCTCACAATCCCATTTGTATAGCAGGCCCTTAACACCAATACCCTAACCTAATCTCACATTGCAACTATTATTTCACACCTGAGCTTGCTGCTGCTCTACATGTAAAACCCTTTCCTAAAAATTGTATATACCTTTTATATTTTTTTTATTTATTAATTAAATTGTAGTAATTAGGGCTAAATAGGAGAAATAGATTTTTTAATAATTTTTATTTTAGGTGTTCGGGCACTTAGAGGATTTATGGGACCATTAGAAATTTTTCGGAATTTATTCCATGTAGGAGACCCCTTGAGCAGTTGTTAGTCTAACGGTGTGCATTATTCTAATCTAAATTTTTTATGAGTATATATATATATATATATATATATATATATATATATATATATATATATATATATATATATATATGTCACTACCCAATTCTAGAAAATAGGGTATATTTTTTTTTATTTGATAAATAGTGTATTGTATTTAATTATTTATATTTATAATTAATTAGTGCTTGTCTCATTTTTATTTTGATTGTTTTAGGGTTTTGGCTAGCCTGGACCCATGTCAGACCCTAGTGGACCCATGTCCGACCCAGCCCACACCCTGGTGAGAATTATTTTGGGGCTTAGAATTATTATTTTATTTTTAGGAGGTTAGTTGGAGAGATTTGGAACTAGTTTGAGCGCATTTGGAACCCGAAACCCAAAACCGAGTGAATAGGGGCGTTTTGGGAAATTAAAACTTGTAAAACCCCTACCTACCCCCACCCGTGAGCTTCCCACAGCCCCCCCCATCCGTGAGCAGCAGCCCATCTCCCCCTCTCTTCATTTACTTCTTCTTCTTCATTCCTTCTTCTTCTCCACTTCTGCTTTCTTCTTCCTTCCTTCTCCAAGTAAGCTTTTCTCCATCTTTCTTCTTTCTTTCTTCCATTTCTTCTTTAAGCTAACCCTAACCTTACATTTTTTCTAACCTAGGTGTGAGGAGCTTAGATCTAGTGTGGGAGCTAGAATTGGTGGCTTGGAGTTTGAGGGAGGTGAATTCTAGGGATTGTGAGACTTTGGCCTTGGGATTCCAACTCCCAAGAGGTAAAACCTAACTTTTCCCTTTCTAATTATTTTTGTGTAGTGTAATTAGTGTTGTAAAACCCTCCTAGACCCTAACCCTACCCGAAGGAGGAAGTTGGAACTAGTTTGGGTGAGTTTAGAAACTTTGACATTAGGTTTTGTGTCGAATTTGGGTAGAATCCGAATTTGGCCCAATTTTGGGTGATGCCCTAGGTTAGATGGACCTAGGTAGACGTTGTCGGGTGTCTAGAGGGTGAGTGCGTGTCTCCGTTCGGACACGGGAAGCCGTGTCGCGGAGAAACGGGCGTTTCGGGCGAAATTGGAGCTTTTCGTCGTCGCCGATTCTAAGTGCGTGTGCGTTTCCGCCACGGGCCTAGAATCGATGTGGGAGCGCATTTTCTAGGATCTAGACATCGTGTAGAGCGCGTGGGTAAATTTTGGGCCGATTCCGAGTTCGTTTGGTGTGCGTTTCAGGAGGTTTTCCGAGCCGCGCACCACGTGTTCGTCGAAATGACCGAACGGCCATTTCGACTTGGTTTCCTCGTTTTGGGCTTGTACGCACGTTGGGTTAGTGTCGGGGAGTGTGTGCTAGAGTTTTCGGGCTATATTTTATATATTTTAGGGTATTGGTGAGTGTCGGGGTCGTTGGGCGTGAGTAGGACGTGTGGTTTGAGTGTTGTGTGCGTGGTTGTGTTGTATTGATATGTGTCTATATATATATATATTTATATATATGTATGTGTGTTTATGTATATATATATAGTTGAGAGTGTGTGTAGATATATATATATATAGTTTAGAGTGTGTATATATATATCTATCTAGTAGTTATATATATAGTTATGTGTGTGTGTATATATATATATAGAGTGATATATATATATATATATATATATATATATATATATATATATGTATATATATGGATGTATGTGTGTGTGCTTGTGTGTTGGAAGGGGGGGGGGAACCAGCAGCTGCAGCAGCAGCAGAACCAGCAGCAGCAGCAGTAGCAAGTGCAGCAGCAGCAGAATCAGCAGCAGCAGCAGCATAGATCAGCAGCAGCAGTAGCATAGAGCAGTAGCAGCAGCAAATGCGAAGCAAGGAGCAGTAGCAGCGGCTAGTAGCGAGAGCTAGTGAGGGAGAGTGAGAGATTGGTATATATATATGTGATAGGTGGATAGATAATAAGTTAGATAGATAGATATATCAATAGATAGATAGTTAGGTAGATAAGATAAATAGATAGTGAGATAGATATTGATAGATAGATAGCTAGGTATTTAGATAGATAGATAGATACTAGATAGGTAGATAGCTAGATACTTAGATATATCTATCTAAGAGATAGATATCTATATACCTATACTTATATATATATATAGATATCTTGATAGGTAATATATATATATATATGTTATGATTGGGTAAGGTAATGGGTATTGGGTATGTGTGTGTGGATATATATATGTATATAGGTAGATACCTACTTAGATGTATTAATAGATAGTAGATATCTATATTACCTAGCCTAGATTAATAACTAGGTGCATAATTAATAGCTAGATAGCTAGTTAGAGGGCCTTAGGGCGAAACCTCAATACCTTGAGATACCGAGGTATCTCGATACCTTGAGATATTCAAGGTATTGAGTTTCGAGCGGGATATTTGAGCATTAGCCTAGGAAATACTTGGGAGTGATTTTTATATGTTTATATATATATAATTACGCGTGCTAGCATAGGTTTTAGCGGGTTTAGGCGGGGTGCGTGGCCTAGGGCGAGGTATCGGATACCGAGGGTATCCCGGTATCTCGATTAGGCGAGTTTGTGAGTTTAGTGGCTTAATAAGCTCGGTTTGACCTAGAATTTCAGGGGCACCCTAGTTTGACCTAGCTTTGACCATAATTGTCTCCGTTGACCATAAAAGTCAACGTTTGACCTAGTTTTGACCTAGAGTTGACTTTTTGGACCCCGGGTTGACTTTTTGACCCGATTTTCACCGGTTTGACCCGTTCGACCTAGAATAGTCCTAGAAGCCTATTTTTAATTATTTTATATCAGTTTAAATGCTTAGAACCCTGTTTAATCCTTGCTTTTCGTATTAGGTCCTTGCGTCACCGGTCCGGACCTCGATCCTCATCAGTTGCTCAGGACATCAGGCGAGTACCTACCTCTGATAGTTTTCATTTCATGATAGCGTTTATATCACCTGTTCTAGAACTGTAATACTTGATTCTGACACTTTATTACACGAGCTGGTACTAGTGGATCCCGTCATGAGGTGCTATCCCCCTTACCGTGTTCAGCGGGTACTCTATCACGTGTATTTCATCATGTGCTTCGGGTATTGATTCTCATGTGCTATCATGTGCTTCTTGTGCTCTCGCCTTCGTGTGCGCGAGCTATTATCATGTACGTAGCGTGTTATGGTTGGATCCAATGGTATTAGTGGGGGAGGGGAGTAGTGAGTTGGTTATGTGATCAAAGCCAAACAGTATTCATGTGTATGTCGGTTATGCAACTCACGCATAACGGAGTTATCGTAGTGTTCTTCATGTGCAACCTAAGCCGATCATATAACGAACTTGTGCTCAAGGCACTTAGCTAGTATTCATGTTTCTCATCTGCAGTTACTTTTCCACTACTTGTATTGTTCTCCAGTTTACATTGCAGCTACTTATTCTGCTCCAGCATATATTTATTTCCTGTGCATCTTGATTACTTTTCTATTGCTCGTCATATACACCTTACCATGTATTTGGAGTTGCTTTCAGAGTTATGTACTTCGCTCCAGTCCTGACTGGGCATATTTTTTTCCAGAGGATCCTGAGGACTATTGCCCTACGTTCTACGGGCCTGGTATTGACGACTGTTGTGACCCCGAGGAGGAGTGCGCCGAGGAGACGCCGATAGCACCCTAGTTAGCTAGGTGGGTTTCCTGGGTTATTTTCCAGTGGTTTGTATTTTGGATGACTGTACTTATTCTTTTGTTGCTTGAGATGTTGTAGCTATTTGTAGACTTGGACTGTATTATTTTGGATTGTCTTGCTCTCTTGGTTCTGTTTCTTTGTTTATATCATATTGTGCTTATATTCTTCCTCTAGATTTTGTGATTGAGATCATTGATATATATATATTGCGTGGTTGCCTCCTTTGGGAGAGGATTTTATATATATATTGCATGGTTTTGCCCTCCTTTTGGAGAGGTCATGCCGGATTTTTCAGTGAGATATAGATAGATATGGTTGACCTAGAACGGACCTTTACAGTGTTCTACCGCCGATTCTGCGGCGTAGGCTGGACGTACCCACGGCTCATGCCCGATTTTCGGGTGCGGGTCGTGACACGTTTTTGGTGGTGGCCCATGCAGGTCTGCTTTTTAGTTTACCTGCTATAGGATATAGGATATAGGATATAGGCTGAGAGAGAGTGTGCTCAATCACAACTAGGACCCTTCCTACTTCCTTTTGCTATCTTTAATTTTTCTGAAATTGTTTTCTTTTGCAATATTATTGTCCTTCATTGATGTTATCGTTTCTTGCACTATATTGACTTCTTTTGATCTGTGTTCAGGATGCCTCCGAAGACTAGATCTCAGCGCACCGCCTCAGCAGCTGCCACCGAGATGTCTGCCACCTCTCGACCTGCTCGACTTCCAGCAGCCTCTACCGCTCCACTCGCCACTCCTGCGGTTGAGGGAGCTTCAGTTTCTCTCGGAGATCCCCTTACTCCCATTGATCCGAGAGCCACCCCAGTTGTCCCGGTGGTACCTCCTCCACCACTGTAAGCCCCTGATTTTTCAAAAAATATTAAAATTGGGATTTTTCACAATTTTCTAGAATTTTCTGGGAATTTTCTGTAATTAAAATCAGGGTTTTGAATTATTACCTAATTTTTAATTGATATTAAACAATATTAAAATATCATAAAAATAATATTTTTGGGGGTAAAATGAAAAATTGGACTTAGGGTAATTTTTCTGGATTTTTTTGGACCCCGGACCTATTTTTAATTACCTAAAAACTAATTAATTAATTATTTATTTATTTATTTATTTATTATTATTATTATTAATATTTTTATTTTTATTTTTCTCTCTGGCCCAGTGGGCCTGATCCGGTCCAGCCCAGCAGCCCAACCCGTTTCCCTTACCGGGTCGGGTCGGGTCGGGTCTGCCGCACCCGACCCGTCCACCCGCTAACCCGTCACCCCCACACCCCCGTGCAACCCGCTCCGGCGCCCGCCTCCTCCGCCGCTTCCGCCGCCTGCGCCTGCGCCACCCAGCCACGCCCCGCTCCGCTCCACCCGGCCAGCGCCCCGCTTCCTCCTCCGCCTCCTCCGCCTAACGTCTCCTCCTCTCCCTATATATAACCCCCGACCCTCCGCCGCCCTAGCCACCACCACCTCGCCCCGCTCCGCCGCTGCTCGCCTCCGCTCGCCCAGCCACTGCACCGCACCGCGCCGCCCGCCTGAGCCCGCAGCCCCCCGGCCAGCGCCGCCGACGCCCCTCCCCGACGAAGACCAGCCACAGCAGCAGCAAGCAGCTCCCCACCGCCGCTGCCGGCCGCCCTGAGCCGCCGCTCCGCCCGTGGACGCCGCGCGGCCCCTCGGCGAGCCGTCCCCCGCCCTCGCCGACGTCTCTCCGGCCGCCCTCCGCCGTCCACGGCCGAATTCCCTCCTGAACCCTAAACCTAGCTTCCCTGTGTCCGACACGAGTAGGACACGACACGGACACGTCTCGACCCTGATTTTCGGGTACCCTTCAGGTACGTGTAACTTTTGCCTCGTAGCTCCGTTTTTAATTCCGCAATTTGCGTTGTGAAGCCTGTATGACCCTCTCGGCGTCCGGACAAACTGTTCGGGACATCGCGTCCTGTGGTGATCGCACACCGCGATCCAAAAACAGGAAAAACCAGACCCTGTTTTACCCCGGAACCGAGTACGTCCCGCCAAACGGGACGACTTGGTCGCGTGCGGTCTTCACAGATACGTACGCACCGTCGATACGGACGTGTGAGATTTCACGGAAGCTGATTCGGGTGTGCGTGCACACCGAAATCAACGCGTATCCGCAGACATCGCCCCGTATCCGGCTTTTCTACAATTTACCCTAATTTCGTGCACGCACGTCGGATCGAGACAAAACTTGCGCCATCGGACTCGTAGCGATACGCTGGTCCTGTGGGTCAAGTTTGGTTCGATTCTGAGAACGTTGACGAAATCGCGTGTCGTGGGCCCCACAGGCCCCGCTCGACGGGCGATTTTTTGTTCGGCTCATCGGAATCCAAATCTGGAAGTTCCGTTGGGTTCGTATCAGCGTTCCTGACCTGTTGACACTAAGTTTGGTGAATTTGGAGACCTTTGACCCGGACGCGTTTTTCGGTGCAAAGCGGGCCCACCGGCGGACCCCGTTTTGACCCGAAACTGTCGTTTTTGCCTTTGTCTCCAAATTGGACCCAAGGACAGGCATTTCTAGCTATTTGACGTCTTCTGAGCGTGATGGTAATGTTTATTTCAGCTTTTGGACTCATCTCTGGAATTTTTCCCCGAGAACTAAATTAATCGGATCCAAACAACAGGCAAGTACCTGCACTTCAAGTTAATCTTTATATATTGTGATAATTAATTCCCTGTCATACATGTACCCTTGATGTTTACACCTAGTGTTAGAAATGTTGAATTTTATGTCTTGAATATTGGTAGTTCCTGTCTTGTTTTTCATGTCGGGTGGGAGAATACCTAGAAGGCATGTAGTTTACCCTTTCCCCTGTATTGTCTAATAGCTGTTGGTACACGACTGTCCATCAGCCGAATCTCGATTGTATTGTCTAATAGCCGTTTATGACGGCCAGATTAGCCTTATAAACCCCTACATGCCAACTAAGTATTCTAAAAACAAACACAAGTTCACACAGATAGTTCTGGTCATGTTATATTTCTTGCTGGCTATTGTAGTTTCATTTCCTGTTTCATTTATTTCTGTTTCTCATATTCCTGTTTACAGCTAACTCTGAGATAATAATATTCTGCTAATGCTGTTTCTCAACATGATATCCAATATTTAATTGTCATAAAATATTTAGTTTAATCTTGTTGTGCACTGTGTACTTTGCTCCTTTCCTGACTGGATCTGTTGTTTAGGCGATGAGGAGAACCTTGCCCCCACCTATTATGGCCCCTATGAGGCAGCAGGTGATACAGTTGCAGAGCCAGTTCCCGCACAGGAAGCTACTCCTGCTGAGTAGTTAGCAGTAGTTATCTTAGTTTTGCTCTTTATCTTAGCAATCGGGTTTGTCCCCGATTTCATTCTGATTCCTGTACTAAAATATTTGAATCTGTTGTCACATTTATTTCAGTTGCAATCTTAAGTTTCATTTCTCATTATTTATTATCTTGCCTATGTTATTTGTGAATGAGCTAGTTAGTAAATCTGGATTTGACCTAGACAGCGTACTACCGCCGATTCTGCGGCGTAGGCTGGACGTACCCACGCACTCGTGCCCGAATTTCCGGGTGCGGGTCGTGACACGTTTTTATGGTGGCCCATGCAGGTCCTATCCTAAAATAGGGTAATACCCTAGGACAGGGTATGGAATAAAATTGAGGATTCTAGGAAAAGCTCATTCACAGTATAGCGTCCTTATTTCAATTCTTGGTATCATTGCTGCTCAATTTTCCTATCGTCTTTGATTTCCAAGTATTCTATTCTGATCTTCCTATCCCTTAATCTTTCAGAATGGTCCAGACCAGGAACACAGTAGGAGGCACATCAGAACCAGCTGAGCAGAATGTGCCCGAGACTCTTGCACTCCCGCCGCCTCCATCTGTCCCGGCAGTTACCCTAGATGGGGAACAACTGCTAGGAGTGTTCCAGGGATTGGTGGAATCCCAAAAAGAACAGACGGCACTTCTGCGGACCAGCCTCTCAGAAGCTCTTAAGCCCCAGGAGTCGTCACTCAAGAGGCCAGGGAGTGCCAAAGACTTCAAGAATCTAAGACCCCTAGAATTTTACGGAACTGAGGGCATTCTCTATGCCGATGAATGGATAGAGAATGTCGAGAGACTCCTGAAGACTGCTCGGGTCCCTGATGACCTCAAAGTGGAGTCCGCAAGCCTGCAACTGTTCGACATTGCTCGAACCTGGTTCAGAGATGAACCCCAACTGTCTGCTCCTGACCTCACCTGGGAGGACTTCAAAAGGCTATTCAAGGAGAAATTTTATCCCGAAGTGGCTCGGGAAGCTCTCGAAAGCCAATTCGAGAGACTGGAACAAGGTAACATGTCTGTTGATGAATATACTGCTGAATTTAGCAGGTTAAGCCACTTTGCGGAGTACATGGTTCGAACCCCGGAGGACAGAGCCCGTAGATTCAAGAAGGGGCTATCTCCGGATATTCGCCTTGCTGTCACCACCAACCGAGCTCGCACCTACGAGGAAATCTTGAACGTGGCACAAGGCGTTGAGAGAGACATGGGGCATAAGCTAAAGCGAGAAAGAGATACCGAAAATGCGGGACCCAACAAACGCCCTTTTCAACAACAACAGCAGAGGGCCCCGCAACAAGCTCAGCGTCCTCTCCCTCGAGCTCCAGCACCCCAACACCAGGTCCAGGGACAGAACCAATAAGCTGCTGCTTGTAACTATTGTCATAGACCAGGCCATACTTGGCAAGTTTGCAGAAAGAGGCTAGGTGTTTGTCTACTTTGTGGCTCAGCAGCACATCAAGTGAGGGACTGTCCCGCTGCTCAAGGACGCGGACAGGCTTACGTAATGACCGTGGAGAACGCGCAAACTCTGGAAGCAGCTAATGCGCGTAAGTAATTCGTAGATATCTTTTCTAGTATTGTTTTCGTGCCTATTGGTTCGTGACCTCAGCCCCAACCTAGTAATTTTTGAACTTGCTAAATAGCCTAGTATGCTTTTTAATTTTGATAACTGTAGAGTTTTTAGAAGCTTTTGCTATTGTGCTTATTTTGTGTCATTTTGTGAACTTCAATAATTTTGTACCTCTTTTCATCATCATCTAGCGCACTTAATTTTGCTAAACTCGACTAATGCTGCTATTTTATAGCCTAGTTTTGCAAGCTTACCCTTTATCGGGCTTGTTCATGACACATGTATTATTGAGGCCTGATCAACCCCACTAATACAAGTGTCTACTCAGAATCAGTGTACTACGGTCTGATCAACCTTAGTGCATTTTGATTCGCACTTCGCATGACTACTTATGTGGATTGAGGTATAGTCGACTAGTCTACTTGCCCCCTAAATACGTCCGAGCATATCGTTTCAGCATTACCAGAATAAAACCTCGATCCTTAACCGCCTGACAATTCCCATTAGAATTCCTGAAAAACGCCTTGATCCCTATACCTCTGTTCTACCACCTCGCCCTTAAACTCTTTATTATTGATCCTCGTCTTTCCTTATTTCGGAAAGACAAAAACCTGTGGTTGGTATAAGTTGATTTGTAGTGCTAGACATACCCTCAGACCGGATGAATTGATGATAACCCTTTATGACCAAGGCAAGACCCTAGGTGCTGTGTTTGTGTTGCAGACTTGAAGATTCAATGCCATGATTTACTAAGTTTGGGACCTAGCCTTACTAGTTGTCCAGCCTTAGAGGATATGGATAAAATTTTAAGTTGGGTAGTGACCGCAATGTCCACCTGAGAGAAACCCGTTAGACTACAATCAAGTGAGTTTGGACAGAGAGAACCCTGCCATAATTTAAATTTCGAGGACGAAATTTTATAAGTTGGGTAGATTGTAAGCCCCTGATTTTTCAAAAAATATTAAAATTGGGATTTTTCACAATTTTCTAGAATTTTCTGGGAATTTTCTGTAATTAAAATCAGGGTTTTAAATTATTACCTAATTTTTAATTGATATTAAACAATATTAAAATATCATGAAAATAATATTTTTGGGTGTAAAATAAAAAATTGGACTTTGGGTAATTTTTCTGGATTTTTTTGGACCCCGGTCCTATTTTTAATTACCTTAAAACTAATTAATTATTTATTTATTTATTTATTATTATTATTATTAATATTTTTATTTTTATTTTTCTCTCTGGCCCAGTGGGCCTGATCCGGCCCAGCCCAGCAGCCCAACCCGTTTCCCTTACCGGGTCGGGTCGGGTCTGCCGCACCCGACCCGTCCACCCGCTAACCCGTCACCCCCACACCCCAGTGCAACCCGCTCCGGCGCCCGCCTCCTCCGCCTGCGCCTGCGCCACCCAGCCACGCCCCGCTCCGCTCCACCCGGCCAGCGCCCCGCTTCCTCCTCCGCCTCCTCCGCCTAACGTCTCCTCTTCTCCCTATATATAACCCCCGACCCTCCGCCGCCCTAGCCACCACCACCTCGCCCCGCTCCGCCGCTGCTCGCCTCCGCTCGCCCAGCCACCGCACCGCACCGCACCGCGCCGCCCGCCTGAGCCCGCAGCCCCCCGGCCAGCGCCGCCGACGCCCCTCCCCGACGAAGACCAGCCACAGCAGCAGCAAGCAGCTCCCCACCGCCGCTGCCGGCCGCCCTGAGCCGCCGCTCCGCCCGTGGACGCCGCGCCGCCCCTCGGCGAGCCGTCCCCCGCCCTCGCCGACGTCTCTCCGGCCGCCCTCCGCCGTCCACGGCCGAATTCCCCCCTGAACCCTAAACCTAGCTTCCCTGTGTCCGACACGAGTAGGACACGACACGGACACGTCTCGACCCTGATTTTTGGGTCCCCTTCAGGTACGTGTAACTTTTGCCTCGTAGCTCCGTTTTTAATTCCGCAATTTGCGTTGTGAAGCCTGTATGACCCTCTCGGTGTCCGAACAAACTGTTCGGGACATCGCGTCCTGTGGTGATCGCACACCGCGATCCAAAAACAGGAAAAACCAGACCCTATTTTACCCCGGAACCGAGTACGTCCCGCCAAAAGGGACGACTTGGTCGCGTGCGGTCTTCACAGATACGTACGCACCGTCGATACGGACGTGGGAGATTTTGCGGAAGCTAATTCGGGTGTGCGTGCACACCGAAATCAACGCGTAGCACGTGCACGCACGTCGGATCGAGACGAAACTTGTGCCATCGGACTCGTAGCGATACGCTGGTTCTGTGGGTCAAGTTTGGTTCGATTCTGAGAACGTTGACGAAATCGCGTGTCGTGGGCCCCACAGGCCCCGCTCGACGGGCGATTTTGTGTTCGGCTCATCGGAATCCAAATCTGGAAGTTCCGTTGGGTTCGTATCAGCGTTCCTGACCTGTTGAAACTAAGTTTGGTGAATTTGGAGACCTTTGACCCGGACGCATTTTTCGGTGCAAAGCGGGCCCACCGGCGGACCCCGTTTTGACCCGAAACTGCCGTTTTTGCCCTTGTCTCCAAATTGGACCCAAGGACAGGCATTTATAGCTATTTGATGTCTTCTGAGCATGATGGTAATGTTTATTTCAGCTTTTGGACTCATCTCTGGAATTTTTCCCCGAGAACTAAATTAATCGGATCCAAACAACAGGCAAGTACCTGCACTTCAAGTTAATCTTTATATATTGTGATAATTAATTTCCTGCCATACATGTACCCTTGAATTTTACACCTAGTGTTAGAAATGTTGAATTTCATGTCTTGAATATTGGTAGTTCCTGTCTTGTTTTTCATGTCGGGTGGGAGAATACCTAGAAGGCATGTAGTTTACCCTTTCCCCTGTATTGTCTAATAGCTGTTGGTACACGACTGTCCATCAGCCGAATCTCGATTGTATTGTCTAATAGCCGTTTATGACGGCCAGATTAGCCTTATAAACCCCTACATGCCAACTAAGTATTCTAAAAACAAACAGTGTTCTTGGTGATGCTGTTTGGGTTGACTAATGCCCCGGCAGTGTTCATGAATCTGATGAACAAGGTGTTCCATCAGCATCTGGACAGGTTTGTGGTGGTGTTTATAGATGACATCTTGGTGTATTCGAAGACCCCAGAGGAGCACGAGGAGCATCTGAGGATAGTGCTGGAGACTCTCAGGAAGGAGGAGCTTTATGGAAAGCTCTCGAAGTGTGAGTTCTTCCTTGACAAGGTTGAATTCCTTGGTCATGTGGTGACTGGAGAGGGTATCTCGGTGGATCCGAGAAAGATCGTGGCAGTTGAGGCATGGAGTGCTCCGAGTTCAGTAGCCGAGGTCAGAAGTTTCTTGGGACTGGCAGGCTACTACAGGAGATTTGTTCAGGATTTTTCCCGGATTGCAGAGCCGTTGTCCAGGCTGACCCGAAAGGACGTGGAGTTTGTTTGGTCAGAGGAGTGCCAGATCGCCTTTGATGAGCTGAAGAGGAGGTTGACGACAGCTCCAGTGTTGACGTTGCCATCAGGTTCTGGAGGATTCACTATCTATAGTGATGCATCGGGGAAGGGACTGGGTTGTGTGTTGCAGCAGAATGGAAGGGTGATTGCCTATGCTTCCAGACAATTACGTCCTCATGAGAAGAATTACCCTACCCACGATTTGGAGTTGGCAGCGGTCATTTTTGCTCTGAAGTTGTGGAAACACTATTTATACGGAGAGCGTGTGGAGATCTTCACAGACCACAAGAGCTTGAAGTATGTGTTTACCCAAAAAGAGCTGAACATGAGGCAGAGGAGATGGTTGGAGTTGATAAAAGACTTCGACATATCATTGCAGTATCATCCAGGGAAGGCGAACGTAGTTGCGGATGCATTGAGCAGGTATCCGGTAGCTATGTGCCTGACTACAGATCGTTATCTTCTGGCAGATCTAGAGAGCTTGGGCATTGAGGTGATAGTGCCTGGAGTTGAGATGCAGATGTGGGGACTGCAGATTCAGTCAGAGTTGGTAGACCGGATCAGGGCTACACAGTTTGAGGATGAGTCCCTGAGGAGCATCAGGGCGCAGGTTCAGATGGGATTAGCAGATAACTTCACCATTGCTGATGATGGTTCTTTGCGGCACGGTACCAGGTTGTGTGTGCCGAGTGGGTCATTGCGCGAGGAGGTTCTCCAGGAGGCGTGTAATCCCCCTGATTTTCAAAAGAATTTTAATTTAGATTTTCTGGAATTTTCTTGGATTTTTCTGTAATTAAATACCAGTGTTTTAATTATTAAAGAATTTTTAATTGATAATAAATACTATTAAAATATTATGAAAATAATTTTTTTATGGTGTAAAATGAAAAACTAGACATAGGGTATTTTTTCGGGAATTTATTCGACCCCGGATGGATTTTTAAACACATAAAAACTATTATTATTAATTTACCTATTTATTAAATTAATTGATATTTATTTATTTTTTATAAGACCGGCCCAAACCCATTATCCCGGCCCAGCCCACCAGCCTGGCCCAGCCCGCTCCCCACCGGATCGGGTCGGGTCCGACAGACCCGAACCCGATAGACCCGAACCCTCTCTTCCCCTTCCCTGTGTGAACCGACGACCGCACGGCTGCCCCGCCGCTTGGTCTCCCCCGCCGGGTGACCTGCCGACCGCCTCGCTCCCGTAACGCCCGCCGAAACCCCTTCCCCTCCCCCTAGCCGTCCGCCTCCTCCTCTCCCTCTCGCAGCCTATATAAACTCCTCTTCTCCGGCGAGAATCTGACTTCGGCTAACCCTCTCCTCCGGTCGCCTGAGAACCTTCCGCCACCTCCAGCTCCAGCTTCTCCTCACCGCCGACGACCTGCCCGGACTCGCCTCCCTCAACACCGCCCTATCCTCTCCTTCCTCCGACCTCTTCCCCTCCTTCTTCTTCCCAGATCCGTGCCGTCTCCGGCGAGCCTCAGACTCGACACAGGAGACTCGACACAGCCCAGCCTCCCCGGTCCGCCGCCAACCTCGCCATCCTCTCCGACGAGCCGTCCCAGCACCCCTCCAGCAAGGACTCGACACAGAGGACACGGACACATAGCAGCGGACACAGGAACCCTAAACAGTAAACCCTAGTTTTGGACTCGTGTCGGACACAACTCGAGACACGAGGAATTCGGTTTTTGAAACCCACTTCAGGTAATCATAACTTTTTGCTCGTAGCTCGGAATTCAATTCCGTAAATTGTATTGCGTAGCTTGTATGACCCTCTCGGAGCCCGGACAAATCGCTCGGGGCATCGCGTCCTGTGGTGATCGCACACCGCGATCCAAAAACAGGAAAAACCAACACCCTGTTTCACCCCGGAATCGAGTACGCCCCGCCAAACGGGATGACCTGGTCGCGTGCGGTCTTCACCGATACGTCAGCGTCGTTGATACGGACGTGCGGGCTTTCGCAGAAGCTGATTTGGATGTGCGTGCACACCGGAATCAGTGCGTATCCGCGGACACCGCCCCGTATCCGTACTTTCTGTTTCTTGCTGTAACTTAGTGTACACAAGTCAGATCGAGACGAAACTTGCGCCATTGGACTCATAGCAATACGATGGATCTGTGAGCCAAGTTTGGTTCGATTCTGAGAACGTTGACAAAATCGTGTATCGTGGGCCCCACAGGCTCCACCCGACGGGCGATTTTGAGAACGGCTCATCGGAATCCAATTCTGGAAGTTCCGTTGGGTTCGTATCATCGTTCCTGACCTGTTGACACTAAGTTGGACTATTTTTGAGACCTTTGACCCTGGCGCATTTTTCGGTGCAAAGCGGCCCACATTTGGACCCCGCCTTGACCCAAAAATGACGTTTTTGCCCTTGTCTCCAAATTGGACTCAAGGATAGGCGTTCCTAGCTGATTGAAGTGTTCTGGACCTGATGGTGATGTCTATTTCAGCAACCGGAGTACTGCTTGGAAATCCAGCTGAAGCCAGAGCAACCTTTGGAACCGAAAATCCAGACAAGTGTACCTTGCCATTAAATGCAGTATTTAATTCATTTTGAATCTCTTGCTCTAATTTTTGTGACTGTGGTACTTGCCCTATCAAGTAAATTAAACCCAGGACACCTGACACAAAGCATGATATAGAATCTTCCTGATTTTCAAGGAGTTTCATAATAGGATATAGATTTCATGATTTAAGCTTATTTTCTTAGAACTTAATAAATGACTGACTGCATTAGTTTCAATCTTGCGTAACATGAACATTGAGAACTGTGACGTAGGATTTCATTGGGTGGGGAGAGTATTATCATATCAAGGCTGATTATATTATATATATATATCTGGTTATCTGGAAGTGTCCTAGTCTCTGAGACAGAGCTTTGGCACCTGTACTGGCCCTTCGAGAAAACACTACTATGGTTTCTTGTCACTGATCCTGTAGTAGACTCAGCCTGAGTATGAATAATAACTCTCACTTGCATGATCACTTAGCTAGTTTAATTATTTACCCAGATTTGTTTGATAGCAACATCGGCATGCCACTGTCTTAAACTTATTAATTTCTTGTGCTTCTCTTGTGTTTAACATTTTGGTTGACTTGCATGCTCATTCACTGTATTATGGCTCGTATTCTTCTGTACCTTGTTACGTCCCGCTGAGGACCTGGTTTTGTTCTCCAGTTATAGCAGACGAGAGCTACCCTGAGGTGTACGGAACAGGGACACTACTCGGAGCAGTACCTGAACCTGAGGACGAGGTGACCGCTGAGGACTTCTCATGAACAACTGCTTCACCATGCTCAGTCATTTAGTCTTTATTTTCCTGTTTCATTAAACTCTCTATTTCCTGTTTAATTGAACTCTTTATTTCCTGTCTTTGAGAACTTATGTAACAGACTTAATATCGGATTGTTCTCCGATTTTATTTACTTTGTCTGGTTGTAACTTAATATTTCTTTTGCTGAAGTTGATATCTTATATCTGTGGATGAGAATAGTAGACCCCGACTGATGTAATACAGCTTAAGTATGCCCGATGGATCCATTAAATTGGGTTTGTCCATCGGTGCATGCTGCTGGCCATAATCACGCATCCAGTCCCTCGGTATTTTGGGACTGGGGCGTGACATGGTTTTTGTGGTGGCCCATGCAGGTCAACGACTAAAATTGTTCGGTTTCAACTTAGGAACCGAACAGGCCTGCAATAATAATAGGATAAGTTTTTAGGATCTCATCCACTTGTTTGCAAACGTTCTTGATATCTGTATCGTATTCAAACAAATTTTTATTGCATCTTGCCTTGACTCCTGTGCGCCTCTTATAGTTTATTGTTGATGCAGAGTAATGGATTCACGAGAAAACGATGGAACTCCAGCAAGAACACCAATAGGGGCTGAAGCCAACTACGGAGAAGATGAAGTGACGCTATTGAGTGGTAGACAAGCAGATCCGCAATCTTCCCGATTTCGGCGTGATGATATTCCACCTCCGCCCCAGTTCACTCCTCAGATGCCTGTCTTCCCACCAGGCCAAGCAATGGACGGACAGCAGATGTTCCAGATGTTCTTCGCAATGATGCAAGCTCAGCAACAAGTCCAAACTGAAGCCCAACGTCGAGAAGCTGAGTACTTGAGGAACAGTCTAGTAAATGCACTAGAGCAGGCCAACTTACCAGCTAGACGGCAACCGACGGGCTCTATCACAGACTTTCGCCAACTAAAGCCCCGTACTTTCTCTGGCAAGGAAGGACCAACAGAAGTGCATGAATGGCTCACCAACATTCGGCATCAATTAGAAGCAGCTGAGCTTCCCCAAGATCGTTGGATGACTGCCGTCAGGATGCAATTGACGGACAATGCTCATCACTGGTGGCTATCCGAAGAGACCAGGCTCGGACCAGACCGAGTTACTTGGGAAGAGTTCTCCAGACTCTTCCAGGAGATGTACATACCTGCTATCGCTCGATCAGAACTGAGGGACAAGTTCAATCGCCTCACTCAGGAAGCTATGACGGTGGAAGAGTACAACGCCGAGTTCATTCGTCTGAGTCGCTTCGCTCCTACCTTGATCCCGACAGAAGTAGAAAAGGCTGAGAAGTTTTTCGACGGACTCAACATCGAACTACAGAAACTGATTGGATCTGTCGCACCAACTTCGTACACGGACGTCCTTGCTGCAGCTAGACGCATGGAGCGCGTCACCAGGAGAGAAACCAGTCTGAAGAGGCCTTCCACATCAGTACCAGCCAGAGCAAACAATGGAGAAGCTGCCAAGAAACCTCATCTGCAACAAGCACCCCAGGGATCTGCATCCAAAGCCCTGACTCTTCCTACTTGTTATTACTGCGGCAGGATAGGCCATGTTGAAAAGGAGTGTAGACGTAAGCACGGACTGTGCTTAGGTTGCGGATCCAGACAGCATGCAGTGAAGGACTGCCCTGATCGTAGGGAAGCACCAAGGGCGAACCAACAAGCTCTACCAGCACCAGGAGGACAACAACCAAGGCCACCCTTGGCACATCAAGCAGCACCCTACCAGCAAGTCCAGCAACATCAGCGAGCACCACCTCAAGGACGCGGCCAAGTTTTCGCGATGACTGTGGGAGACGCGCAGAACCAAGGAGTTGCTAATGCGAGTAAGTCTTTGTAGTTGTTTCGTTTCTAGCAGTTCAGTAGTTCGTGCCTGCTGGTTCGTGACCCCAGACTTGACATGATAACCTTGACCTGATAACCTTGACCTGATAACCTTAAAACCTGATAATTTTAACTTGCTAACAATTGATAACCTAGTTTTGAACTTGATAATAACCTAGAATTGTTAACCTAATAAGTTTTGAAAATATAACCTGGTTTTCTAAAACAGTAATTTTTTAAGATTTCCCACATTTGGGAAATTGCATAACTTCTATTGCATAGGGAAATGATTTTTCCTATGTGTTCAAGCTCTGAACCATGATTTTCTTTATTGTATTATGATTCGAATAAATTTTGCAACCGTGTCATCTCTGTTGACCGGTTAATCTTTGATTGCGAGGATGCAATCCTCTTAAGGGGGGTATATTGTAATCCCCCTAATTTTCAAAAGAATTTTAATTTAGATTTTCTGGAATTTTCTTGGATTTTTCTGTAATTAAATACCAGTGTTTTAATTATTAAAGGATTTTTAATTGATAATAAATACTATTAAAATATTATGAAAATAATATTTTTATGGTGTAAAATGAAAAACTAGACATAGGGTATTTTTCCGGAAATTTATTGGACCCCGGATGGATTTTTAAACACATAAAAACTATTATTATTAATTTACCTATTTATTAAATTAATTGATATTTATTTATTTTTTATAAGACCGGCCCAAACCCATTATCCCGGCCCAGCCCACCAGCCTGGCCCAGCCCGCTCCCCACCGGATCGGGTCGGGTCCGACAGACCCGAACCCGATAGACCCAAACCCGAACCCTCTCTTCCCCTTCCCTGTGTGAACCGACGACCGCACGGCTGCCCCGCCGCTTGGTCTCCCCCGCCGGGTGACCTGCCGACCGCCTCGCTCCCGTAACGCCCGCCGAAACCCCTTCCCCTCCCCCTAGCCGTCCGCCTCCTCCTCTCCCTCTCGCAGCCTATATAAACTCCTCTTCTCCGGCGAGAATCTGACTTCGGCTAACCCTCTCCTCCGGTCGCCTGAGAACCTTCCGCCACCTCCAGCTCCAGCTTCTCCTCACCGCCGACGACCTGCCCGGACTCGCCTCCCTCAACACCGCCCTATCCTCTCCTTCCTCCGACCTCTTCCCCTCCTTCTTCTTCCCAGATCCGTGCCGTCTCCGGCGAGCCTCAGACTCGACACAGGAGACTCGACACAGCCCAGCCTCCCCGGTCCGCCGCCAACCTCGCCATCCTCTCCGACGAGCCGTCCCAGCACCCCTCCAGCAAGGACTCGACACAGAGGACACGGACACGTAGCAGCGGACACAGGAACCCTAAACAGTAAACCCTAGTTTTGGACTCGTGTCGGACACAACTCGAGACACGAGGAATTCGGTTTTTGAAACCCACTTCAGGTAATCATAACTTTTTGCTCGTAGCTCGGAATTCAATTCCGTAAATTGTATTGCGTAGCCTGTATGACCCTCTCGGTGCCCGGATAAACCGCTCGGGGCATCGCGTCCTGTGGTGATCGCACACCGCGATCCAAAAAAGGAAAAACCAACACCCTGTTTTACCCCGGAATCGAGTACGTCCCGCCAAACGGGACGACCTGGTCGCGTGCGGTCTTCACCGATACGTCAGCGTCGTTGATACGGACGTGCGGGCTTTCGCAGAAGCTGATTTGGATGTGCGTGCACACCGGAATCAGTACGTATCCGCGGACAGCGTCCCGTATCCGTACTTTCTGTTTCTCGCTGTAACTTAGTGTACACAAGTCAGATCGAGACAAAACTTGCGCCATTGGACTCGTAGCAATACGATGGATCTGTGAGCCAAGTTTGGTTCGATTCTGAGAACGTTGACAAAATCGTGTGTCGTGGGCCCCACAGGCTCCACCCGACGGGCGATTTTGAGAACGGCTCATCGGAATCTAATTTTGGAAGTTCCGTTGGGTTCGTATCATCGTTCCTGACCTGTTGACACTAAGTTGGACTGTTTTTGAGATCTTTGACCCTGGCGCATTTTTCGGTGTAAAGCGGCCCACATTTGGACCCCGCCTTGACCCGAAAATGACATTTTTGCCCTTGTCTCCAAATTGGACTCAAGGACAGGCGTTCCTAGCTGATTGAAGTGTTCTGGACCTGATGGTGATGTCTATTTCAGCAACCGGAGTACTGCTTGGAAATCCAGCTGAAGCCAGAGCAACCTTTGGAACCGAAAATCCAGGCAAGTGTACCTTGCCATTAAATGCAGTATTTAATTCATTTTGAATCTCTTGCTCTAAT
This sequence comes from Iris macrosiphon, assembly GCA_036927795.1. NCBI lineage: Eukaryota > Viridiplantae > Streptophyta > Magnoliopsida > Asparagales > Iridaceae > Iris > Iris macrosiphon. Next base: position 172,325,915 of record JAYESA010000003.1, read on the forward strand.
TTCTGTGACTGTGGTACTTGCCCTATCAAGTAAATTAAACCCAGGACACCTGACACAAAGCATGATATAGAATCTTCCTGATTTTCAAGGAGTTTCATAATAGGATATAGATTTCATGATTTAAGCTTATTTTCTTAGAACTTAATAAATGACTGACTGCATTAGTTTCAATCTTGCGTAACATGAACATTGAGAACTGTGACGTAGGATTTCATTGGGTGGCGAGAGTATTACCATATCAAGGCTGATTATATTATATATATATATATCTGGTTATCTGGAAGTGTCCTAGTCTCTGAGACAGAGCTTTGGCACCTGTACTGGCCCTTCGAGAAAACACTACTATGGTTTCTTGTCACTGATCCTGTAGTAGACTCAGCCTGAGTATGAATAATAACTCTCACTTGCATGATCACTTAGCTAGTTTAATTATTTACCCAGATTTGTTTGATAGCAATATCGGCATGCCACTGTCTTAAACTTATTAATTTCTTGTGCTTCTCTTGTGTTTAACATTTTGGTTGACTTGCATGCTCATTCACTGTATTATGGCTCGTATTCTTCTGTACCTTGTTACGTCCCGCTGAGGACCTGGTTTTGTTCTCCAGTTATAGCAGACGAGAGCTACCTTGAGGTGTACGGAACAGGGGCACTACTCGGAGCAGTACCTGAACCTGAGGACGAGGTGACCGCTGAGGACTTCTCATGAACAACTGCTTCACCATGCTCAGTCATTTAGTCTTTATTTTCCTGTTTCATTAAACTCTCTATTTCCTGTTTAATTGAACTCTTTATTTCCTGTCTTTGAGAACTTATGTAACAGACTTAATATCGGATTGTTCTCCGATTTTATTTACTTTGTCTGGTTGTAACTTAATATTTTTTTTGCTGAAGTTGATATCTTATATCTGTGGATGAGAATAGTAGACCCCGACTGATGTAATACAGCTTACGTATGCCCGATGGATCCATTAAATTGGGTTTGTCCATCGGTGCATGCTGCTGGCCATAATCACGCATCCAGTCCCTCGGTATTTTGGGACTGGGGCGTGACAAGGCGCATCGATCCCAGTACTCTATGCATCCAGGTGCCAACAAGATGTATAGAGATCTGAGACAGCATGTATGGTGGTAAGGGATGAAGCGAGAGGTAGCGCGCTTCGTATCCCGATGCTTAGTGTGCCAGCAGGTGAAGGCGGAGAGGCAGAGGCCAGGAGGATTACTCCAGCCTCTACCCATTCCGGAGTGGAAATGGGAGCATGTGACAATGGATTTTGTTTCTGGACTTCCCCGTTCTCCAGGCGGGAAAGATGCGATTTGGGTCATCGTGGACAGGTTGACCAAATCGGCCCACTTTCTACCATTCAAAGTGGGTACGTCTACAGAGAGACTCGCAGAGATGTATGTGCGCCAGATAGTCAGACTGCATGGAGTTCCAGTGAGCATAGTATCAGATCAGGACAGTCGCTTTACCTCGCATTTCTGGAGGAGTCTGCAGGCTAGCTTGGGCACCCAGCTCAAGTTTAGTAGTGCGTATCACCCACAGACAGATGGTCAGTCAGAGAGGACCATTCAGACACTTGAGGATATGCTACGCACCTGTGTTTTGGATTTCAGAGGCTCTTGGGAGGATCACTTGCACTTGGTAGAGTTTGCTTACAACAACAGCTACCAAGCCAGTATCGAGATGTCACCTTTTGAGGCGTTGTATGGACGGAGGTGTCGTACTCCGTTGTCATGGGATGATGTAGGTGAGAGAGCTTTGCTTGGCCCGGAGATGGTGGTTGATGCAGCGGAGAAGGTCAAGCTCATTAGAGATAGACTTCGGGTGGCGCAGGACAGGCAGCGGCATTGGGCCGATAGCCACCGGAGACCTTTGGAGTTCGAGGTATAGCTTAGAATCTAGATTTTGTTCTTGTATTGCTTGTGATTGCTTGTTTTAGACTAAGTGCAGAGACCTTGATTGTGCTAGGTTGGAGATCTGGTGTTCCTGAGGATTTCTCCGACGCGGGGCACTATTCGCTTCGGTGGAGGCGGGAAGCTTAGCCCACGTTTCGTCGGACCCTTCCGTGTTCTTGAGAGGGTCGGCGCCGTGGCGTATAGGCTTGAGTTGCCGCCTACGCTGGAGGGAGTTCATGATGTGTTCCACGTGTCGCAGTTGAGACGGTACGTGGCGGATCCCAGTCACGTATTGGATCACTCGGAGATCGCAGTGGGCCCTACTCTTAGCTATCCAGAGCAGCCGGTGGAGATTCTGGATCGGCGGGAGAAGGTGTTGAGGAACCAGACTATTCCCTTGGTTCGCGTCGCGTGGAGGCATCACTCTCCAGGAGAGTCGACCTGGGAGAGGGAGGATGAAATGCGCGAGCGATACCCCTATCTCTTCGAGCCCTGAGGTATGGTTCTTTCTTTGCATTCCTGTCCTAGTTTCGTCTTTTAATTTCGAGGACGAAATTATTTTAAGGAGGGTAGACTTGTCACTACCCAATTCTAGAAAATAGGGTATATTTTTTTTTATTTGATAAATAGTGTATTGTATTTAATTATTTATATTTATAATTAATTAGTGCTTGTCTCATTTTTATTTTGATTGTTTTAGGGTTTTGGCTAGCCTGGACCCATGTCAGACCCTAGTGGACCCATGTCCGACCCAGCCCACACCCTGGTGAGAATTATTTTGGGGCTTAGAATTATTATTTTATTTTTAGGAGGTTAGTTGGAGAGATTTGGAACTTGTTTGAGCGCATTTGGAACCCGAAACCCAAAACCGAGTGAATAGGGGCGTTTTGGGAAATTGAAACTTGTAAAACCCCTACCTACCCCCACCCGTGAGCTTCCCACAGCCCCCCCCCCCATCCGTGAGCAGTAGTCCATCTCCCCCTCTCTTCATTTACTTCTTCTTCTTCATTCCTTCTTCTTCTCCACTTCTCCTTTCTTCTTCCTTCCTTCTCCAAGTAAGCTTTTCTCCATCTTTCTTCTTTCTTTCTTCCATTTCTTCTTTAAGCTAACTCTAACCTTACATTTTCTCTAACCTAGGTGTGAGGAGCTTAGATCTAGTGTGGGAGCTAGAATTGGTGGCTTGGAGCTTGAGGGAGGTGAATTCTAGGGATTGTGAGACTTTGGCCATGGGATTCCAACTCCCAAGAGGTAAAATCTAACTTTTCCCTTCCTAATTATTTTTGTGTAGTGTAATTAGTGTTGTAGAACCCTCCTAGACCCTAACCCTGCCCGTAGGAGGAAGTTGGAACTAGTTTGGGTGAGTTTAGAAACTTTGACATTAGGTTTTGTGTCGAATTCGGGTGGAATCCGAATTTGGCCCAATTTTGGATGATGCCCTAGGTTAGATGGACCTAGGTAGACGTTGTCGGGTGTCTAGAGGGTGAGTGCGTGTCTCCGTTCGGACACGGGAAGCCGTGTCGCGGAGAAACGGGCGTTTCGGGCGAAATTGGGGCTTTTCGTCGTCGCCAATTCTAAGTGCGTGTGCATTTCTGCCACGGGCCTAGAATCGACGTGGGAGTGCATTTTCTAGGATCTAGACATCGTGTAGAGTACGTGGGTAAATTTTGGGCCGATTCCGAGTTCGTTTGGTGTGCATTTCAGGAGGTTTTCCGAGCCGCGCACCACGTGTTCGTCGAAATGACCGAATGGCTATTTCGACTTAGTTTTCTCGTTTTGGGCTTGTACGCGCGTTGGATTAGTATCGGGGAGTGTGTGCTAGAGTTTTCGGGCTATATTTTATATATTTTAGGGTATTGGTGAGTGTCGGGGTCGTTGGGCGTGAGTAGGGCGTGTGGTTTGAGTGTTGTGTGCGTGGTTGTGTTGTATTGATATGTGTCTATATATATATATATTTATATATATGTATGTGTGTTTATGTATATATATATAGTTGAGAGTGTGTGTAGATATATATATATAGTTTAGAGTGTGTATATATATATCTATCTAGTAGTTATATATATAGTTATGTGTGTGTGTGTATATATATATATAGAGTGATATATATATATGTATATATATGGATGTATGTGTGTGTGCTTGTGTGTTGGAAGGGGGGGGGGAACCAGCAGCTGCAGCAGCAGCAGAACCAGCAGCAGCAGCAGTAGCAAGTGCAGCAGCAGCAGAATCAGCAGCAGCAGCATAGATCAGCAGCAGCAGTAGCATAGAGCAGTAGCAGCAGCAAATGCGAAGCAAGAAGCAGTAGCAGCGGCTAGTAGCGAGAGCTAGTGAGGGAGAGTGAGAGATTGGTATATATATATGTGATAGGTGGATAGATAATAAGTTAGATAGATAGATATATCAATAGATAGATAGTTAGGTAGATAAGATAAATAGATAGTGAGATAGATATTGATAGATAGATAGCTAGGTATTTAGATAGATAGATACTAGATAGGTAGATAGCTAGATACTTAGATATATCTATCTAAGAGATAGATATCTATATACCTATACTTATATATATATATATAGATATCTTGATAGGTAATATATATATATGTTATGATTGGGTAAGGTAATGGGTATTGGGTATGTGTGTGTGGATATATATATGTATATAGGTAGATACCTACTTAGATGTATTAATAGATAGTAGATATCTATATTACCTAGCCTAGATTAATAACTAGGTGCATAATTAATAGCTAGATAGCTAGTTAGAGGGCCTTAGGGCGAAACCTCAATACCTTGAGATACCGAGGTATCTCGATACCTTGAGATATTCAAGGTATTGAGTTTCGAGCGGGGTATTTGAGCATTAGCCTAGGAAATGCTTGGGAGTGATTTTTATATGTTTATATATATATAATTACACGTGCTAGCATAGGTTTTAGAGGGTTTAGGCGGGGTGCGTGGCCTAGGGCGAGGTATCGGATACCGAGGGTATCCCGGTATCTCGATTAGGCGAGTTTGTGAGTTTAGTGGCTTAATGAGCTCGGTTTGACCTAGAATTTCAGGGGCACCCTAGTTTGACCTAGCTTTGACCATAATTGTCTCCGTTGACCGTAAAAGTCAACGTTTGACCTAGTTTTGACCTAGAGTTGACTTTTTGGACCCCGGGTTGACTTTTTGACCCGATTTTCACCGGTTTGACCCGTTCGACCTAGAATAGTCCTAGAAGCCTGTTTTTAATTATTTTATATCAGTTTAAATACTTAGAACCCTGTTTAATCCTTGCTTTTCGCATTAGGTCCTTGCGTCACCGGTCCGGACCTCGATCCTCATCAGTTGCTCAGGACATCAGGCGAGTACCTACCTCTGATAGTTTCCATTTCATGATAGCGTTTATATCACCTGTTCTAGAACTGTAATACTTGATTCTGACACTTTATTACACGAGCTGGTACTAGTGGATCCCGTCATGAGGTGCTATCCCCCTTACCGTGTTCAGCGGGTACTCTATCACGTGTATTTCATCATGTGCTTCGGGTATTGATTCTCATGTGCTATCATGTGCTTCTTGTGCTCTCGCCTTCGTGTGCGCGAGCTATTATCATGTACGTAGCGTGTTGTGGTTGGATCCAATGGTATTAGTGGAGGAGGGGAGTAGTGAGTTGGTTATGTGATCAAAGCCAAACAGTATTCATGTGTATGTCGGTTATGCAACTCACGCATAACGGAGTTATCGTAGTGTTCTTCATGTGCAACCTAAGCCGATCATATAACGAACTTGTGCTCAAGGCACTTAGCTAGTATTCATGTTTCTCATCTGCAGTTACTTTTCCACTACTTGTATTGTTCTCCAGTTTATATTGCAGCTACTTATTGTGCTCCAGCATATATTTATTTCCTGTGCATCTTGATTACTTTTCTATTGCTCGTCATATACACCTTACCATGTATTTGGAGTTGCTTTCAGAGTTATGTACTTCGCTCCAGTCCTGACTGGGCATATTTTTTTCCAGAGGATCCTGAGGACTATTGCCCTACGTTCTACGGGCCTGGTATTGACGACTGTTGTGACCCCGAGGAGGAGTGCGCCGAGGAGACGCCGATAGCACCCTAGTTAGCTAGGTGGGTTTCCTGGGTTATTTTCCAGTGGTTTGTATTTTGGATGACTGTACTTATTCTTTTGTTGCTTGAGATGTTGTAGCTATTTGTAGACTTGGACTGTATTATTTTGGATTGTCTTGCTCTCTTGGTTCTGTTTCTTTGTTTATATCATATCGTGCTTATATTCTTCCTCTAGATTTTGTGATTGAGATCATTGATATATATATATTGCGTGGTTGCCTCCTTTGGGAGAGGATTTTATATATATATTGCGTGGTTTTGCCCTCCTTTTGGAGAGGTCATGCCGGATTTTTCAGTGAGATATAGATAGATATGGTTGACCTAGAACGGACCTTTACAGCGTTCTACCGCCGATTCTGCGGCGTAGGCTGGACGTACCCACGGCTCATGCCCGATTTTCGGGTGCGGGTCGTGACAATATATATATATATATATATATATATATATATATATATATATATATATATATATATATATATATATGTATATGTATATATATATTTAAAAAGAAAGGAAAAGAAAAGAAAAAAAAAATTAATAATATAATAATAACTAATACTAATAATAATACTATTACTAATAACTTACTATAACTTAGCAAATCATGCAAACAAAAGCAAACTACTTGGAATCCATACCAATAAAGCACAGCCAACTAAAGCCTTCAACACAAACGCAGCCAACCCAATTGTCCACGACCAGACACAGCTCCCCCCCCCTTTTTTGTTCACGCGGACCCGCCTCCATTCCATTCTCTCTCCCTATTATATATATATATATATATATATATATATATATATATATATATATATATATATATATATATATATTATTTCATAAAACCCTAACCTAAAATCTTCAGACCCCCTCTTCTCATCTAGAGCCGCCACCGCAGCCAGAGAACCCCGCCAGGCCGTCCAAACCATCCCGACGACCCCGACCTCGCGCACTGCAGATTCCCACACGAGGTACCTTCGCTCCGGAGTTGTTTTTCGTCGACTCGCTCAACCAAACGTCGTTCCGTCTTCACCGGTATGCTCACCCCTTAACCTTCTCCCATATATGTATGATAGAAGACCTCGAACAACGTGTATCCATAGGCGAAAACAGCGCCCAAGTTGGCACAAACAGACCCAATTCTGGGATCGTAAAAAACTGCGGTGATCACCCATGTTGTCGAGTTCGTATCTCCCACCACAGAGATCCGAATTTGATGATTCTTTTTGATATGTGTAGAACACTTGACCTAGTTTATTTTTTGTTAAATAACCCTAGATTATTAACTGTTGTGGACAGAATTAAATTCGTCACAAAATCCCGCGAACCCACTTTTCCAGATTTCTAAAAGTTGTGAAACGGAGCGCGCTCCGCCAAACGGGACCGCCCCGTCGTGTACCAAGTGTACCAAACGGTGCACGCAGCGTAACCGGACACGTAAAAATTCACGGAGACTGATTCGGACGCGTGTGCGCGCCGGAATCAGCCCGTATCCGCGGACACACCCCGTGTCCTAACTTTTGTGAAAGTCGTACGTATTTTATGCACGCTTGTCAGATTGCGACAAAACTTGCGCCACTGGACCCGTGATAACGTGCTGGTCCTGTGACCCAATTTTTATGCAATTCTGAGACGGTTGACCAGATCGCCAATTGGCGGGCCCCATAGTTGACTTTTTGGGTAAAATTGTGTTCGGTCCATCGGAATCCATATTTGGACATACCGTTGGGTTCGTATTGACATCTAAAGTTTTTTGACCTATAATTTGTCCCATTTAGAGACTGTTACCCTTGGTACGCTTTTTGGTGCAAAGTGGGCCACATGTGGACCCCGCTTTGACCCAAAATTACCGTTTTGTCCCTGTGTCCAAATTGGACGAAAGGGAAGTACTTTTTAGCTATTTTGCTTATTCTAGAAACGTTGGTGATATTTATTTCAGCATCCGGAGACGTTTATTCTGAGGCCGTAGCTTCTGACTCTTGGAGTTGACATTGGGACATTACATTTTTGCAGCTTTCTTGCCAGGCAAGATACCTTGCCAAATTGCTTACAGTATTTTGCATGCTTAGTATATTTCTTTATATTTATTTATTGCATGTGTAGTTTCTTTCAGTCATTACTATATATTAGATATGTTGACACACACATGGCACCTAGTATCATGAGAGGACAATCATTAGGCGTATGGGCTTTTAACCACTCTGATAAACCGTAGTATATAGTTTACACTACGGGCGTGTGTCGCGCTGGTCGCTACCCCCGCGGTATGTCGATTTCTGGAGTCTCGCTGGTCGCTACCCCCGCGGTATGTCAATTTCTGATGTCCATTGACGTATGTGTGAGTTGTGAGGTAGATCGAGTAGCCTACCCTTGTCCATACGTCGAAAAGTTGTTCTCATTTGCATTCATATAGATTATCTTGTACAGCGTACTTATTTATTTTCAAATTATGCATATTTACTGTATTCAAATTGGCTCGCTTTTCTGTATCTTGTTACGTCCCTCTGAGGACCTGGTCCTCTGCCAGGTATATCTGCTCTTGAGTATTTGCAGGAGTACGGGCCTGGACCTGACGCATTACTTTCTGCCGAGGAGGTCTTACCTTCTGAGCATCGTTGATTATCTAGCGATGGATTCTTTTAGCTGATACACTTCTGTCTTCACATTATTTTATATTGGAGATTTTATACTCCTCTCTCATTTTAGTTTTGGATATAGTCATTGGTAGTGGATTTGTCTCCACCCGACTATTATTTTGGATATTTCATACTCCTTATTCTAGTTCAGTATTTCTTTTCTATGACTTGTTGTGTGGATGAGATTAGCATATCTGTGACTTGTGACATTATATATACCACATGTGAGTTTATATTCATTTTACAGCGTACGTATGGGTTATGGTTTCCATATATTGGAGTTGTCATATCCATGCGGCTGGCATGCTTACGTGTCCTAGTCCTACGTATTTTTGGGACTGGGGCGTGACACTACATAACCAACTGTCACATGTGCACATACATTTGCTCATAAGGGTGCACTCTTCAGCTCACTTGAATACACCAAACAAACCTGAACACAGGTACTTGCACAATGTGTTATAATTACTGCTCCAAAATCTGAACACCTAGATGCACACACCTGTGCTCGAGCCCCCACATTTCTGTTGCTCCTATTGGCTCTGTTCACAGAGCAACACCCCCACAGCTGCTGTAAAATTCCTAATACTTGCTGCACTGCTCCTCTCAAAACTCGACTACCTATTCCCCCTTACTACTAACACTCACAGACACTTATAACCACTACACACATACTCGGGTAACAGACACAGTGCACTCCCAATCCTTAATACTAAAGCATAACATCAACCACCATACTCTTATGTGCCCAGGACTGACCTGAGCACAAGCCTGGCCAAGCCTACACTCATGCACCTCACAGTGCACTGTACTGCTCCCAATTCACAACAGTGAACTGGTACTGTTGCTGCTCATGTTGTTCATAGCTCGACCATCTACTCCTCCCACTGTTGTCATTGTTCTATGGTCTGGACAGGCCCCATACTGATACTTGAGTATCTGTCACCCCCACCCTAGTCCTAAATATTGTTGCAACCGGGTATTGCTTCTCTTCCAACCTCATCAACATGCCACTTCTCCAAAATACAATATATGTCATACACATATACATATATGAAATATACACCAATGCACACACACACACACACACACACACACACATAATTTAACAAACACCTTGAGTGCACCAATGCACATCACACCTAAAATCCCCGATACGCACTTGATACACACTCTCCACCACTCCAAACTCAACTAAAATATTAAGGATACGTGTAGTATATAATTTATAACTATAATTACATAATATAAAGTAATTATAATAGATCTATAGTATATGGACACAAAGGACCAACAATATAAAGAAAACACCAATTCTCAATCCTGTGTCATAATGTATCATGACACGCACTCCCCGTGTCCAATTATGGACACGTAGAACCCATCACACATCACAATAGACTCGATTTGTCCTATTGAGGACACGACACAACCAACACATGGACACAACTCGATTTTCTCCCAAATTGATCCCAAAAACCAATAATACAACCATCAAATGCATATATCTACCCAAATTGAGGCTCCTAGTGTCTAGATATATCATAAAAGGGTTATTTTCTCCAACTAGAAGGTTCCTATAGGTCTCAATAGGCTTCCTACACATAAAATGGGTGAAATTGAGAAGTTTACCTCTACTAGAAGTGTCCTCCTTGGTGTACTCAGAATTTCTACCGCTAGGGATTATTTGGACACGAATTCCTCCTTGGTGACTCATCTCCAAGCTCATTGCTCCTTGATGAAGAATGAATGAAGAGAATTGGGAAGAGAATGTGAAATTTGAATTCTAAATCTAGAATTTGAGAGAAAAATAAATTGGTATTTAAAATGAATTGTTGCTTGGGAAGGAAGTAGCAAATTGGAGGAAAAAACTAAATTCAAATGAAAGACACATGGCATTCTCCTATTGGTTGGGTTCAAATAGTTTCACTCATTTTTCCTCCAAATTGAATTTAGAAATTTAAAAGGAAAGGAATATAATTTGATTAGAAGGGAATCTCTACAACTAAAAGGGAATATTTCTTTCATGATAACTAACTTATTTTAATTCTAATTAATCAACTAGGAAAGTAACACTAATTAATCCTAGGCCATACCCATTAATTCTAAACTAACCAATAAAAAAAATATACTCATTAATATTAGCAATGTGCAAAATTACCAAAATATTTCTAGCATACAAAATTACTAAAATATTCCTTTAGTGAAAATATGTGGTTACAAGTTTACCCTCCTGAAAATAATTTTGTCCCCAAAATTAAAAGACGAAACTATCACTAAGAACATAACAGAACAAGAAATAACAATACCTCAAGGCTCAAACATATGAGGGTACCGCTCGCGCATCTCGTCTTCCCTCTCCCAGGTAGACTCGCCCGGAGAGTGATGCCTCCATGCGACGCGCACCAAATGAATGGTCTGGTTCCTCAACACCTTCTCTCTCTGATCCAGAATCTCAATTGGTTGCTCTGGATAGCTGAGAGTCGGGCCTACCTCGATCTCTGAGTGATCCAATACGCGACTATGATCTGCCACGTACCATCTCAGCTGCGACACATGAAACACGTTATGAACTCCCTCTAATGCAGGCGGCAAGTATAGCCGGTAAGCCACTGCACCGACCCTCTCGAGAATACTGAAGGGTCCAAAGTACCATGGACTAAACTTTTTGCCTCCACCAAAATGAATCGTGCCTCGTGTAGGAGAAATCCTCAAAACTCCAGATCTCCAACCAAGGACAAAACACAGCCTTAAGAACTTAATCTATAACAAACAACTACAAGCAAGCACAAACATAATCTAAACTATACCAAACTCCAAAGGTCTCCGATGGCTATCGGCCCAATGTCGTTGCCTGTCCTGCGCTACCCGGTTGGATAGAGTTACTGCAGTTGTAACGGTAAAACTTGGTCTTCATAGAGGCTGAGACACATGTGGTTAGAGACGCATAAGGCGCATGGAGTCTGGGACGCATGGGACCAGAGATGCATAGAACACATGGAGTTTGGGACGCATGGGGCCACTGACGCATGGAGCGCATGGAATCTGGGACGCACGAAATCAGAGACGCATGGAATGCATAGAGTCTGGGACGCATAGGACCAGAGATCCATGGAACGCATGGAGTCTGGGACGCATGGGGCCTGAGACGCATGGAGTCTGGGACGCATGGGGCCCTTGTTGTGCTGTACACGTGGCGTTGCACACCCGTCGAGAGTGAAGTTTTGTGCTGACGTGAGACTTCTGTCGTTTAGTATGTTCACGTCTTTTGAGACAATCAGAAAAATTATTTTTGTCATGATTCTATGTCAGAGACGATCCTGCTGACGGGACGTCACGTCAGGTCCATCTGCGGCCAAGGCTGCTTCGGCTAATTGGGACGCATAGACGCCGTCTTGTTGGGTCGCAGGGTGCCTCTGTGGCTTGATTTCTGCTGAGCCTGCTTAGGGGGTGCATGATTTGTTTAGACGCATGGACGCGTACTTTTCATGCTTCTACAATTGGACATAGCGAAATGATATTGAGATATTAGATTATCTCATAACTAGTATATATGTATGTGTGTTGCATGTATTTTAACTTTTTTAATTAAAAATTTTTATACTTGGAAATATCAAAAGACATCAGAAGAGCAAAGTATATTTTCTTAATATATATATATATATATATATATATATATATATATATATATATATATATATATATCATCATCACTAAATTTAATGAATAATTTTAAGTTGTAAAGTTAGGTAAGAACATATTTGGAAGAAATTTTTTTATGATGAAGCCAAATTTTTTTATTATATAGTAGAGTATAATTTTTTTTTTTTTTAGATGTTCGAAGTAACGCTCGGGACTTTGTGCACGCTGCGTTATATGCCTTTTGGACCCATTATCTCCAACTTCCACCAAATAAATGAAAGAAATAATATGTCACCGTGGCTCGATTCACTGGTAACCATAAGAGTCACTCAAGTTCGGTAGTATAGATGAACAATTTTTAATTAGTAAAATTAGATAATAACATATTTTTAAGAGAGAAAAATCCCGATGAAATCCAACTTTCTATATATAGTATAGACATGTTATTATAAGACCATGTAATTGATAAAACCCTTTAAAACTTCTTAGCTTTAAAAAGTTCTCTTTTAATAAATCAGCAAGTCTTTTCTACGAGAATTGGGTGGGAGAGGGAGCAACCAGAGATCCATTAAAATATTTATGAAATTTTATGACCATTGTGGACATATGAGATGTGCGAACGGTACCCTCCCTCATATGTTCACGAGATATGCGAACGGTACCGTCATATGTTCACATCGACTATAGTCTTCTCCCAGAAAATTAAGAATCAAAACATGCAAACGATGACTCCGTAATGCCTTTCAATGAATTTTGTCCAACAATAGGATTCGTTTATCGGAAGCTGGATTTCCTTCAGGGTTCAGATATGTTCACGTCAACTACCGGAACCACCGAAGGTGCTACCATGTAAATAGAAGAAAACCGTTATATATGATCTGTATGTAGTTTTCACTGCACAACATGGAAGATGGGAGTGTCTGATTTTAACAACTTCATCGTTATATGAGTCGGTAATCATTTGGTCAAAGTTTTAGACACGATCTATGAAATAAAATTCCTTCCTGCTAATTTGTGGTTTATGTATCATGGTGTTAACTGGGCCATACCGGGCCAATCCAGACTCATATTTGAACGGGCCTAAGTCAGATCGGACTGGATACCAAAACCTCAAGGGGGGAGGGGAGGGGAGGGGAGGGGAGGGGAGGTTTGTTATCCCAACTGTTAAACATTTTCGTATATTTTTAAAAATAAGCAGTCTTTTGATTGTTTTTTTTTTACTGTTCAGATAGATACTTAAACTATTTAACTTCTCGCTAGATTGTGATTTGATCTGAATAAAAAAAAATTAACTACTTCTATTTCGAAGAACATATAAGAATACTTAAGAGCATATATATATATATATATATATATATATATATATATATATATATATATATATATATATATATCGGATTGGAAGTTCCGTTTTCGGAGCCATGTCGAAGTTCCGCGATTCTCGAACCTTGGATCTAGCGGACGCGCGCGCTGGCCCCACGCGGACCACCCCCCTCCTTCCGATCCGATGGTGCAGGACGGACGGGACTTCGACGGGACTCTGCGGATGAATATCTTGACCCGAAACACCCTCCCCCCCAACACACACACACACACACACACACACATATATATATATATATATATATATATATATATATATATATATATATATATATATATATATATGTGTGTGTGTGTGTGTGTTATATATATATATATATATATATATATATATATATATATATATATGTGTGTGTGTGTGTGTGTGTCGGATTTTTACCATGTCAGGTTTGGGAAAAAAATTTGGCCCGGGCTATGAGAGGGGTTGGCCGGGCCGTACCGGACTGGGCTCGGATCTGAATGTGTGTTGTTGGAGGAGTGCAAACCTAGTCCAACCCGTATGAGTTTGGCCAATTTTGTGTTTTGACCGGACTTGGACAGACTAGTATGGGTCTGACCTGACCGAGTCGGTCAAGGTAAAGCAACACCTCAAGGTTTTCGAGTAGTCGGTTGAGACATTCGTGCTCGTGTTGGAACTTAAAATGTTGATCTCCGGAATGACGGTCCAGCGTCGTTATTCCTAAAGACGACGGTCTTTGGAGAAACTCCCAATTGCGCAACTGTGTAACCATCCAAACTCGACTCTTGTGTCCCGTGTCGTTCTAGCTAGGTTAGGTTAGGTTAGGTTAGGTTAGGTTGGGCTAGGGCAGGGCTCCACCACACAAAGCAAAGTTGTGTGTGGCATCTCTACTATTTTGCTGAAGCTTAGCTTAGCTGTAAAACGTTGCTAGCTGACCTGGCATGTCAGCCCTGTGATGCAACAATATTTGTAGCATCCTCCCTCCCTCCCTCCCTCCCTCCCTCCACTCCCATCAAATGGCACGGCACCCCCTCCTGACCTGTATGTGTGCATAAAATGAAGCAGAGATGTGACGGAAGTTAGGCAGTCAGGCAGTTGGTTTGCAGACAAAATAAGTTTGATTAGATTCTTATGCATGTGGCTGATGGATGACCACCTTCACATACCACTTGTTTGGCCCAAGGACTGTTTAGTTTTTGTCAGACGGTAAGAGCATTAATTAATAGTACAATAATACTTGATGGATCGAGGGGGAGACCGCGGCAGACAAAATAAGTTTGATTACTTCATTTTGTATAATAATCTATTCTACTATATAATGTCAAAACTAGGCTTCACCGTGAAAAAATTTTGTTCCAAAAATACCCTTCAATATATTTAGTAATTAAAAAGAATACCTACAATAAATTCCACTGATAACCATTTAAAAGATGCAATAATGACAACCATTTACGGAAATCAAAGGGTTCATGTTACTTGCTAAGTCTTTTAAATTGTTACCAAAGAATTCGAAGGGTTGAACCATTAACATATATAATTAAAAACAGTAGAAATAAACTAACTCATCAACATCATTCACTCCAATAT